>JAUMHL010000015.1:12510202-12529016 GCA_032362345.1 Sandelia bainsii
CCTCTGGAATGGAGGGTGAAACGTAGTCAAGGAACTAAAACAAGTCCAGTTGCCATTGAAAACCGTTTTTTGAGATATAATGCTGCTGTTTCAGTCTCTTTAAAATTTTCAACCATTCCCAGTACATCAAGCATTCACCCTACTATGTTGATTTTATTTCACACGACTACATTAAAAGATCTGTGGAGGCCTTCAGGCCACCAGTGACATACTTTCAGTTTCAGATTTGGCCTGAATATTCCCACAGCGTTCAAACATCAAAGTTGTGGAAGTGCACAAACTCGCTCTCACATGTTAAAAATATAGGCACAATTACCATAACGTTACCTTAAAGTAGTACACCTAGCTTAGAACCTATTATTTTTCATAGAGTACCTTTATTGGTGTCAAGCAATTTGATTTTATTCCTGGTTTGGACACATCAGTTTCTGGGCTTTCCGCATTGACCCAAATACAGCAAAGATGAATTAAATTATGTTTGTGGTGCAAACAAATTGCAAAAAGTCAACAGCAACAAATCTTTCCAGTGACATTATCCCAATCTGCATATTCCACAGAACTTCAGAGTGATTATTTCTTGGGTAGACAATAGATAGACAATATGTCTATATGTGAAAATATGTGTCACTGCTGAGTTTATTAAATGTAATTTTTGATTTCCTGACCACCAAAACCCTTTCACTTGACTCATCCATCCAGCCAGTATCCTAACCATTTGTTCTCGTAAGTTTCATGGGAGTGCTGGAGCCTATTCCATCTGTCATCAGTAGAGAGGAGGGTGTTCACCCTGGACAGGTTACAGTCTATCGCAGGGCTGACATTCAGAGACAAACAACCATTCACACTTGCATTCACACCTACACAATTTAAATCCTTAACAATTTAAAGTCACCAGTTAACCTAACATGCATGACTTTGGATGGTGGAAGGAAGCCAGAGTACCCAGAAAGAACCCACGCAGACACAGGGAGAACATGCAAACTTCACAGAAAGGCACCAGAATATATGTGTGTCAGAATATGGACTTTACAATATATGCAATCAAGAGTTGATGCTTGAGGGAAAATTATCATTATTCAACACAATAACTGAACTGCTCTGTCAAACTGTAAGTTGGCTCTGAAGATGTCAGCAAGCTGTTTCCCAGCTACCCTCCGTCCTGAAGAATTGAATCTTCAGTTCATCTAAGTTGAATAAAGACTGGAAAAAGCTGTTCGATCTATGGATCTTGGTTACAGCCCAAAACTTGAGGGGAAAACAAAGCAACATACAGTAATGTAAAATTCACAGTCATAATGCAATTTATTATTTTGTGATACTCAAGTATTTTAGAAGTTAGAAGTAGTGGGTGGTGATCATGGGAATAAATGTAAAATAGAAAGCTGCAAAAGTTGCAAAAGGTGTATTAATGTTAATATCATCTCTCTGTCCAATCCTGAACTACCACCGAATTGGAGTTTTATTTCACATCTTTTTTTACTCCTGAGTTGCACTTTTTTTCCTCAGCTGTGCAGAATTTCAGTTTCATTTCAGCATTTTCAGAAAATGTAATTTTCTTCTAAATCATTGACTTTTTAACATTTGATTAACACATTGATTCAAGTTGCTTATGCAGCTCAAAGAAATGTTAAAAATTATTTCCTGGTCCAGCTGTAGATCTACAGCTAACTATTATCTCCTTTCACAATGAGTCAGTCAGTTATTCTTTATAATCAAGTATAAACTTCTCTCCATCTGTCACAATTTGTGATCAGACCTAACTGCAGACAAATAGACAGGAAGGCAGAAGTGATGTGAACAGTTTATTATAAAAAATGGTTAAACAGTCTTGCAAACAGCCCAGGGATTGTTGGGTATGGGTTAACAGAGGTGAAGTCCGGTAATAAAATACTGGCAAGCAATCCAAAACCGGGCACACAGTCCAAAACGGAAAAGACTGTAGTCGAAAAGCCATGAAGTAGGTCCCAAAAGAAACCATTAAGAATATGACCAAACATAAAACAGGTAGGTGATGCGTGTATATAATGGGGACTTAATAAGAGAACAGGAAACAGGTTTGGTAGCGAAGGGAGGAGGGCTGCATAATTATGTGATGGGATGCATGAGTGCAGGTGATCCAGAGCAAAGCCAGGAGACGGAAACATCTGGTTGACTGGAGGCACAGAAACAGACTGGACAAAACACTGTCAGAAAATCCCTCTACACGTTCACATCTTAAATTCAGGCTGAAAGTGAGCACAGAGAAACAGTCTGCTAGTCAGTTTTCAGTTTCTGCACACAGGTCTACGCACAGGTCAAACATGAACAATTAGCACATATTTGTGATTTCAGCAGAACCTTAATTTTAATTAATTAATTTTAATTTAGTCTACAAGATGAGACAATACAGGAAAGGTTCCACATCATATCCCTGGTAAGCCCACGGTGATGTCTTCATTGACCTCAATGTGTTGGGGACAGATCAATACTCAAAATTAAAAAATGTTTGAATTACCATCACATAAATCAGCAGAATGCAGTAAATCTTCTACTTGGACAAGCTGGAATCATGGAGAATGTTGGAGAAGCATGTCAATGCATTAAGAGAATACACTAAAATACTCTGTTTGTTCCCACACTGTCTTCGATTAGTATTGTGCTTCGTTCTCACAGCTGCCTCCCATGTTCACCCAGTTACACAATTCATCTGCTTCTACTTATGACCTTTATCATAAAATCCACCACATGACAGAAATTACCATCAAAGATGATCACATTTACTGGAAAACCTGCTTTTGGGGGGAAATCACATTAAAATTCTTTTAAGCTGTACGCTGCAACAAATGAGAAAGAAAATCCAAGACCCAAAATCAATTTGGCTATGTTTTTGGACCCCCCACCCCCACTAATTCTTGGGGGATGTTGTCCAACTAACTGAGGACAAGCAAGAAGCATATGAGAAGTTGAAACTGAGGATACTGGCTTCTAAACCATCCATCCAGCTGCAAGATTGTGAAACGTAAGGAAAAAAATGCATTAAGAGTGAATGTTCACCCTTTTGACGCCCCCCTCCCCCCCTCAAACAACCAACCCCACACACACACACTAAACACACTCATACAGATACTGTAAACAAACACACTCCCACACCCTGCACTGTATACAAACATGACAACTGACATTACTACCCGATAAGCTGTTTTGTTCATTTGACTTCAGTTTAAACTATAATTACTGACATCTTCTTGGGAAGTCCCAACAATCTGTGTTCACTTGATGTTGAGCAAAAAAAAAAAAAACAATAGAACTGTAGCTTTGTGTTTCTCATAAATCCAGCAAACACACATTGACTCCAGATATAAAACAGTTTTTTTGGTACTACTTTATTTGATAGAGACTCGAAGAGACAGGACTGCTGCGGTTACATGGTATGTGCTGTCACTATTCGACTGCCAAGGCGCTCCTGGATATAAAACTGTTTTAAATTGAGCGTTCAGCTGCATCTTGTCCAGACAAGCATCAGCAGAGTGGACATGTAGAGCTAGTCTGTGCAACTAAAAAGGGCCACTAGATGGAGCATGTATGCTGGAGAAAATCTTCTGCATGACCAGGTATTCTGAAGAACACATACTTAGAACTGACAGAGTAACTTGTTTTTTAATTACCATGCAGAGGTGGAAAGTAACTACAGTAAGTACTTCTACTCGTGTACTGCACTTAAAGTAAATATATACCTAATAGTATTATACATCTTAACAAGGTATTTGAAAGTAAATAGTCATCATACAGTTCAAGGTAGAATGTGGAAGTATTACGTTTTCAATAGTACCTCAAAGGTGTACTTAGCTGTACTGCTAAATCACAGCTGTGCTGTAATGCTAAACTGCCTGCAGCTGTTCTCAACATCAAGCAGAACACTTTCTGTAAACTGACACTCCTCTGTTTACTGGGACAAACAGAGATCAAGGATTGATGGCCTTGGGTTCTCCCTCTGCAAACATGAAAATGCCTTTCTAGCAGAGCCAGTACAAGTCAGCAGGATGTTGATATTATTCTGTCCCTGACAGGTCCGTACAGAGCCCAGTTCTCCTCCTCATGCCGTGTTAAATGCTGACAAAGCAACTAGCTGCTGAAAAACCCAAGTGATCAGACTCTAATATGTCCCTGAAACATGAGAGATATTACTAACATACAACATCCATGGCTTTATATAATGCCTAAATTATGTGTGATGGAGGTACATAGAGTGTCTATAAAAAGTATTCACACCGCTTGAAAGTTATCACATTTTATTGAATCATGATTGATTCAGTTTGGCTTTTTTGATGAAAATTGACAAAAAAACGTATACTAATATAAAAATATTAGTATAAAAAAAATATATAAAAAATATAATATGAAAATAAAATATAAAACTAGCAATAAGTGATTTCATAAGTATTCGTGACCTTTACCGTAACTCTCCAAAATCACCATTGGTGCAGCCAATTGGTTTAAGATGTCACATAATTAGTTAAATCATGTCTTTGTGGCTTCCCTCACTAATCCTCTTCTTGCACAGTTAGTTCTTGAGGACAGCCTGCTGTAGGCAGATTTAAACATGTACCATATTCCTTTCATTTTTTAAAAGATGGATTTATCTGTACTCCAAGGGATATTCAGTGACTTGGACATTTTTTAATCCACCCCCTAACTTGTGCTTTTCAAAAACCTTTTCTGTTTTTGCTTGGAGTGTGCTTGTTGTAGTTTTTGGCCAGCATACTGAGCCTTCCAGATACAGGTGTATTTATACTACAATCCTTGTAACACATTCACTGCACCCAGATGATCTCAATTACACTAACTGTGTGACTTCTTAATCCAACACAATGCACAAGTGATAATTTAGGTTAGGTAGTTGGGTGTGATTGTGTCACTAAGCCAGTATTAAACCCTGAACCCTTGGTGCTTCTTTCCCTAAAAGAATTAATAAAGTATAATTTATTATTATTATTAAATAACGTATTGTACTGTTTTATATTACTTTGTACAGATCTTTTTTCACTTTTTGCTCAAAAAACTAAATTAAATCAACCATTCTACAATGGTGTAATGGAAACAAATAGTGACAACTTCCAAAGGGGGGTGAAGAGTTTTTATAGACACTTTACAGTGTATGCAGGACAAATCTATCTCTGTCAATGTAAAACATAAGTTAAAGTATCAGCTTTCTTTGTTTATCTAAATAGTATAACATATAACAAAATATGAATATATGTAATATTCTATATGTATTAATACGTTAGACAGTCATCTTTTTTCATAGTGGTCAAAAAATGTTATAAAATAATCCAGACACACAACAGCATACACAAGAAAGTGAACAGCAAAACCTTAAAATACTTCATCTCCAGTTATAGGCTAGAACAACAGATCAAATGATGACTTGTAATGTGAAAGGGCTTAAATTAGAAATATTGAGCTCTGCGAAGCTTTTTAGCTTCGATCAGACTAACTTAGTTAAAATCCTCTTGCCCCGAAGCTGTCAAAACATAATTCATCATAGTGACTTCTTACCATAAATTCATGCTGTCTACCACTGTTTTACTTCAGGGGCTCTGGTGATTTAACACAGTACAGTATTTTTGGCAAAATTATTAACTACTAATGACTTGCCAAATACAAAAATGTCCAGTGCAAATGTTATTCAAAAATGTTTATTTCTGAAGCAAGCAGGCAAACTCTGGATCACTTTTACTTTAAAAGCCAACTATAATTTCATGAGCCATGAGGACAAAATAAAAGAAATAAAAAAATTACTTTATCAAGACATAAAATGTTTATTTTGAATGACTCAATAAGTTGTTTTTAATATCATCAACAAAAACACAAAGTTTGTGTATTCAGGGTAGAAGTCTTCCTTAAAGTGCAAATGAGTAAACATTTCATTTCTGTGATCAAAAGTGGTCATTTACTCCGCATGTCCAAAACGCCCTCATGCACATATACATATACACTAATTATGCTCTTGTAGACACACACACACACACACACACACACACACACACACACACACACACACACCAAGTATCCTGTTTATTTATATTCCCGTAAACACAAACAAACAGATATTTCTGAATAATAGCATGGTAAAGTGGGCTCTTGTAATATTGTGACTATTAATGTACATGTAAACATGGTCTCTGTTTGTGAGATCTGATGGTACACTACAGTAAACAGTCATGCCCATTTTTTAAAAACATTACAAAAAGATGAGAACAACACATCTAAAAAAAAAAAAAGACCAGTCAAAAAGTAACTGCTGCAGTTTATTAATGCCACCACAAAGATTTATGTGCTTGCCGTAGCACCACAGAGGGGAAGATGAAAGCAGAGCTGTTTGTCATCCCTTCATTTTCAATTCTGTGTACTTCTTTAAAAACAGAGTGGGCATCTCTCTCGTTGCTTAAGCTCTGATTCACAAATAGAATCATTCATGAACCACCAGTGGACAAATTTATCTGGGGCTAGTCCTATTTGCTGAGAAAAAAATAGATTCTCTGCTCACCATCTGTGACTGAACGGGTTTAACAAGGCCCGATAGAGGCAGTAATCAGTTCATCAGCAGCTCCTGCCCAAACGTCTGCATCACTGTATCAGGTTGAGGTTTTTCTCCATATGGATGCAGTATCTGTGGTAGCATCAACATGAATACTGAAGCATCATATTAAAACAGATTGCACTTACTTACCAAATCTCACCATAATAGTTAATCAATAAATGTTGTGTTGTTGACAGGAAAAACTGTAACCATATTTTATGCCAACATAATCTGTCTGTAAAGTAAAATATTTAGTTACTTTGACTTAGACCTTACTTATCATAGAACCTGGGCAACAATGCTAAAGTTGTCAGAGAGGCCGAACCAGCTGGTTTGGTAGCTAGCTGTCCTCAACAGCTACTGCTGAGGTGCCCTTGTGCAAGGCACTTAACCCCCACCTGCTCCAGTGGACAGTGACAGTCGATAAGAAGCTTCGGGGTGTGAAAGCACAAGATTGAAGGAACACTGGAAAACAGCAAGCTTGTTTATTCTCCTGGATAAACAAAGGTGAAATTAATCCATATAAATATACTCTCACTGTCTGTACAGAGCTGTCTGAGTTTCAGCACTCAGAGCATCCAGAGGGACACACAACACACTTAGTTATTTTAAAGTTATTTTCAGAAACATGTGGGTCGCTGGAAGCATCTGCTGCCACACTGACACCTGCTAACACAGGAGGCTAGACTTAGGGCGAGGTGATACAGAGGGATGTAAGGGCAGAAAGCAGCTCCGGGCAATCACCTCCCACAGAAGTGCAGTGGCACATTTTTTGACACGCTTCCTTCTCCAAAGCCCCAGGCTTGAAGCTCTAACCTGTCCTCCTCCTCCTCTCTGTCATCTTCCTCTACATCTCCCTCCTCGTACAAAGTGGGCTCCTCCACAGAGGTCTCCATGTTTGGGTTGTAGCCACTAAAAGCCTGTGCCTCACTGTACTCATAAATGGTGGGAAGGCTGCTGCGTAAGCCAAAGCGACGTCGCAGGGCCACGAGCAGCGGCTGCGGCACAGTGAAGATGTCAACATTGTTGCCCAGGTCTATCCAGGCTAGACTTGGGAACTTCTTAGGATCTTTCACTATGTCTGTCAGGTCTTTCAGGATGGCTACTGTTAGACGGTTCCCATTGACAGCTAGTATGCTGAGTTTCGGCATGCAGCTGAGGTAAGGCAGCAGCAACTGTAAGCTCTCGTCCTGCAGCTCGGTGAAGCTCAGGTCAACAGCCGACACAGCGTCACTGCTGCTCTGCAGGTAAAAGGTTACACGGTGGATGTCCCGGCCAGAGAGTGGGATGCCTGACAGGTTGACCACATCACCGGACAGCTTCTTCTTCAGGGTAGTCTTCAGGCTATTTGAAAGAGGAAGCACAACAAAGTTATATAATTTATTAACAGAGGCGCAAAAAGACCATCTATCGCAGACAACATTAAAAGCGTGCTAAATCTTTAGTGACTGCAGTTACTGTGGACAAACGATTTTTACTTAATGATACTAAGGTTATTGATTTAAAGGGGAAATGCAAAGTACGCAAAAAAGAAACAGCATTCACCAGTAGAGTGTTGAGAGTGTAGCAATCTATAGTATAAAAAAGAACATTTGCATTTAAATGTGTCTTGGTCTAAATCCCTCAAGCAACAAATTCTATGTCCTGGGCTGAATGTCATCCACTGAAAGGCACCAGCTGTTTTCAGTTTTGGGTGTCACTTCTTCTCCATAAAGCCATCACCAATCCACCTCTCTAAGTCTCTAAGTATAAACTGTCAAAGGCAATAAATAAATAAGCAGATGATTGGAAAACAGCGTGAATATGGCAAAACTAAACATGCCCCTGTCTTGACTGAGCAAATTAGAAGCAAACATGTCACCTTGTTTTGAGCTGGGGTTGCAGTTTCACCCCTGGGACAAGTGTCATTTTGAAAGCAGGGATTAGGAAGAGAGATGCATCTTCTTCTTTGGACTTTTAAAAATCAGGTCACTTCTGTCTGAAGTACCATGAATGACGGGTGAATAAACCACTTGAGCTGATTAGCACATTTTAAAAATGAGAATTCACTGGAGGGATTCCTTTTCCTAATGTTGTAGCCTGTCAGCGTCATGTAAGAACAGTCAAGAAGTAGCAATACTTACTTATTTACACTTTCATATTTGTATGGTAAATATGGAGCAGTTTTTGTATGACACAAACAAGATACGTACCGTGATAATTATTGAGCTTTTGACCCTAGATGTGAGCTGTCAAGCTGTAAGGACAGCTATTTTTATCACATTTAGCACTGTTTTGTGTTTAACTGCATTGGCTGCTAATTGACCTCAAGCATACTTTCCAAACAAGTGGTTGACAAGAAGACTTATGTGAACAAATTTGTTCTTAACTTCCAAGTAAGAGAAATTTAAGAGAATCTATGACATTCAACAATTTTCTCTTACTTTGACTTTTCTCTTAGGTACAAACACATTTCTCGAGTGGTCCAGACTTGTTACACGAGTCTTTAACAGATTTCCACAAGGTGAAACACACTAGGTTGAATTTGGAATTACAGGGTTCCTCTGAATGGATTTGGTCTTTAAATATGATACTACATTTACTGTTAAGTCTCTTGAAGTTTAGTACTTTTTATTGGCATTTTGTGTCACAGCCTCTTTTACATTTCTGTAGTTCGGTCAAGTGGAAAAATGCTCTAATGACTTAAAGCTCTCGAGTAATTTTTGTGAATGAAACCTGCCTGTGGTAATAGGCAGCCTTATACGACAATTTTAGGGGCGTTGATTATATTTATGATCAAATCTCAGGAATGAACAGCTCCTCGTGAAGAGCTGGAACATGTCTCCAGTCTGAAATGAGCAACTGATAACAAGTTTGTGTTGTTAAGAGAGTTTGGTGAATCTGACCTGTGGAGAAATGTCACACAAACAACTTGAAAATATTTGTGTGTGAGGCCCATTTTGCACGACAGACAGTTGGATATAATGGTATTTGGTAGATGACTGAACAGACAATTGTGGAACAAAAATGGGCGAGAGCCAGGAGCAACAAGGCAAATGATCAACTATTTCAGTCCAAATGATTTCAGACAACTGGTGTGAGGTGGCTCCATCGAAAAAAAACACTACTATAACTATCACAGTTGTCAGGTTGGATCATTCTGTCCCTTGCTGCCTCTGCTAGCACCAGGTAATCTGAAACAAAATGTTCTCGCTATACCTGAATGTGGTTAAATATGCATGTGAGGTATAAGGCAGTCGCATGTCATGGTAGCACTGAAGTGTTAAGACAATTCCTGCTGCAGTGCATTAGACCCCTTTGTTCTTATTGGCATTTTGACTTGGAAAAAGTCAGAGGGAAGATGTCTGCCAAACAAATGACAATGCAGTGTAAGTGTGGGAAACATTGTTTTAAAAAGAAAAATGTTTTGTTTCACTGCCGTAGGTTTATTTTCACTTTGTCTTAGTCCTGTTTGCCTTTGCCCATCCCTCAAGCACAGCGAGGATTATTCCTGCATCTCCCCCCACTCTCCGGTCTGTCTGGGAGCCTCATAAATTGGCAAGCGGTGCTCTTTACGTCTGTCATCCTCTCTGCTCGGTTAAGAAAAAGATCTGTAGCACACCAGGGCTGTGATTCACAAGATTATCGATTCCAGGACTAGGCTATAATTCATCCCTCTCTCCTTCATATCCTCACTCTTGCTCACTGCCTCTCACTTTCTTGCTTTTGATCCCCGCCCATACAATTTCACTGCCTCTCTTGTTACGAATTTGATCTGCTGAAGCACCTTGCATACACTCTGTCATTTTTTGTTTTATGTCGTCCTCAGGGGTTATAAAATTAAAGTCATATCATATGATCATTCAAGCCACAATTTAAAAATGCTGCCTGTGTGTGTGTGTGTTTTTGGTTCATTATTATAGTTACAGTACAGCATAACAGATATTTTCAGAATCAGTTAATCCGTTGATTGTTTATCTATGAATTGATTCAACTTTTTGTCAAAGGTTTAGTCTTAGTAGAATAGTTAAATTTGTGCACGATAATCTCCACCAACCTAAGGTTATATCTTCAAATAGCTTGTTTTGTTTGACCAATGCTCCAAAACTCAACAAAACTGCCATATGTTGAAGCTGAAACCAGTTGATCTTTGTGATTGACATTTAAATTAAATTGATCTTTACTTTGACAAATACATTAATTGATTACTTCTTTCAGCACTTAAACTTCACGTCAAAAATTGGTTGCAGGTGCAGCTTCTGCGTGCAGTCAACGACTTCTCTGACTTCAGAAGCTTTACAGTACCGTTGTGTAGCTTTTGCACTTGTCTGTAATGAAATACATTGTGAGCATGAGTTGTTTACAGATCTATTTGTGGGGGGGGGGCTATTACATGAGACAAAGCCAGCCCTTTAGCTGAGTAGGAGGAGCAGGGGGAGGGTGAGTTGGGACAGAATAAAGTCGACTTCCTTTCAAGTCCACTGCCTCCCCATTCTGCTCAGCTGGCCACAGGCCCAGGGACACAGCCAGTATTTCTAAAGACACTGTGTATGCTATAGTGCCTCACTATGAAATTACAACAACATAATAAGCAAACTCCCACTTCCTCTTATGTGGCTGCCATACTTGTAGGGAATGGTACATATACTCTCGGACCAGCTCAGACACAATCAGCTTCAAAGGATAGTCTACCCACATAAACATGAGCGTTCCCTGTACCGGGGCTGATTTGAAAGCAAACAACTGAGGGAAAAGAATCTATTGACATCCTCAAGAGCAACTGATACAACAGTGCAGGAATCTAATAAGAGCTGACTCTCATGTGTCAAACTACTGGCTGCCTAAATGTGGGTTCAGGCAGACTGTCTAATTGCTTTTCATAGCCTGTCTTTCCTCTGGGATGTTGTTAACTTTTACGTACTGAACAAGGGTCCTTTCTGTTCTATGGTTATGTAATCCCCAGAGGTAGGAAATAAAACATCTGGGGTTTGTGATGTTGAAACGGAGTGCGGGCAACAAGATCGGGCTTACAGAAAAAGGCCAGAACAAAACCAGAGGGGCTATGTTTTAATGAAGAATTTTAGAAACTGTGTGTTTGAGGGATACGCTGCTGAAGAGTCAGTGATTCAATCTCTATTTAAACAGCAATGGATATAATTTTTACTAGATAACAAACCTATACTGTAACAAATGAACACACAGCATGCCTGGGAATAATAAAATCATTATAATATATAATCATACAATACTGTATTATTTCATCTTAATTATTAAGTGCTATACATTCCTAGACATGATGATAGCTTCTCCATTAAAGGTCACAGCAGATCCTTTGATTTCTGTGTTCACACTAATTTTCTAACCAATGTCTGGTGCCACTCAGTGTCAGGTTAGTCTCCACTCAGTCTAATTGTTTCCCCTGATGTTTCAAATGTTAAATGCTCACAATCAGTGTTTGGCTGTAGGTTCCCTTCACCATTCTGCTAATCAACCAAACAACCCCTCTACATTGAAGAGATGAAGTGCTGGAGAGGTGAACATTTTAAAAAGGTGCTGCAAGGCTCCAGTCCATGTATACATTCTCCAGGATTAAAATACAGTGACATTTTTACAAGGAGAGTCTTACAACCCTTCAATATTCTGCCACCAGGGTGAGAGTTAAAAGCAAATGGCAGGAGAAACTTGTTTTCTGTCCTCCCACATACAATACATGTTCCCCTTCATTTACTCTCATGAATCAGTAATACATCAAGAGGGGAGTATTAGAGGTTATATTTTTTTCCTCATGTTCCTCATGTACTCTGGGATTTAATATAACAATGGGTGTTATATCTTTTAAGACTGTCTAGCTTAGTAAAACAAATATTTTTAAATGACTTTAGCAGTGCTGTACAATCATGCACCTTGTGTGGGCTGCACTTAGATCAAACACCTTTCTAATGAGACATATTTTAGGGTTCTTAACATTTCTTGTGTCCAACCAACAGAGCACAACCTATAGTAAATCTATTAAATGTCACATTGACATTGTAGAGTTTGTTGCTTGAAAAATTATGTACATGATTAACTAATTATGATCATTTTGGCTGGCTCTGTATGAAGGAAACAGAGCCTACCTACTGTACCAGCACCTCTAACGCTCACGTATGATGGCAAAACGATGTTTCACATTTGTTTAATTCGTAAACAAAAACTCTGGTTGTGCTAAGCTGAGCTAACCTGCTGCTGCCTTTAGCTTCAAATTTAACTGACATGTGACAGTGGTATGAATAATTTTGTTGGGAAGAAATGCACAAAAGCACAAAAAACAGTACAAGTTTACAAAGTTAATGCTCAGTATTGGTTTTTAGTGGTTCAAGCTATTGCTGACATTTCAATTATTAATAATTTATTTATTAACTATGTATTTACGACTAATAAAATATTTACAACATAAAAAGGCTAAAGTCTAAATCTATAAAGTCTATAAAATACACCTTATTAAAAAGTATAACATAATCATAATCACTCACATAATGAGTGAAAAAATAGTTATTGTTTGCATCTGAATATTTTGAATCTGGTCTGGTTGCAAACCATGTGGCCCACATGTTGTCTGGTCAATTTTTGTGTCACTGAGCAGAGACAATATCAAATAGTCTCTCAACTGGGAGGACAAACTCTGTAACACTAATTCAAATGTATCTCCTGCTGAGCATGCAGTGAGACACTTGACTCATTTCTGGGTGATGAAATAAAAGCACTTGAGGAACATTGGCTGTGGATGCTGTTCCACAGCCCCGTGGGATCAGTCAGATCAATGTCTGCTTCATCAGTGCTTTGGTCTTGAGTTGTTTATTCCTCGAATCGATCTGAACTGTTTTGCCTCCAAGCGTCTGTATAATACATGCACAGTAGTCTGGCTCAGCTGTGGGTCTACAAGGGTATAATGTATAAACTAATTCTTGAGAAGTGAGCTGGTAAACGACTGCTCAATATTTACAGCATTTCTGTGCTTGTGTTTTATCTGAATGCACCTTCAGGCCTGTGACCGTGAACCAGTTGGTTTAACTCATCTCAGTTTTAGCATCAAATGTGCGACTCTTATGCCATAGGGAAGTTTGACCTGTATTAATGAAAATGTTTTACACTCTGAGCAAAAATGTTGTTAAATTTGCCATTTCCTTAAGAATGTGATACTAAGATTTTATAGAAAATGTGCTGCATGAAAGTGGTGATTGCATATGCTATACAGTTTCACGGGGATAATGGCACATTTTCTAGGAAGGAAAAAATAGCCTCAAAGCTCATTTGGATTCAGATAAAATTTCAGTGAAACATTTAGCGGATGGTCTGATTAAGGCTTCCTCTATTGTATGTCGTCAAAGGAGAAGCTCCAGGCTATTCTGACGTGTCAGCCTCTTAGCTCTTAGCAGCTTTGAATTTCGAAGTAAATGTTGATCACAAAACAGAGCAAAGTGAACGCAGTGATCACAACAACACGTACAACTTTTAAAAGGAAAATAATGGGAATCTATCTTAAAAGAATATTAAAAAACGTGCCAAATCCCCATATACTCCAACTTATAACAATACCTAGGTCAAATATGAAGGTTTGGCACCATTACTTCCTGTTAGTAACATGAGTTTTTTGTACAGATGTGAAGGTGTAGTTTTATTTAGCACAGGGGACACAAAGGGGGTCCACTGAGTGCAGCAAATACTAATCAGCTAACAGCTACTCCTCCATACAACTCTCATGGGCTGTGCGGAAAATGGCACAAACACGAACAACTTATTCTTCATGAATCTGATGTGATGAGAAGAGTAAGAAAAGGAGGATACATAATATATACATAAAAAATAAATAAAATGTTAATTTATCTTTTGGCAACAACTTTATTAAATAAAAATAATATAAGCACCTCAATATGCAAGCAACATAATTATATGTGACCTCCGACCAAAGGAAAAATGGTATTTTCGCTGTTGTGTCAGTGATTATAAAATCTCTTGATATAGAATGTACCATAATGCAATAAGTGTGCAGCATGTAAAATGCAAAATGTACTCCACGGGTGAGCTATAAATTCACCAATGATTTGATTCGATGTGACAAACTGGATGCTTAGGAGAAAAGAATACTGCGACAGAAGACAGAAAGCAGTTTGCATTACATAACTGTATATCATGGAGGAGTGTGTCTGTGTCAGCTATACTATGTCAAGGCGCAGTTATGAAACCAGCATTAAAATGCAGGGCACCAAACACAGAATGAAGGGTTTGATTTTGGGGGGTGGTCTTTAAAGAGACTTAAAGGAACAAGACCCACAGACCATCAGAAGCGCAACACTATTTTTTCTGTTATTCTCAAGCATCAGCTGCCTTATCTCAGATTTAAAAGTTAAAATCCAATCAATGATAGGTTACGCGAGGTTCAATCCCAAGATAAAAATCAAGAAGTCTTGAAATGCTGTTATTTTAACAGCATGACCCAAGTTTTCACATTTCTGTTAAATTGAAAACAGCTCTAAACTTGTGTTTGCCAATTACACATTTAATCATTCTAATTATTTCATTACAGGCCTGTGCCCTGAAGACAGGAGTGATGGATACTGAGGGTCTCTTCCTCCACCCCCTCATCTTCCAGGATCTCGGTCTGCACCACGGGAAGCCCTCAATTATTCATGCACCAGGATGGTGGCTCGATCTTTAACTCTATTAAAAGTGGAGGTCAACTAGAAAGCAGATTGAGCAGACTGAGTGCAGCATGCAGTCAAGTGGAACACTCCATCTTTGAATGGAAATGTGACTAGAGAAACCTTTCAAAACCCTGACATCTGTAATTGTACACTCAGAAACACAAATTCACATTTTTCACATATTCTTGCCCTGTGGGGTCAGATTTTGGCTCTCGTCTTAGAAAGTGACCTTGTAGGTTAGTCAGAGGTCGGGCATGCTGAGTCAGAGCCTGTTTGGTTTTCCAGCTCTCATTTGGTGACTTGGCTCCAGAAATAGGTCATATTTGAGTTAAAGGCAGATGACACACGTGTACATTAAATACATTAAGGAGACATGAGAGCAGATGTGATCAAATTAAAGGTGAAGGCTTATTACTGGCATGGAAGCAACAACTCTGAGCAAAAAGCTAGAGTCAGTAAAATTTGTGGTTTTGTGCATAAGACAAAGGGTTGTTTTGGACCAGGACCTTATTGAACATGTTTCTGAATGTGTCTGCTTTGTGTCTAAATGAGCACCCTGGTCACTTTTCTGTAAATGTTGCAACGGCAATCTCACTAGATCAGAACTAGTAGGATTTCATCACTTTCAACATGTCACAAGTCTGAACTGCATGCAGACGTACCGACATAGGACGCTGTTACATATAGTGGATCTATCAATCATGACAGCAAATTACACTTTAAAAGCTTCATGCCAGACATTATTTATAAGCACAACATAGTTTTGGAGAATGCCCTAAAAAGTAATAATAAGATAAAAAATATATAATATAATTTTGATCTATGCACTGGATATGTCCTGGATATGTCTAAATGAAGTGACATTTGACATATAAACTATTAATGTCTGTACAAAACGTCATGACAATCTATCCAAGAATTGTTAAGGTATTTCAGTCTAGACTAACCAACAGGCTAACTCTGCCATCAGACTAGGTAGGAAACATCTCTCACACTTTTCTTTTGTTTGTACAGTGTGTAGACCCCTTCAGACATGTTTGAGAGACACCATTTGTGTCTTCTAGCTGCCAGACACTTTTTGAAGTGGTCCTGGTTCAATAATTCATTCTAAAGAATCTGCAGATTTTTTTAGTTTTAGTTCTGGCTATGTATTATTATAAATAAAAAATAAGTTAAATAAAGTTCCCCAAAGACCTTGAACACTTTCTGTGTGTTTTTTAGCATGAAACTGATACTGACTGAAACATTTGGTCACGCATTGTTTTTTGGAACTGGGTTGAATATGGCAGCTTGCATGTATGGAAGTCAAATTATCACTTAATAATAAGAAAATAGTGAGTAAGAAATTTGAATTTTAAATAGATTTAAAATTATATCAGAGCGTAATGTGTAATGTAGAATAACCTTAAATTCATAGGTCACCAATGCATACAATAATGAGGACGGCACAGGAGAGAGATGTAGTGCCTTGACAATATTACTGTGGCCCTGGAAGGATCATGTAAGGGAGAAGGGCTCAAAATAACAGCGAGGAAGGGAGGTAGAAGGGATTTCTGTAAAGATTAGAGCAAATTAGCCTGAACGGGGCAGGGAGAAAGCGGAGAGAGAATCCTATAGAACACTTCTCTGGTGATTAGCCGGTGAAAAGCCGTCGAGGAATCTGGGGAAGAAATACAGTCACTGAAATGAAGTTGAAAAAGTGGTTATAAGCATCCAGACTATTAAACAGACGTCTAAAAAACTTTCACTGCTCAAAGAACTATAGTTATAGCCAACCTGCCTAGACAGCTTTACAGTGGCTTATGCTTGCCAGGGTATGATTCAGAAGTGAGAGGATGATGAGAGATGCCACTGGAGGAAATTCATCTTTTAGCCTATGAGCAAAGAAGGGGAAGGACGGAGAAGGTGGTGACCCTGTTGAAATGGCAAGGTCTTTTAAACACTAGTGAAAAAAAAAGAAAGAGACACATTTGTAAGCGTTGTCTGGATGATTTGACAAAGGAGAATTTTGGAGTTGAGCTACAAAGACTGAGTAGAGCATGTTGACAGATGATCACGGGGCAGATTTAGAAACAGAACAAATTTGAAGAGCAGAATCTGTAGTGAAGAAGGTTGAAGCTTTTATCGAGTGTAAAGCCACAGCTTTAGGCTGCAACATAGTCCTTGCACAGTATTGTCTGGAGTCATTCCTACACCTGTCCTACGTTGGAGTTGAAGGGACTGTCTGACAATGTCTGTAATGAAATCTTATGGCATTCATTCATCATGGTCCATTCATTCTTTACACAAGTGCAACACTATGAACATCTTCCAGAACTCACTGTCTGAAAATGATACTTACTCCCTGTTATAATGGCCACACTGTCTTTAAATGTACTCATATCTACCAACTATACACTTACTAGAATTACTACTTTGTCTTTCATTAAATGCATTTTTGGCATTGCACTCTGCAGTACATGTGACAAGAGGCAAGTGGCAAGTAGTTATGTGAATAATGTCAAAATAGTCTGAGTCTGGGTTTGAGTACGACTCTGATGAGGAGTCAATCTGGAGTTCAACATAATCAAACAACATTTTGAGAACAAGTGAAGTGACTTTGGCAATTTGAACTTCATGAATGACATATTGCAGATTCCTTTTTGACTAAATCTTTCTAATCTTTCTGAATTTGTAATAGTTTTGCTTATCATTGAATAATAAAGTTAAATAAGCACAAGACATGATAACATTGGTGAAATTCAACATTGATATGTTGAAATTTCATGGTGTGAGGTCAAATGTTTCATCAATGTTTCTTTAAAGCATTGTAGTAAAATTGTGCAACATGAGATATGACATGTTTTCTGAATTGTTGAGATACATCTTACCAAGTTACACATTATTCAGTTGTTACTGGCAGTGACTCAGCATAGTATTGAAAGCTTTGGGTTTTGACTGCTATCTGAAGGCAGTGTCTATTATTTTAACACAGAAAACTCTCATAAATACTGATTAACTACATAAATACATTCTTGGTAGAAGAACACGTAGAGGTCACACCAAACAAACAAGCTGTAAAGTAGCTATGTGTTCAGTATCTATTAAGCTTTGTTAGATAAATAAAGGTGATGAAATGACTTTTGGACAGCCTTCGCAGTCTAAGCAGTGGGTCTTCAGTGTGACCAGTGTGAGGTCTGGGTCAAACATCAAGACTCAGACTATCAGCACTCACCCACAGCTGCTGAAACCTGGCCATCACAACAGCTGTCACAGCCACGATGCATTTCCCTTCTAACATCAATTGGCACGACTGTATATTAGCACTGAACCTCAGTGCTGTGAAAAAGTATTTTCCTCCTTCCTGATTTTTTTATTTTTGTGCATATTTGTCACATGATTAAGATCATCAAACTAATTTTAATATTAACTGTAAATCCTGCAGGGCGGCACGGTGGTGTAGTGGTTAGCACTGTCGCCTCACAGCTAGAAGGACTCGGGTTCGATCCGCCGGGTGCCTTTCTGTGTGGAGTTTGCATGTTCTCTCCGGGTACTCCGGCTTCCTCCCACCATCCAAAAGACATGCATGTTAGGTTAATTGGTGACTCTAAGATTG
>JAUMHL010000015.1:12529116-12543540 GCA_032362345.1 Sandelia bainsii
GGCCCTGCGATGGATTGGCGACCTGTCCAGGGTGTACCCCGCCTCTCGCCCGATGACAGCTGGGATAGGCTCCAGCAACCCCCGTGACCCTTACGAGGACAAGCGGTTAAGAAAATGGATGGATGGATGTAAATCCTGCTAAACAATGTATTCTGTGCTGACTCAAATAAAGCAAAATACAGATGCACACAAATTTTCAGAGTGTCTTCTTACTTTATGACTCTAAACACCAAAAACAAAAAAATCTATTTCATTTTGAACCAATGTCATTTAAATGTACTGTAGATGTCTGATCTACTGCAACAGCCTTACATTAATTATTGCCTTGCAGTAAAGACAAGCAATGGAGTAGCATCTGCAATCTGAATCCAATAATTTCAAAATGTGCTGGAAGGGCAATTTTAGTGTAATAAAAAATATGAGCTTGATTAATCTGAAATTCAATATCAATTACAATAACATTAAAAACTCCTCTGGGGACTCAGCAATGCTGTGCTCTCAAAAACTTGGCACATAAGGCTGCAGAGAAAAATGAAATTGCCTCAATAATATGTTATAATATGCACTATAACTTGTTTTGCAGTTACAGTGTTACAAAAACCAAGCAGGCTGGAGTAATAAAGCTTTAATTGTGATTCATGTGTTATCTCTGGAAGATGTGCAACCAATTGCATATTAAATCTGAGGCATGGTTTAAGAGAAAGCTGCAGCATATTTTTAGATTCATCACAGAGACTTTTCAGTAGGGCAGCATAGCGGTGTGGTAGTTAGCACTGTCACCTCGCAGCAAGAAGGACCTAAGTTTGAATCCAGTGGTCAGCTGGGTACCTTTCTGTGTGAAGTCTAAATTGCCCATAGGTGTGAATGTTTGTCTATCTCTATATGTCAGCCCTGTGATAGACTGGTGAGCTGTACCCTGCCCCTTGCTCAGTGACAGCTGGGATTGGTTCAACCCCACTGTGACCCTTGACAGGAAAAGCATTTAGGACAATGGATGGATATATGGATTTCTCAATATCACTTCATGGAAAAATAAGAATGTATGAATGCAGTATGAAAACTAATAGTTTTCTTCCTAAATATGAAGAGATCACATTCTTGATCAATTTAAAGTGAGACAGGGAGAAAGACTGAAATGCACGACTTCTAATCAGCAACCTGATCCAGCCCCCCCCCCCTTCTTCTTTCTTCTTCTGTCAGAGCGTTTCCCCAGAGCCTCAGCTCAAACTGCAGAACCGCTCTGGGTGGCTACTGTTGAACAAAATGGACTCTCACAAGAAGGAGAGAAAAAGCCCACAGGAAAAGAGGAGAGAAAGAAAATCAATGCAAGGAAAGGATTTTAAAACAGGAGAAGGCAGAGAGCAACTGAGAAAAGGAATAATGGGCGATACTGAAAAGATCAACAACAGGAAAGCATTGAGTTCTAATACTGATGTGATTGAAACACATTAATTTCTGCATGTTTAGCGAGAGAATATTCACAGAGAACAAAAACAGTCTGGTTTGGGTCCCACAGTAAAGTGCTGCTGTCTGGATGGTTGCAGTGGTGGCTGTGAGGGAGACAGAGCTTGCTAATGAGCACGCTGGGAGAGTCTGCCTTGTTGTTTTGTTGAGTGTTATTTCAAATCATTGCAACCATGAGTCTGGGGCAGGAAGTCAACTCAAGCTGTCAAACAATCTTTCAATCTGGGTTAATTGCACAGGGACTGGGAGCCTCATGATTATCATTGAGGATCTTTTTTATAACCACAAATGTACCTGTTATTTAATTTGAATTGAAGATATTCTTTTTCTTTATTTACACAGCATCTTGCAGTTGCTACAATCAGCGTCTTTCTGTTGTTCTTTCGTTAATTAATTGAAGCAAGTTCAAATTGCAGACTATTTGTTTATTTTAGCTTCATATTAGTTTCAGCAGATCATTCTTTTTTATTCATTGTTTTTGCTTCAGTGTGATATTTGACTCACCAAACCATTGGATTTTACCATGGGAGACCACTGTTCATTTTCTGTTTCTGTTTCCAACAGTCAACTTTTTTTTAATAAAGCATAACCATGTGTTTGTTGTTGTGCATATGACAATGCACAGTGTAAGTATTTTAACCCAAAATATGATCTGTCCTGAATCCTAAACAGCCTAAAATAGATCTAACTATATCATATATCATATACGGTAGCATCACAAAACTAATTAATTTTTCATCAGTGATTTGTAACAGTTGGTTGCACTCATAGTATTGCACTTATAGTAATGTTACTTTAGCCTAAATGTCATTTTATAATTTATTATCCAAAGAAATGCCAGTATCCCCAGTATGGATAAAGATTGATTCCCAGAAAGTATTGTAATAAGAAAACTCTCAGCTCCAAACTTTGGGGGGAAATCTTGCCAGAAACAGGATGTCTCCCAGTGCTAGAGAGGCTCCATTGACAATTATATGTTTACTGTGGCAGGGACTGTCTGTCTGAAGAGTGATGGCACAGGACAAAGGACACACTCACCAGGCCTGTGACTTCCTCCTGGCCACGCTCTGTCTTGTCCACTTGGAGTGAGGGGTCAGGTGGTAAATCAGCTGACGGCAGATCTTGTTGGTGGACTTCAGAGAGTCGGTCTCCTGTGACACACACACAAAGGACGAACAATGGACAACAAATATAAATGTAGCTCATACGACAATTCAGCTGTTCTAAAAAATGTTACATAAAAGTAAAATCCATTCACAAATGTTGGACGCCTGAGTTCTGTAGATGTGCATGTGGTAACAAAGTGTTTCTTTCTTGTCCTTTGAATACTATAGCTGTTGTTAATGTAATTTCCCTTTTGCCTACACCTTCCGCCATGTCTCCTCCTCCTCTTTTCTCTCTCCCTCCTCTGTCAAAGACTTTAAATGGAATGCGTTGTGCTGAGGAGGCGAAATCTAATTAATGGTGCAACATGACACAAGAAAGAGGCAATGTGGCGAGAGAGAGAAAAAAGACAGGGGCAATTTACCTTGAGGCAATTAACCATTCCTGCTGCCATTTCATTTCTTGGGCGTTAAACAAACTTGTCTCATACTTTCAAAATATTCAGTGCTGCTGTTTGAGCCTCTTGGATGACTGAACACAATGTTACAGCTTTGGATACTGATTTACAATCACACACAAGTGTACTTAGAAAATGTCAATCTGTGGCCTAACAACAAGAATCAACTAAGAGCCTAATTGTGCAGGACTGTAATTAAATAAGTAATTTGGCCTTGAATATAGGATTTAATCTAAATAAATCTCAGTGTAGTGGGAAGTGGTGGCCACAAAAGCAGCTGCCAGGCCTTAAATCCAGCACAATACCTCTCTACATCCTCGTCACGTCTGACACAGTACACTGCCACGGGTCGCCAGCCAGTCAGGAGAACGTCTCTGCCAGCTCCTCACTTTTCCTCTTTTCCTCAAAGGCTTTCCTCACCATAAACACACGAATAGATTTTCTCGCAGGTGGTTATCAGTAAAAACTAGACCACAGTGACTTCACTTAAAGCAACCCATCTTTTCCTAAAATGAAAACTGCAGACTTTAGATAACTGGGTCTGTGTTTTACATCCACTCTGAGCTTCTGTAGCTGTAGCATACCTGAGTTTGAAATGTAATTTCAATTTTAATATGTCTGATTTGTATGCCGTGCTACAAGTGGATGAGATGACTGCTAGACTGGAAAAATCAGCACTGAAATCTTTAAATTTTTAAATGATCACTGATTTTACAGTATTACCATATACATCTGACCTCAGTTCATATGCATAATATTGTTTTAATGATGAAAAAAAGCTAGACAAAGTAATTAACATTTTTATTTGAGAATAATATCAGATTATAATCATTTGTTGTGAATTATGGTGCTGTACGGTAACAACCCTTTTCTTTTGAATGGTACCTTTAATTGTTGGGATGGTGAGTGGCCGGAACAACCTCCACAAAGCTGAAAATCAAAATTATGTTACGAATTTAACTTGGTACAACTTGTGTCTTCTGTACATACTGTAGAAAAGTACAATTTTATGACCATGACACAAGTGAAACTTTTCAGGGAACTCTATATTTAACTATATGGCAAAGCAAAGGCTGAAATTACCCAGAAGTTTAAGATAAAAAATTTTAAAAAACGTATTTGACCCCCCAATAATCTGATTACACTATGGTTTGACCAGAGGAAGAATTCTACTTTTCTGACCCCATTTCTCCTGATTAATTATTTTCATAGAGTCCAATGCAAAGTGTGATAATGTGTCTGTAACCTGGGACCAAACAGACATCACTGCACTAGTGGACTCCAGCAGCACCAGCTTCTCCACCTGTCACTGCCCTCAAAGTGCTCTCGCTGTTAGTGCCAAAGCCACACACCCCAACAAGCCTCAGTGCCAATGACCGCTGCCACCACCCTACTGACCTCTGCATGATGACCACTGGGCACCTACCCCCACATGTGAGTATGAAGCTGATAATCTCACACCCCTGCAGGTCATGGAGCTTAGCTGCAGCCCAGGATCAGCAGGGCTGCACAGTGCTACTGCACAGTCAGACCTTGATTTGGCCTCCTTGACTCTGGGGTCATGGGGAAAGGGTGTTGTATCTTGCGCTTGACTGTAAAACCTTTTAAAGTAATTTGTGATTTTGGACTATATAAACATACCTAATTTGACTTTATTTAAAATGCTGTGCTAAGCCACTAACCTTTCCACTCACTTTTCCTGTAAAACACAATCCCATCACTAACTGAATACAAAATCTGTGAACAGTAAAAATTTTCCTTTCATAATATAAGTCACTTAATGCTTTAAGCACAATTAAAGCCATCAGGATAAACACCTTAAATGTAATTTTCCATACTTCCTATCTTCTGTTGCTGTGTTTTTTTGAGAGCAAACTGTTAGTTCAGTGTTGTCACAGTAGCATGACAACAAATGTGACACATGCTCTTGGGCGTGGCTAATAAATGTGGACATGCTGCAGCTTGCTCCTGTTCTGTTTGGAATTGTTGTTGTCCCATTCATTTAGGCAAATGTGTCTGTAATGTTTGGACCAAAGAGCTGTTTTTTAAATAACTCCTGTGAATGAATGTAACATTTAACACAAACTTAATAGTTATCAGTTCGTACCCTCTTTGGACACTGCAGGTCCCGGGCCAGGCTGAGCAGCAGCTCATGAGAAATAGGGTCCACCAGGTTGAGAAAAGCTGCGTTCTTGTACAAAATGTCATTGAGCGAAGTTCCCTGGAGGCCCAAGTCCTGAGAGAAAGGAAGGAAATGGTTAACTCTAACTTAACCCCCAGCACAGTTGATTATATGTGTATGTGTATTTAACTTTATATAGCTTAGAATAAAGGTTTGGTTGATGTTTTTTCATATATCACAGTTATACTCTCTCATGGAGAAAAAAAACTCCTTGTTCCTTTTAATTACTTTGCAGGTTTCACTTGTAGCATTACCTATGGGACTTTCTATCATTTTCACAAAACACAACTCTAATCCATGTGAGGAAAATACTTTTTGATTCCAATTAAATGCCCTTCCACCTTCTACCTTCAGTCTTCATAATTCACAAGAACAAGACTGTGAGATCTGCAGAACATTTTAATACAGCTGGGAACCAGGACACATCCCCAGGGGCTGATTATATTTGTATCATCTTCATGCTGTTTCTATTTGCAATGTAAATATATTGAAGCTGCATCTTCAGGTGATGCTTTGAGGGCTGACGTGTCTTTAACAGCCACTGTTTGAGAAGTAACATCTTCAGACACATCAAATGATCCCACCAGCGTGCGGCATACACCACCTTCTTGACGGCAATACTAACATACACACGCATGTACACACATGACAAAAGAAAGCAACAAGAAATAACAGTGAAGACATGAAACTGAACAGATGAAATAAAACGATCAGAAGATGAAAGGTTTGAAGTTAGAGCAAAGAGGATATCTCTTTTTTTTTAGGCCTGAAGCTTCATTATTTTTAATTAATTCATATAAAATTTTAAAAGATTTCTTCTAGTCATATATATTGTAATATCAATGATCTGTTATATCTGCTGTGACTGTACAACGATATAAAAAAAATCTTGTGTTTCACTAGACCAGCATCCTCTTGTTTACAGAAGCAAATGTTCTATGTGATGGAAATCTGTACAAATCCTCTCAAATTGCAGGCTGTGTAAAACGGGCTCTATACATGCTGACAGCCCTAACACTTCAGGGTACTGTGGAGGCAAAGAGGAAAACTCCCATCAGCATTTTCTCCTCCTCCAGCTTTGAGTTGATTTATTACAGCAGAGCTTTGAGGGCTTCCCTGATGCTGGGCTATCCTCCAGACCAGCTCTCCCTTCAATAAACCTCATTTAGTGCAGGCTGTGGGTATATGTGTCCAAAAATGGAAGCACAGAGGAAATTGAAGATTATTTTATGATGATGTGTTCGTGCCGTTTTTGTGCAGCTTTGTGGAGGATTCAGAGCTGAAACGAACCACATTTTTAAATGCACACAGAGATCTGATCCCATGGATTAATTTGACTGATTCCTAGTCATAAAAGCATGAAATGTGCTCCTTTTTGTCAGTGACAGGATGCCTGTGTATGTGCCTGCATGACTTCGGGTCCCACTGCAAATGTCCTCATGAAAGCCGCATATCTAATCTGATGCCTCATCACAAAAAGTCTGAATAAAAAGAGATAAGCACCGAATCGCAGAATATCATCCCACACATGCAGTTTATTAGAATCCAATTAAATATATTGCAAGTGTGCGACAAATCCAGTCCCTCAGTTTTCTGCTTCAGTGCGAGAAAAGTGTCACAGCTGCCAGGTGATTGACTTTTCAACTCCAACTTTGTTTACTTTCCTTTTTTCTCCCAGGTTGAAAGATTAAATGTTCTGACAAAATGTTGGGCACCTTTATGTAATCATATCAAAATCAAAGATATAAAAATATGAAAACTTTATGGTTGTGATGTGAAAAAGTGAAGCTGTTATCCTGAAGTTTCAAAGACACAAAAACTCAACCAGTGGCAGCAATGCTTTGGCAAGGATATCTGACAAACTGGAGGAGGTCAACATGTCAAATTAGTCACATGTGACACAACATATGAGGAAGAACGTCTTCTTATACATCCTGAGGTACAACGAGTCTATACTGTACTTGTATTTTGCTCAAATTTCAATTAACATTACAATCACATATGTAATCTATCCATCAAATAAAGGAGAACTGACTATAGACATTATGTTTTTAATCAATTTTCAAATCTAAATAAATCAAAGTGAATTTCTAGTGTTCAGTCACTGACTTTCTAATGGACACTTAACTCCACTACATGAATTTTCATCACATTTATCTGATATTTGTGCTTTAGCTACCAACCACATGCACTTAGTGCCTAAAGCATTACAAACTGTATATATAAATATTTTATTTATATTTATATTATATTATTTTATATAAGTGAAATAATAAAAAATATGCTTATTCACTTTCTTGGTGAAAGGATAGTCACTCTAAGAAAAAATACAAACTGTTAACTAGTTTTCAACTTTAGTGCTGGTACATTTTCTTACTAGTTCATTTGCAGGCTTCATTGTAGACTTAACATTTTTCCAAAATGTCCATGTGAATAAATTTTACTTTTATGTGTGTCAAGCATTTTTTTTTTTCTTTTTCATTTTGACAGTTTGATCATTTAACAAACATACAGAAGGTGTGGGGCTAGAGTTAGACCTACAGTGATGCCCTTTGTAAAACATTTATTAATATGTTTTGCTTTGTGTTTCTATAATGTCACAATGTCCAAAAAACTCAAAATCCAATCACTTACCCTCCATCTATATATTTATATACTGATTATGCGTTAGTGGATCAGTAGGTTATCTTAAATCCACCACAATGTGATGAGCAGTTGTTTGTACTTAAGTAATTTCAAGTTGAATAAAATAAACAAATTAAAATATGTGTGTTACAACAGCTAACCTTAGACTTCAATACTGTCTATACAACACAGAACACTTTAATTACTGTTTTCTCCATTGCTGCACATTTGGTTGGTTATTCAGTGTGCATATGTTGTACAGCATAACTGATATGAGCATTTGCTGATTCTTTGTTTACTAATGAATATCTAGAAGATCCCAAACTAATTAACTTAATGGCCCAGAAGGCAGATCTGCAATGGAGATACAGTGTGTTATTGGTTCCTCTTTGTAATGACTTCCTCTATGTGAAATATGTTCCAGCATCCGTCATCTCAAGGTGATTATCTACAAATCCACCCATCCCCGATAGGAAAAGCTTCTTGCTGCTGCAGAACAACAGCAGAAGATCTACTGCCAGTTTTTTCCAGTCTTGAAGTATTATTAGTAAGACACTTGGCTCGAGCCCCAACAACATACAACAGTAGCAGCACTCTGGCTTCACCTCAGCGAGTGATGGAGACGTTATACGTGCTACGCGAGCAGTTTTAGTGCCGAGCTATGGAGAAAGCTGCCCGAGCTCACAACCAACAAATCAACATGTTGATCTTTAAAATCCTTTTTCTTCTAAGGTACAACTCACTATAGCGCTACTTTCATTAATATGGGCACTGATGTCTTAAAGAAAGGTGTACATGAGTCACATTGCTCCTAGTGCATGTAAATACAAATGTGATGCTTTACAAAGAAGTTTAAATTCATCCCACACATTTTATATCCTCCAGTGCAGAGTGGATGAGATACCTACAAATCTGCCTACAGTTCAGACTTGTCAGACACCTATAGCTTCCCAGCTTTGTTTCCTGCTTTAATCTGCACACATCTGTATAATTTATTCTACAGCACTGTACAGATGGGCAGGGAGTTTTCATGACAGGGGGCCCTCTTGATCAGAACTGCTTTTGTCTGAACTTCAAAACTGTGCTCCTTTGATCAATGCACAGCTACCAGAAGGCAACGGAAACCTCAAGATAAGCTCTAAAAACTATTTCTTTTTTCTCTTAACTCTAGTTTGGATAAACCTTCAGAAAGACAAGATTAGACCAGAGAAGGTGTTACACAGAAAAATGCACAAGTTACCTACAGTACACTGTCAAATTGTGAAGCTGCAACAAAGAGATGTTTGCGTAATGTTGTGCAACAGGGACAGATTAGAGCGATTTAACAATATCATATGTGACTTTGGATAAACTGCAATTTCATATGTGGATTTGTCTAATTTAATTATCTCCCATTTATATTTAAGGCCTCGTTTGCACAGGAAATAGTGTCCAACAGCAAAACAGAGAACAGAAATAACTTTTTGTTGTTTACTTTTTTCTTTCAACCCTTTTGCAGCCTGAACCCTGAAGAGGCCACATTAACAAGAGTCTACAGGCAGCCATTCATAGATCATACATTTTATCACATTAAAGAATAAAAGCAATATTATTTAATTTTTTATTATTTTGTTTTTTAATTTTGACCTAACATATAACACACATACACACAGTGCTTTGTGTTATTTGAGGCTGAGTGAATATTCAGATCATGAATCAGCTGGCTTCATGACCGTTTCCTTTCAGTCAAAACAGGTGGGTAATTTAGAAAGTGTCTCAACCAAATGAGGCACAAACTCAACTCATTATAAGCGCTACTTTTTCCACAGGAATAGTGAAAAGGGGCAACGGAGTCTAGTACCTTTGGTATGTGAGCAAGGCTTCCCTTGACTTTTATGAGAAGATACAAAGAATAAATGATTACATGAAATGATGAAGGCACTAACACCTGCAGATGCATGTGCTACTAGTGGGATTTACTCTAGAGAGGGGGATTATTTCTCCAGATGGGTTTTGCCAGATCAAACCGTTGTTGTATGACAAAGGAATGCCATGAGCAGCTGAATAAAAAAATAAATAAACTATCAACAAATTTTTTGGTCATGTGCGTAAACAAATGCCACTGACGCGTCACGTTTTCCATAACAAAGTTTCAAGTGCGGTAAGATTAAACCACCAAACTCAGCGCATTCCTGATGTCCCTTACCTTTCTCAGCAGTTTGAGCACTTCAGTTGCTTGCTCCATCTTCTGCTCCTGGAGAAGCCTCTGGATTTCTCGGATCCAAGCCACCCGTCTGACATATGGGCTGTGGTTGGTTTTCCGCAGCATCCCTGGGAGCTTGTTGGACTTGAGCATCAAGGAGGTAAACAAGTAGTCTCTCCCGCCTCTGCCGCCACTTCTCTCGCTTTCTCCGGGAATGTCATGTCTCTGGCGTCTTCTCTTGGACAATTTGCTGTCAAAATCGAGACTTCTCTGCCTGGTCAACTTAGAACCCATCACTCCTGAGAAGATGTGTCGGCGGAGGTGGTGAGAAGGATTTTACAACATGCAGCCAAAACATTACACTTAACTTACTGTGCAGATGGATCTAATACATCTCCCCCCAGTGATATAGAGTTTCAAACTTTCGGGTCTACTCACAACTATAAAGCATCAACATAATAACATGCTCGCCGTCGTCCCCTGCTTGCATCAGTCCATGCACTGCCTGAGCACTCTGGCATCCTTTGCTTTACTCAGAGCTGATGCGCTCCTCAGCCAATCAGATCGTGATTCTCTGCACAGCTTGAGAGTGAGTGTCATGTAAGAAACTATGCTTAGTTTTGTATTTTTTTTTTACATGACCCCACAACAGAACGCGCTGGGAACGGAATCAATCAGAGCGAGTAGACTTGTTTAATCCTGTATTATCATAGGGTCTTATGTAATAATTTCATAATCCAGATAATACCCCAAAGTAATAGAAACACGTATCTCCATGAGCAGCAGAATGTGCATGGGGAATATATGTTACCAAGATCATGTTATGTTATGTCCTGTCTTGAGCTTAGGAACACTAAGATAAGTTATGGGTAGTTCATAACTTATGCACACCACTCTTATAGCTGCTAATTATCTGAAGATTTTGGGGCAAAACCTTAATGAGAAAAGTTTCTGTAGTATGTGCAGTCTGCTGATGCTGAGTAACAACACTAAAACTTCCTGGTTGGAATTGCAAAATAGACTCTTAACTGACCCAAGTACATCCATCTGATATGCAGCCTGTATGGTCTAAACTTCTGGGTGCCCATTAAATCAGTAAAGGTATTGATCAGGCCCAGACTGGTGGGCTGCCAGACAGTATTTAATCAAATACTGAAAAACAATGTCCTGTATGTTTTAGTAGTAGACGATCATTTAAAATCAAAGGTATTAGTGGTGATAGATCTTTAAAGAGCAACTTGACAGCTGCTGATCTGCAGTGTTGTCCTGTGATGTTGTAATGTATTCCACACTGAGTCTGTACACTGTGACTTGTACATTTTGGAGTAGTTACAGATGCAGAAGAGTTTTAACAACAAACTTTATTTTGTTTCTTTTCATTCAAAGCAAATCGGATTTGCATAAAGACAGACCAAAACCATATCCCTTAATAGTGATGTTTTGTACTTTCATTTATGAAACTGAAACAAAAAAGCACTGTCAGAATTTGTTCCAGACAAAAGAACAATAATATCAGGGAGCTAAAGAGAAATAGTTTACACAGAAAAATTAGATACTTTAATTTCTCCTTCATTTATATTTTAAATGTATGATGACACCAGGTATCATGACAACCAAATAAAAACATGCAACTTATCTTTCTGGTCACTAAAAATGAAAAGTGAGTTTCAAGACCTCATCCACCAGCATCATAGACTAAATACAAATAACAGTGTATAACAAAGTAATAATAAAGTACCTGCAGCACCCAGTCCATCTCTATCAAGCTGCTACTGAAATCTAATGACTCTCATTGTCTCTGTCTGTCTGGATTTCAGGATTTCATTGCCCATGTCATTCTCAGGGTTGGCAATATCCCAGATTGTCTGGGTTCTTTCTTTTTCTTGGTGATTTCTGCATGGAAAAAAATATTCTTGTCAACAAAGTTTGTACAAATTTGGGCAGGGTTGCATATGATTCTGCAACGACAACATATTTTTGGTGAATGGCAGCAGACAGTAGCTGCAGTTCTGGTGCCTCTGAAGCACAAGGGAAACACACTCAACTATAAATTATTGTCAGAGGGAGGTTTTATATATAGTTTAGTAGGTTTACCCCAACAGACAGATAAAACTACTGCTACTCAACCTTACCTACAAGTGAGATGAGATGGTTGATGTGACAGCTGCCTATGATTGCTGAATTACTGTAGCTGTCATTCAGTATTCACGTAACTACTGGTATTGATCACCTATCATACATCTCATAGTAATTTCTCAGCTATTCCAGACATTGTGTTTTTGTTTTTGCCCCAGCCTGATTCGGCCCATCTGTTCTTGTTTTCAGATACTTGATAACAATCTGCACTTTGGACCTTAATAAGTTGTGTTAGTAGTTAACTCTGTACATTTTGCCTGCTCGATCACATGTATTGAGTCATCAGTGAATGTCTGCTGCACCTGTCTGCTCTGAACTTGCTGGCCTGTAGGCTTAATTTCAGAATAAACTGACCTGTCATTTGAAATTTAACTCTGTCTCATGGTCGTGCATTTGAGTCTTCTGGTTTCTACTCTGAGACATTACGGTAACAACACTGACTGTTGGAGGGTACAGTACATGCACTGGAGTACGTCTGAGAAGTTTAAAGGAACTCTGCACCTAACATTTTTTCTCACCTTTTGTCTCTGACAGATGCAATGTACATTTAGATGTTTAGGTGCAGGAAGTGTAAGGAATGGCAGCTAGACGCATGCTGCAGGAGGAGATTTATTGGATGTTGGAGAAGGAATGTTTTATGATCTCTCGCACTCTCTGTTCGACTGCTCCCCCCTATCCTGTTTCTCAATGCGTGAGGGACACCAGTGTCATTCTGTGGTTTATGAGTTTACAGCCATTTAAATTCATGCTGAATCATGGGCCTAGTGCAAGAATAACAGTTGTTGACTTTGTCTCCTACTCTTCATGTGGATCATTTCAGGTGAGGGCATGCTCCTCTCTAACGAATAAGGCCCAATGCCAAACTCCTTTTTCTCAGTCAAAGTATCTTGGTGTTCCTACTCATCCTTCTCCAGCATTGGAATTGATTGTTGCTTGTTGATTGTGTATACCAGAAGATGATGAAAAAGACAAACATGACAATAGGTAGATATTATGTCCTTTCATGCAGTACATCCATCCACTGAAGTATACATCTTCTCCATCACTTTGGTGATGCTTCATCTTTCAGTACGACAACAACTGGAAGTATACAGCCAAGGCAACAATGGAGTGGCTTCAGGACTGACTGTCCTTGAGTGGTCCAGCCTTAAATCCCATAGAACATCTTCGGAGATATGTGAAGATGGCAGCTCACAGACACATCCCAGTCAATATGACGGCCCTTGAGAGGATCTGAGAAGAGGATCTGAGACAGAAGGTGAGAAGAACTGCCAAAACCCAGGCTTGTAGAGACTTACCCAAAGTAGCCTCTAAACAGTACTGAATTAAGGATTTAGATATTTAAAAAATGTTTCACTTTCTCTTTAGGGTTTATTGAGTGTAGGTAAATGGGCAATAATAGAAATTGTATCCATTTAAAAATAATTTTACAGCACAAAGTGTGCAAAAAGTGACTGGATCAGAATACTTTCTGAAGACACTCTGAAGGGCTACAGCTGTGAAAACACAAGCACTAACTGTTGGGCTTATCACAGCTGGCGCTAAATGTCCAATACACAGACCAAATAAATGAAAAATGTCCCAGTATTTTTGTAATTTGAAAGCTAAAATCGCACAATAATACACACTGTGTCAGCTTTAGGAAGAGATTTTGCTACAACATAATGTCGCATTACAGCTTTATTCATTCACTAAATTCTGCTAACTGGAAACATTTGTAATCTAAACCTAACAATGTGATTGATATTTCAATATAAAGTCTTTCAGGGCTTTTTTCTGTAGTTGTACATGCACCACTGCACTTTGAGCACCTTCCCCAAGTTTCACAAGTGTTAGAAGACTTCAGATCGCTGGCCTGGGTCTCTGTGTCAGAGTTGAGAAAGTCATCTGTCCTCAGAGAGAATAAGGAGCCAGCTTTCGTCAAAATGATTGACAGCTGTCAAAATACCGAAGTCCCGCCCCCAAAATACCGGAAATTCCGTCCCCCGAGTCCCGCCTTAGACCCTCCCACAATACATGCTTTAATGCTTTATGTTTGACTAAGGATGGAAATTAGTATAAAACCGGTGTATTTAGGCATTTTATTATATGTAAAATAATACGCACTGTCCCATTTGAAAAGAGCGCAACGGCAGCATGTCATCTAGCTGCTGCGTGAGAAATCTCCGATGACTGATCCAGAACCGATCAAAAAATGTTCAAAGAGACAAATTCCATTTTGACATCCTCTGTGCTAAACGTGCACAGCAGGGAGACAGACTCGTCGCTGCTGGT
>JAUMHL010000015.1:12551816-12569373 GCA_032362345.1 Sandelia bainsii
CTTTTCTTTCACAAACATGGTCATTTCCATGTGTGTCCAAACTTTTGACTGGTAGTGTATATATATATGTATATATAAAATACAAAATACATACTGTGCGTTTATAGGTCTTTCTAGGCAAAACTAAGGTGATGTAAAATCTTGCACTCAAGCACTTCAGACACTCTCAGAAAGAGCAAAGAGAAAAGATGGTTTGGACCTCACAGATCTGGACCTTTTTTCAGGGTGTAAAACCTGGTATTCTTGAAATAATATTACACACAATGAAATACAAATTGAATATACTTAAATTCACTGCATAAACACACATGTTTATTCTTGTTAACTTACATCACCATTAAATTCTATTAAAAGGGAAAAGGCCAATGTCGTCTATGTGTCCAGCCATCCTCCTTGATAAAAACAACAAAGTTAAGATGGTGGTCGGAGCCTCAGGAGGAACAAAAATCACTACTTCTATAGCTCTGGTAAGACAGCAGCCTCGGTCAGGAGCTGCTACAGCTGTAGGAAAAATTTACATGTAAATTAATGAAGTTAGCAACCAAATTACTGTTTAAATTATTATTGTTTCAAATGTTGTTGCTGTTATGTAGGTGATTCTGAATACGCTTTTCTTCGACTATGATCTGCACAAAGCTGTGTCAGATCCAAGGCTCCACAACCAGCTGAGTCCCAACTTCACTGTAGCAGAGCCTGGCTTTGACAAAGTGAGTGTCACCAACGGCAAACAATACTGATATATATGACTAATAGCAGGATGCCGTATTGTTTAGGGAGACAACCCCCCAGCCACAGACCCTGCAAACACTGAGTCATGACTGCCACCGGGGCACTGTTCATTATATTTACCTTTCAGAGATGTGTATAATGTAATGAGAAGAAAAATATCATAAATCAGTAGTAGTGAGCTAAAAATCATGTTTTTGGCCTGGCTATATTTATAGAAATATATAGAAAATACTGAGTGAGAATACTGAGTGTTTCGTTTAATCATGCTTTATAACTGTATGCAGGTTTCTTTATCCACATATCTTTCAAATATTTTGTGAACTGCTTCTATTGCTGATAAAGATAAAGATAAGATTACTCCATGTAATTTTCCAGTGCGATAGATAGCTGTGTTCCTGACTGAAGCTGACTGGTGTCAGCATATACTGTGGTGCACATGTTGTTTGACTCTAAAGCAGCATTATTAAAATTATTTTTAAAGTAAGTCCCTGTGGCACTTTAGGAAAGACTTAATTTAATATGTTCATATGTTTATGCTGCTGCTGAACTTGACTGCATTATGTAGAAGTACACTTCTATTATTAGCCTAGCTTCACTGGTATAAATGGGTGGACAAAATAATAGAAACAGCAGTACAATTCAGCAGCACCACAAACTACAGGATCCTACATTGCAGAATAAGGAGAGTTTGTCATTTTTTACATACAGAGCATGCCACCTGTCTGTGTCTTCATATATTCTCCTGTTTACAGAACATCCTAGATGGTTTGGAATTAAAGAACCATGAGACACAGTTTCTCACATCATCAGGAGCTGTGGTGCAGGCAATAGTTTCTCGTGATGACGGACTCCACGCTCAGTCTGATCCTCGCAAGTGGGCGTACGCTGCAGGGTACTGAGGTCATAAACACACCTCTCTTTATACACAGACACTGTGTGGACCTTGATTCCAATGCTATGAGATATCAGCGATTTAATAAAGAGCCAGCCACCATCATCACTTGTTTTCTTATTAAGAAACATTCATGTACTTCATAGTTAAGTTAAAAAATAAAGAAGAGAACAGAGGCACCAGTAATTATTAAAATATTGTGTTTCACTGAAACAACACTGTATTCACAGTGTCAGTTATACATTTGCAAAAAAGAATATTTGTGAAGCACTGTTGTAAATCATCAGCTGTGAAAAGCTGTTTCCTGTTAGTATTAAAGATATATGACATGTACAGCTACAGCTGAACTCTTAATAGAGGAAATATCCACTGACAAATCAACCAAAACTAGCAGAGAACTAAGACTAGGCTGTATATGAGGTGACAGCAAATGGACAGAGCAGAGAAGAGAGTCTTACAGTACTTATGACCTACAGTTATTTCCCCCAACCAAAGTACAAAGGCCTCTAATGGCCTATAATGACCTCATAACAACTTTACAGCTGTTGCTGCTCTCTATCACCACTGGCATCCAGGGCTCATTTTTTCTCACCAGGAATGCAAATGTGTGACACTATATAATCATTTAAATGTATAAATGTGTAAAATTATGATGCCTTTATCAACTTTTCTGCTACAAATGACTGGTTCATATTTCATAGAAACAGTGTTACAATACACAATAACATTCACTCACTACACTTTATGTTTATTTATAGTAAATGAATAACTTTCTCAGTGTGATTGTGGTATTTATTTGCTTATGCTATAGATGGTCTGTTGTACTATCTGTGGCCTGATCAACAGTGTGGTCATCATATAGTCACGGAGTAAGCTAATGGTTAACAAGAGTCGAGTCATGCTAACATCTTTGTGAGGCTTTACATAGACACAGTTATAATAAATACTAACAATATCTCGAGAATGCCTTGATGGGATTTCTTCAAATTTGGCGCAAAAATCCACTTGTACTCAGAAATAAACTGATTAGATGTTGGGGGTCAAAGGTCAAAGGTCATTACAGCTGGAACAAAAGTCCACTTGGGCTCATGAATGAACTGATTAGAACATACATTAAGTCTGGACAGATATCATGCAGACTGGTTAGCAGAGGCATATAACTGCATGAGTTAATTCTAGTTAATTAATCTAGGCAGCTTCTTTTAAAGTTACCTTTACTGGACAAATCTGAAATTTATGCAAGATGGTGTGTGACTGACAGGTTTGGCAAAAGACATTCAATTGAAATTTTTCTTTTTGTACTGACAGTAGCTAGTGTAGCTGACAGGAAATGGGGGGAGAGAGGCGGATGACATGCAACACAGGTTCACAGGCAGGTTTAAACTGGGCACATTCATATTCGTGAGTATGTACTGTATCTTAGCCTCCTAGTCTACCAGGACACAGAATAATATTAAAAAATCTTCAGCTGTGTTACCTGGGGTGGTTACATTTATTCTTAATTAAATGGAGAGAAAAAAAAAGAGTACTTGCATTGACTTTTTCCTTTAAGGCCCAATTAATTACTCTCACTGCTACAGTACATAATAATACTGTAAACTTCAGAGTTACATAACTTCGACAGGCCAATTTACTTACCCTTTAGGCATGAAAGAAATTCTCTAGTCTCTGTGTATATCAGAGTGTCCACTGTTTTTATTCGGCTCACTGCCTTGGGTGATATTATGACAATTTCAAATAATGATGCACACATACAAAATCCATGTATAACGACATCAAATAAAAGCTGCTGAGATACTTTGCTTCATCAAGGGACTTGATGACTGAAATGGTACCAACACTAAAAGTCAGAGTCACGACAAGCCTATTTAACTGCCTCTACTTTGAGTGAAAGACATTTCCTACATACTCTAAAATGCGTTATTTTATTTTTTTTATACAAAAAGGGTAACACCATGACACTAAAGCTAAAGTCACAACTTATCCACATTAACTTATTTGTCATACAACAAAGGCAGTGGTGCTTCACACAGACTCAAATTTGCATGTTCTCATAACTCTCATCCAGCGCCTCAGAGGAAAACTGAGAAGAATCCACTTAAGAAATCATTAGTAATTCATAAGTCTCTCTGCTGAAATGTATCTCATTACCGTGTCCTTTGCTTTGTGCAAAAGTGCTGCTCTAAAATGAGGCAAACAGGAAAACATGGAGATTATTGCTGATCATACTATACTAACAACGAGGAATAAATGTTTAAAGAACTGTAGTGTGTAATGAAAAGCATATCGCACAGTACATGAACAACCAGTGCTAAAGTACTGGTGAAGATAAGAGACTGGTTTGTTTTATTGTGACAACACATATATTCACAGTTAACAATTATAAAAATGTGTGATTACAAAACATTTTGAAATATTAAAACAAAGATTGAAAAATACAAAATGACTATTGCTATTGGTTTAAAAATACACTAAAGTTCTTAAAATGACAAGCAGGGCAGGGGGTCCTGAGGACCGACTTTGAGAGCCACTGTCCTATAAAATCTTTACGGTCACAGTGAAAGTTCACTCGTCAGCTGACAACAACCTTCAACTCATACAATTTGTCAGTCAGGACGTCACAGTCAGAGACTTACATGGATGTCGCGAGGAGTGTGTGAGCCTACAGCCCTTAAAAAGCAGATCTCAGCAGTAAGAGTAGCAGCCTGATGATATGCTAATTGTGCGTTAATCTGCATCATTTAAGTGTCACAGTATAAGATATGTGTGATCAGAGATGTCACGTGTCCATTTGGTGATAAAGACTTTGAGATGCAGTTGAACAGTTATCAAATGTACATTGAGTTAATGTTATTTTGGTCAAATTACTGCTCCAAAGGTGATGGAAGAACTTGACATACATTACTCAAACTATTAACTCGTTATCCATAACAGATTAGACACAGACTTTGTGATTCAACTTTGATGTGTATCTGAATAGTGCAAAGAGTGATTACATGTTTTTTTGTATTTGTGCTTAAAATAAGATGAGAAATTATGGCAAAAAAAGTTCTTGATAACAGCAATGAATGAGAATGTGCATTGCTGTCATTTTCTTTTGCAGATTTTCTGGAAATTTTCTAAAAGAGCATGAAAACTTGACTATATACAGTTTTACATCCAAATAAAGTGGTTTAGACAACCTAGTTCAGATTATTTGATCATTTGACCAATCATGTTCTTTGCCCCATTTGACTTTGTTTGAGCCACGGTACATTTCCAAGATATTTACAAATACTTTGGTCTGTCATTGTAGAAATGGTCAAACTTATGAAAACAAGACAAAAGACAATTATCCTTTAAACATAGAGGTGTCTTGATTGATTATGTTGATCTTCAGCTCTATCAGGAAAGAACTGGAGCTCCACACAATTCACATTTTGTTACAGAGGGAGCAGCACATTCCTTGTCTTAAATAAAAAGGCCCAGTCTTACGGGTAGATTTTAGTGAGACGATGTTGAATTCTCTAGTTCTGTATAGTTAATATCCAGCTGACATTCCCATCTTCCTTCTGTCAGACACAGCTACAATGCAGCCATTCTTCTTTTCCACGGCATTGACTACATTTAAGAAGTATTTCCAGTTTCCAACTTTGTGTCCGCGAGCTTTGAGTCCACCTATCACAGCCTGAGAGCACACAAAGCACGTTAATACCAGTTATCCTTCCCACTTCAGATTTCTAAACTGATTACGGGTAACTTAAATCTGGTTTTGCAGGATTATGCTCTGGTAAGCTCCAACAGAATCCATTAAGATAAATAGAAATGCTATTCATTAGGACGATGGTCACAGTTTAGTGAATTGGAATGCCATTAATGCAATGTGAGGATGAAAATGTGATTAATTCACCTTGTCAAAACCAGGCTCAAAATTCACATTGTTCTTGGAATCAACAAAGACTATAGGAGCAGCAATGGCGTCTTTCAGATTCATCCCCAGCCACAGGTGATTTATTAAAGACTAAAAGAATGAAAGAGAATCACGTAAGCAAACAAACAAGAGCTTAGAAAAGCAAAAACTGTGAGTTCGTTCAACTTACCAAGGCCACACCTGTGGTAATCATGCTTCCCCCAGATCCACCAATCACAAGAATTTCTCCAGACTTTGTCTCCAGCACTAATGGAGTCATTGAGGAGGGAGGCTGTTCACCTACAATAACAAACACACTCCACATTAGACTGAAACAAGGCTAACTACTGCGCTAAGTAATGTCTTTAATGCAATTGGCTTGGGTCAAAAGGCTATGTTTATGTCTGTGACTTTACCTGCCCTCACTGTGTCTGCTCTACCACAGAAATCAGTCAGCTCGTTGTTGAGGATGATGCCTGTTTGTGGGGAGTAAATTGCTCCTCCAAATCTACAGAAGAGAACAAGGGATGAATGTAATAATTTAGTATAATTTCCTTTAATATAATAAGCAGCAGCAGTGGATACATAAATCTTGAAGAAGCTTTCTTCTCACAGTTCATTTATAGTGCTCGTAGCAGAGACGGCCAGTCCATCTTCATCCATGACAGACACATGTGTTGTTCCAGTGTGATCAGAGAAAGCCTGCTTATTGTAGTGGGACATGTCATGGGCAGTCTTTGAAATATTCTCTCTGGCGCAATTAATGAAGGAGGAATTGATCAAGTGATGTGCACTCTGAAAGAAGAATATCATGACGAGACAGCTCAGAAACATATTTCTGGGGTGAGGCTTAATTACAGTGCTGTTAAAAAGTATTTTCCCCCTTCCTGATTTTTTATTTTCTGTCTAACTAGTTATGTGGTTGTGTAGTTGTTAGCACTGTTGTCTCACAGCAAGAAGGACCCAGGTTTGAATCAATGGCAACTTTTTTCCCCTAATAAATGAAATCATAATTTAAAAACATTTTGTATTTACTCAGGTTATCTTTGTATACTATTACAGTTTTTTTGATGATCTAAATCATTTAAGTGTGACACAGATGCAACCCCCCCCCCCCCCAACTTTTTCATAACACTATATGGACAAACTGTTTCAGAAGATTTGTTCAATCTTTCTTTTTTTCTCATCTTGTTGTTACATGTATTTGACAACTTACAGTGCAGATATATTCATAGGCAGATGGAGTACAACAAATGGGATGTAATTGATAATATTGCAATTATGTGATATGTGTATTAACCACTATGCCACTACATGTCGCTTTTTGTTTCTTTTTTAATTAATCTTGCATTAAATGAGTTTTTGATATCTTGGAGGCAGTGGAACAAGCTCTATACACTGACTAACTGCAGAGTTGGGTCATAATTCTGAGTTTGCCACTATGACAATCTCCTCTCAATGTATTTTTTTTCTATGATTAATATGATCAGTGCACCTTTAAAAACTGTTATACAGTTATCATCTTCACTTGTTGAACACATGAACTTGATATCTTGGTAATACCGTTTCTTCTAATTTTAATAATAAATCCAAACCTTATTATTATAGACCGGATCGTTAATGCTCTTCTTCTCTGCATTAGCAAATTTAGCTGTCTCTACAAAATAATGGTACATCTGCGTCTTGTGGTCACCCTCCAGGGAGTTTGGAGTCAAGGAGAGTCCTGAAGGTAAAGAGAACAACAACAGCTGTTACAAATTTTTTGTTCTACAGTTTTTACTGCAGTGAACCAATTGTACAAAGGTTGTTAATAAAAAAATCAACAATCAATACTTATGACTTATTGACATGTAATAAATCTACTTAATAGATTTAGTTTAGTTTTACAAAGATTCAAAACATTAAAAGCTAACACCTTTTTAGATTTGTTCACAGACTTTAGCATTGGTCTAAAAAAAGTGAGCCAGTTGTCTCACTGAGTTTTGAAATATTTAACTTACAATCTTAACTACTAAAACAATCTTCAACTTGTACCTTTTTAAACAATATGAACACTGCTCTAAACTATGGACCTTTGTTTTTACTTGTCAGATCACTGCCTTGTTTACATGACTCTCTCCAAGTTTCCTTTTATGGGTCAAAATTGTATTTCATTCAGTTACTATAACAGATAAGTTATCAGATCAGTATATTAAACCTTTCATGAGGCTGACAATGAAGGCCAGCAGGGCGCCACCAGCAGGTGGTGGAGGAATGTGCATTTGAGCATTTCCTAGAGGTACTGTCCAGGCATCCTCAACCCGAACCTGGAAAGACTTCAGATCCTGCAATGTCAATGTCCCACCTAAAAGAAACATGTATAGACAGTGCAGATAATATGGCATCAAGAATAATATAAGTTATATTTACTTAAATTACACTTTGATTATGTTTCTTTTTACAAAGGCTATACATATGTATTCATTTTCTATTTATTAAGTGTGCACCCCAAGCTTGCACCAACCTGCAGCTTTTATGTCTTGGATCAAGTCTTGTCCTATCTTGCCAGTGTAGAAAGTATCTGGTCCCTGCTTTGCAACAGTTTCCAAGGTTTCTGCAAGTTTAGGAAACTTGAGGATATCTCCTTTGCCTAGAACAGTTTTTCTCTTGTTGCACAAAACTTTGCTAGAAAAAACACAGCAGTGTAAAAAAACATTAGAACATGTCACAGCAAATCACATACGGATTTCTAAAGGAAGGTGAGCTCTGCTTGTACCTTTGGGTCAGTAAAGAACAACAGTGTGAACACTTGTAGTATGGGATTATAATATGTTCGCTAATCCAAAATGTTCCTAAATGAAGGTGTTAACCAGGCAGAACTAATATGTAATGTCAGAATCAATTGTTAACCCAGGGATTATTACATGAGTTAAATCAGTGATTTAAAGGACAGTCCTTTGCTCCAGGATTTCTACAGTGACACACACAGATGAGAAAAGACTTCAGCAAAGTCTTCGGTGGTGTCAGACATCTCTTATCATTGCGGCTACAAAGGAGATATTGTTGAAGTGACATTTTTGCTAACAATGATTATTTTTAGTGACCTTCAAAAGTTTTCAGTCACTCAGCAGTAAGTGAGAAACTGTACCAGAGAGATGAGTTCTCCACATGGCTTTTCACAATGGTGGAATTGAGGAGTTTTCCCAGAAAGGCTGGCATAGGGATGCCATCCCTTGCCAGTTTTATTGTTGGCTCGAATAGCTTGGCCCAAGGCAGCTTCCCATACTGTTTGTGAACTGCCTCGTAGCCCCTCAGCTCCCCAGGAACACCAATCCACTGACTACCTATAGTGTATATTTGGGAAATAGTGCAGTTGCAATAAGCCATTGATCAAGACTTCAGGTGGACTGACTGCATGTGGTACAGAAGAGACATTTAGGATCTGAAACATCTTACCTCACCGACTACACATAACTTTAACCACATTCAAGAACACTTTTATAAGCTATCTAAACTTTTCAGAAATTGGTAACACATTATAATTTAGGTGTAAGCAGAGTATGTTTATAAACAAATGCTGTAATTTAGTTAACATTGTAAAATGTCCATCTATCTGCTTCTACTTTAACTTCATTATAGTGTTATAAAGAAATGTATTAAGAGTTTCTATGTTTATATGGTGTCAGCTAGTAAACATACCTGTGGAAAGCCTGAATGTCATAGGACAGTCATCTATCAGTTTAGATTTGAACGACTGTGGGACAGTCTCTCTGGAGTTGTAGACTTTAACATTTCCTGAAAACAGATCATAAATTAGAATAACTGGCCTAGTCAAACCTCTACCTACTAACCCTAATCCTCATTTATAAGAACACAGAATTCAACTTTAAAAATAAACAAGTAAGAACCCACCTGTTTTATTTCTTATAGTGAAAATAGACCCTCCTCCTATCCCCATACTCTGAGGATTGACCACAGATGTGCACAGAAGAGCTGCAATGGCGCCATCTACTGCCGACCCCCCCTGCTGGAGCATGTTCCTGAAAAACATTTTTAATTGGATTTACAGGAAATGTGTGAACTCAGAATCAGTCACCAACTCTGAGTCCTTACCATGCATGTTTGCACCCACAGACACACATATAGGCATTTTTTATGGGATATCATTGTCGACTTCAGGGATGAATTTTTCAGGGTGTCAGAGTATTTGAGTGCTGCCAAAAGGCAAGTTTAAACCATGTGCTGATGCTTGAGTTCAACTTCAGGCAACATACCAGGAACATGCTGGTTGTGGTGGTGCTTTTTCTTTTTTATTTATTTAAATAAACTGTGTACCGTTTACTTAGAAATTATATGTCATTTGTTTAAATTAGTCTAATACAACTTAACTACATTACACAATAGAGCTTGAAGGCTGAAACCATCTCAGAAAGCCCTGAATGGGTCTTTTCACTGAGATGCTGGCATGGGATCAGATGTGTTCACTGAGTGACAGGAAAAGGCAGTGCTGAAAATGTTTTGGTTCTTTGAGGTCCTTCTAGTTTGAGGAAAAAGTCTCTGGACTAAAATGTAACTAGATGAATCTCACAGTTTAGTCAGAGCAACAAATGATACAGTTGATATTGATTTATGTCCTTCCACCGTGAATGTCATAAGTTAAAATCAAATCTAAATTCAAATACAGGTTGCATATTTTACATGTATGAGCTAGGAGCACTGAAATGGTGATAAGTTATATTATATGTTATATTGTGTACTATAGGTGAAAAGTCTATGTGGAAAACTCAACCCTAACTCCTAAAACTTAAAAAGTAAGTTGTGACCAAGAGTGAGCTTGAGCAAAACATGTTAAAAATCTGCAGCTGTGAGCATATGTTATACTTTTCTCCTCCCTACACCACCCACGTATATAATCTGTGGTGAAGAGGTCATAGTTATCTCTTCTCTGCTGGACAGCCTGGTGTTAAAGGTTAAAGCTCACTATTTTCTTCAAGGTTAAATGCTGTCGTCTAACAAAAATGATTGTTTGAACACTCCTGAGCAAAAAATAAAGTTGGGGTGAAATTGAATGATTTCACTATTCACTGTGGACACTGTGAACACTGCATTGAATCACTCATCAGTAGAAGGAATGAACATGGTCATCACTTTTAGTTTAAGATCACAGTTAAAGGGTATCTTTTTCTCATAAACAAGTTTCCTGTTGCCTTGGTGTGTCTCCCTGTACCTCTGAAGCCACTAAGAACACATAGTCATTGTCTGTGATTAGACCTGGGAAATCCTGATTGACCGCAGATATGCACAGTGACAAATCTGGCAGGAGAATAGAAACTTTCTGTAACTGGAAACAAAAGCCGGAAGAGCTACACATACATTCCACTTAAAATACATCACCTACATCACCGTCAATTATTAGATTGACTATGGTGGCAATGGATGGAGTTCACATTGCACTCCACATCTGAATAAATAAGGGCAGCAAAGAGCACATCAGACAGGGAGCCAAGTCTCTTCACCCCTCATTAGAAAGATTGACAGCTGTTTTGGAAAAACTGCTTTTCTCTTACATTATCATTCACCTGGATAGTTTGAAAATCAGAAAGAGGTGATGGAAGTGAATAGCCTGTCTGCACACAGTCCTGTAGGTATTATGCCTATTCCTCAAACGCAGCCTATCAAATCTCTTAAACTGCTTATCCCATTGCTCAATTCAGCTTTTTAATCTCAGCCACAGGAGCAGTGAATATAGTTAGATGGCCTACTGAGTTCTGTAATAAATGAATAAATAAACAAGTGATGCAAAAACTGTATGTTTAGTGACGCACAAAAACCTAATTAACTTCGAAATTCCAAAAATATTCACATTTTATGCCACGTTAGAGACACAGCTGGTTAAACCAAACTCAGGCCAACTTCAGCAATGATATTTCCCGATTGAACAAAGTTTGACTTACCTGCCAATCTCTGAGCAAAGTTGCGAGTCTGCAGAAACAGCCGCACGCTTGAAGCTCCCGCTGGGACACCCACCGTCCACAAAGGAGGTGATGCACAGATAGACAAGAGCAGCAGCGCAAGCTAAACCTGCAAAGATGAAGCAGCACAGTAACCAGGGCTTGTACTGTGCCATTTAACGTTTTGTTGTGGAAACTTTACTGTGCTGAAAGACTTGTTGCTGCTGGCTCTCAGGGCGCACACACGCTCAGTGAGCGCAGCCTAATGGGTTTACCCCTCCTCTCTCCATTAACTAGTTACTGCTCTAAAGGGAAAGTTAGAGGAGGATTAAACTGCTTCAGTGTGGCACTGCAGTGGTCGTACGTATGTGTTTGTAACCCCCACTCTCACCCCTCAGAAATAAGACGTGGGAAATAACCGTGACCTCACTGGTATTCCCGTGTTGGCGTTTTTGTCTGATTTCAAGTGGCATTTAGAAACGCAGAAAATGAGTTTCATGTTTCAAAGAGAATGACTGTTTTATCTTCATTTCCAGGAAGACTGCAGCACCACTTTGGAGATTAACCGGATTTTACAAATTGCCAGTTTTTTTTCTTGAGCAACATCAAGCCTTTTCCCCTTATCCACTTCCTGCTGCTCCAACATCTGACACACAGTACAAAGAAAAACAGTCCCTGTAGTAGTATGTTTGAGGTGACCTCTGTGTCAGTGACACAGCGGAGACAGAAGACTTTAAACTGAGATCTCACGGATGCTAAAATCCATTAAACAGCTAGGGACCAGATCCATATCTTTATGTTTGCCTGTAAAGAACTGAATTCTAATAATAAATATAATAAATAATAATAAATATGATCTCATCAGTGTACTCCGATTGTTAAACTACAGAAATAATAATTACTGTAACTATAATTAAAAGAATAATTGAAAATGTATACTAATTACCATATAACCAAACAAACTTCCAGGTCCACATTTACTAATCAGCAGCATACAACCTGAAGGTTGAATTCTTACAATATCATAAGATCAAGATCATCAGCTTTTCTTTATAAATTTCATATTCAGAATTCAGAAATCAATGCAGTGTGTGCATTTTGTAGTATAAAAGAAAAATAACATGCACACGTCTTTGTGCATCTCAGAGTCCTGCTGTTATGAAAAGGTTTTATGGTTTTATGATTGAGATGTAGAGAGCGCAACGTTTAACTGAATTCATTTATGCAAACAGACACAATTTTGATAACAACTCTGTCAACATGTCACAGTTGGAAGCAATCCTGGTTGTTCTGCAATTCTACCAAATCCTTTAAGTTTTCATATGTAAAATGGTTTGAAAACATGGATTTTTAGTAATAGAATTAAAAAATAATTATTAGCATCAGTTATCCACAACCTCTGAATGATCTGTGCACTGTCATATCCTGACTTTCCCTGTCAAGCTAACACTTTTGTTTATTTCTGTATGTTCAGCTCCCACTTTTATCTTTAAAAGCTCCATGAAAATCAATGAAAAGCAGCAAACACCAAAGTAAAGTTCACATGGAATGAGGCACCTCTCACACACCTGTACTGAGTTGGAGCAGTCTACACTCAGGCTACCAAACAGAATGAGTTTCATGTGGCAGAACATGTTGTCAAAACCCGAATCTCCAGATGGCCAGTCTACCGTTAAGCTGTGTAAAGTAGCACAAGCCCAGACTGGGAACATGACTCCTATGACGACAATGCTGCTCCCAAAACTTTATCTCCTGAAATTCTCCTTATTTCAAAACGTGACTCAGTAACTTCACTAATTTATTCAGTTGACCAAGTAAAGCAACAAAACCCTAAAATGCCAGTCAGGCATTTGAGTGTCAGTCATACAAGTGCAGCGGGCAACAAGACATGTGGGCTGGTAGATTACCAGATTTGCTGGCCATGAGTGAGGAAAGCCAATCTGATAATCTATCAGCTAATTGCACATGATCACACATAGCATGTGTACGGTGGGCTGAGATTTATTTGAATTATCTGTTATAGATGCTAATCAACTACTTGCCTCAGTATGTTGGTGCTGGAAAAGTGAAACTCTCACATTTTCTAGATTCATTACATGTGAAGTTAAATATTAGAATATTTCCTAAGACCAATCCAAACAGGATTTACAATACAGAAATGTCCAACATCTGAGAAATAAATTCTTTTATGCATTTAATAAACTGAGTCGGTCTTCCTTTAGCATGAATTACTGCATCAGTGCGGTATAGCATTGCGGCATTGTTGAGGCGTTATTGAACACCAGGTGGCTTTTCAATCAAGCACAGTAATATCATGGTCAGCAAACAAGTTAGTGGTAGTTTAAGCACTTTGTGCAGGATAAGGAAGTCTCCATGAAGCTTGTCAGCAGACAGAAACATGAGGTGCTCTAAAATGTCCTGATAGACGACTGCAGTGACTTTGAAATTGATGAAACACAGTGGATCAACACCAACAGATGACACGGCCCCAAATCATCACAGACTGTGAAAACTTCACACTAGACTTCAAGCAACTTGGATTCTGTGTTTCTCTACTCTACCAGACCTTGACTTTTGTAATGAAATGACTTTCATCTGAAAAGAAGACTTTGGACCACTGAACAATGGTCCAAAAATGGTCTTTTTCTTTTTAACCCAGGGAAGACACTTCTGACATGGCTTGTGGTTCAGGAGTGACTTTCTACCACGAGTGGAACAGTTGTAGGCTATTTCCTGAAGATGTCTGTGTATAGTGGCTCTTGATGCACTGCCTCCAGCCTCACCCCACTGCTCTGTCTCATCTCTGTTGCTTGTACACCTTTTCTAGAATATCATAGATGAGAATTTCACTTTTTTAATTAGATTAAGAAAGAGAAATTTTTTTTTTTAATGCACTAGTGTAGTGTAAAATGAAGGCATATGCAGCCAAAACAAAGAAAAGAAAAGGTGTGGTTGAGTTAGAGACAGTGCACTCATGAAATTCTACTTTCTTGGATCTGGAGCGAGAAACAAAAGATAAACAGCAGCCCAGGACAAGGCAGAAACTCACAGCCTATGGATAGAGAGATCCGTAGGGCCCCCAGCGTGGCTGAGGAGTGAACTGACTGGTGGCAATGCTGGCTCTGACTGTCGCTGTCCAGGTTGCTGACCCCTGCCACTGCCCTGAGAGTGAATTACGTTGTCCTTGTTGTTATTTATAGTAACTTTAAACATATTGAATCAAACCATAGTTTAACTTGTTTTTATTTCACTAATATTAACTGCAATGCTATTGCTATTTGTTATGAGATTTTCCTTGAATTAACAGCTTAAGCAGAGAAAATGTAATGTGTGATACCGATTTATTTTGGACAATACAAAAAAAAAAACTACTACAAAACTCAAATGTATTTGATTTAGTGCAGGTTACAGGTATAATGACTGAAAGGATACATGGCTACATACAGTGTTCCCACAGATTATATAAATTGTTTAAAATGTGCTACAAATCTATGATGCAGGTATCATGTCATTGTCAATTGAGACACCGTTGATAGGATGTTAAAGAGCGATATTAAAGAGCAACTAATAACCTTTACATGATGTGTAAATGACAAACAAAAAATATATGTATGTCAATCTTAATTAATGTTGCTGTAGCTTAGTGTCACAGCCACGTGACCTGTTTTACAGGTTATTACAGTGTGCAAATGCCTACAGCACCATAAACATCAGAAACTGACTAATTTAGTCAAAAAGAAAAAACAATCATTCCTTGTAAAATACAAGTGAGTTTGTCATAATTTACTCCTTGATAGTTTAAAAGCACACAGAGATGTGACGGGGACATATTTTGCAGGGATACTATACTGTAGGTCGTTGGGTTCCTATAAATAGTACATAGTTATTATTCTGCACTCCCTGCGTCATTCCAACCCCCCACCCACCCATGCCCAGGCCCTATTCACTCAAATCCACCATCCTGTGTGAGCACTGCACCTTTACAGCCATGGGATCTTTCAGTCACAGGCATTTTTTTTTTAAATTTCTTTTGCAGTGTGTAACCTTTTTATTCTTCAGGAAATGACTAATGATCCCTAGCAGTCATTTGTCTTGCTAATAGACAGATGAGTGACCAAGTATTCCTTTTGTTTTTCTTTGAGGCATAAATAATTCCAAAACTATTTTCATCCGGCTGAGTCACCCCTGACGAGCAAGAAGACATAACAAAATGTAACAGAACAGCACAAGAATGATGGATTTGATTACAAACTAGTTTCATAGATGATGAAATGATATCCATTCCTACAAAATCAGCTCAATACATTTATGCAACTATTTTTAGTTGTATATTTTTGCAGCTAATGCATAAACATATGAACAATGTTATGGACATTACATTCCACCATTTGTTAGCCTTTACCAAAGAAGTAACGGAACGTAAAAGTTTTATAGGGTCATACTCTAATATATGTTATTCATGTTTATGGTCTTGCTTTATGTGAACATATTACAGCAACACTGTGTGTGTCCTATTATAAATATAATAATTTGTCCTTGAAAGAAACACTGTTATGGGCTACAGCTTTTTTTCCTCTTTGTTCTTCGTTGATAAAAGTCACACAAAGTCTTTATTTCACTCCTTTTACCCTCCACAGTCAAAGTGAAATGCACCTGCTGTGTCAGGTAACTCTAACACTGATTGAACTGCACCAGGCTTCCATTTGCTGTGATGAAACTATTATTGGAGTGGGTGGAAATTAAGTAGTTTAAGCTCAAAAGGAATTAACACCTCCCCCAGACAGCCACTGCTGATTGGACATAAGCACATGAACACATCACCACGTTCTTGTACCCAACCATCTGAAGAGGCATTTAAAGAAAATGGACACTTTGTTTTCGATAGTTTGTCAGTCCAATATATCCAGTAAGCTGTTAAAGGTCAAGTGTCAAGTGACTAAAATCCATTTCAGTTTCAGGTGACATGGTTAAAAAGATCAGCTATTGCAGTACTGTCCTCATCATCTAGGTTACAAATAACAACACGTCGCTGCACAACCACACAATCTAGTTGATCAGAGCAATTCTCAGGTCTGTATGGGTGTATACAGAGTTAAGCTCTCAGTACAGAGTATGCAAAGTTTATACATGAGTCAGATCAGAATGCATTAGGTGTATATGTTTTGCCAGAAGAAGTAAGACAATACAATAACTGTAACAGCTGTGGGTTTGGATCATGTCCTGACCCATGTTCATTCTGACCAGACATCTTATCAACAGAATAAGTGAAAACACCTATGTGACTATGCAAAGCCTTTAAAAGGAATCAGAGTTTGTTCAGAAAGAAGACTATTGAAATGTTTATCAATTTAATTTATGCCCCACCAAGTGTCGCAGTGTAACACAAAGACAAACCATACAACAAAACCAATAATATCAATTTTAGGGGATTTTTGGGCATGTAACAGCTTGACTTTGCTGCCTGCTCTGGTTTTTCATGAGTCTGTGGTGACTTTCGGAAGTTGTAATTTGTGACATCTGTTGAACATAGACATAGACTCATTTAATCCAGTTCAGTTTTAGTTTTCTTTCTCAAGCACAACAGAGCCATCACTACAACTCAGGTTTTGCTAAAACCAATAAATACTAATAGTTTTTTTTTGTTTTATTCTTCTCTTATATGTTTGGGTTTTATAATATACAGTGTGCATAACAGCAGGGTTTGTTGGAAAGCAGCAGTGGTGGAATAGACCTTTTAAAGCTATTTTTGTTATTTACTTAAAATAAAAAAACAATCACTGGTGCTCAAACTTAGTGTAATTTCCTTATCCTTATCCTTATCACACACATTAAGCCTGCCAGGATATCTCTTTATTGTCTTTTTTAAAATGCGGATAACTGCTACATGCTTTTAGAGTGATGCCCACATCCAAGATTTTAAATGAACCAGTTGCCAGAAAAACAAAAGCCTCCCTGACCTTCCAAGGAAATTACAAGGAAGGAAAAAGGCACATACTCAAGACGTTAACAAGAAACCAAAGAGCGGAGCAACATAAACATGTGTCAGGTGAGCAGATCAGGTGACTGCGAGGAAGGGCCAGGATTGGTTAGGGCAGGATATAAACAGGAAGCCCACTC
>JAUMHL010000015.1:12569473-12594333 GCA_032362345.1 Sandelia bainsii
TCCCTTCAGAACCAGGCAGCACGTCCTTCTGAAGATCCCCGGATTGCTTTGCCAGACAAGTGGAACGGGGTGGACGGCCGGACGGACGGTATGTTAGCCACCCTGGCTATGTTGTTCGAATGTCAGCCAGCTAAATTTGCAAGGTGGCTCTCTTAACATCCCTGCTGTCCGGTCGTGCCCAGGAGTGGGCGGCGGCTTTGTATAACGGTAAGTCTCCCATTTGTAAAAATTATGAGCTATTCGTGGAGGAATTGCGTAAAAGCTTTGTTCCTCCGAGCAGCGAGGTGGATGTGCAGACGCGGCTTCTCCGCCTGCGGCAGGGTGATCACTCTGTCTGTCAGTTCGCTGCCGAATTTCGCACCTTCGCCGCACAGCTGCGCTGGGGAGACCTGCTTCGCCTCCTGGCCTGCTTCGCCTCCTCGCCAGCTGGCGTCGCCTCCCTCCACCTCGGGAGCAGCCGCCCGCCCTGCAGCCAATGAACCCATGCAGCTCGGACGACTGATGCCGGAGGAGCGAGATCATCGCCTCTGCGCTTACTGCGGGTTGGCTCAACATCGCCGCCCACAGTGTCCTATGCATCCGGGAAACGGCGAGGCCAGGTAAGCATCGGGGGAGCTTTACCTGGTCAGCTTAACACCATCTTGCCTTCTCGTTTCTCACTCAGGGTAACTTTCCAGCTGGGACACCAACGGGTTGAGCTCGACGCGCTTCTGGACTCAGGGGCTGCAGAGAGTTTTATCAACCAGGGCTTAGCCTCTCGGCTGAGAATATCCCTGAAGCCAGTCAACCGGTTCCTACCAATCACCTCAGTCGACGGGCATCATCTCCAGCCATATCCTATCCAGCACCAGACCCAGCCAGTCCAGATGTCCGTCGGCACCCATTCAGAACAACTTTCTTTTCTGGTCGTCTCTGCAGCTTCATTGCCTCTCATTCTGGGTTTCCCTTGGCTTCGGTTGCACAACCCTCATATCTCGTGGTCAGCCTGCGCTATCCTCGGTTGGGGACCAGAGCCATCATCGCTGCTTGGTCCCCGGAACCGGCACGTGCTCCAAAGAATCCTCAGCCTCGGAGCCTCCGTCAAGAATCGGCACCCTCTTCCTCTGCTGTCTTCCGCTCTGGATTCCCTCTCTCAGGCTACCATTTTCACCAAGCTGGACCTGCGCAGTGCTTACAACCTTGTGCGCATCCGGGAGGGGGATGAGTGGAAGACAGCCTTCATCACACCCACTGGACACTGGGAGTACCTAGTGATGCCGTTCGGGTTGTGCAATGCACCCGCCGTGTTCCAGCACTTCATCAACAACATCCTTCGGGATATGCTGGGCCGGTGGGTGTTCGTTTACCTGGGTGACATCCTGGTGTACTCCCAGTCAGAGGAGGACCATATCCGTCACGTGAGGGACGTTCTCCAGAGGCTGCTTGCCCATTGGCTGTTCTGCAAGCCTTCCACCAGCGCTCCACCACGTTACTTGGTTATACCATCTCTTCTCAGGGAGTGGCCATGGATCCCCAGAAGGTGGAGGCTGTGACTCGGTGGCCCCAACCCACCAGTCTTAAGCAGTTGCAAAGCTTTCTGGGGTTCGCCAATTTCTATCTGCGATTCATCCGGGGCTTCAGTTCAGTCGTAGCGCCTCTCACGACCCTCACAAAGCCAACCAGCCAGAAGACATCTTTTCACCTTCCTCCAGAGGCCGTTCGGGCTTTCCACCGTCTTCTCGAGATGTTTACCACTGCTCCCATTCTGTTACATCCGGATCCAGCCACGCCCTTTGTTGTTGAGGTGGTCTGGGCGCATTCCTCTCCAATCTCTGGGCATCCCGGCCCCGCTAGGACCCTTTGGTTCCTGCGGTGCGCCTTCTGGTGGCCGTCCATCCGCCGGGATGTCCATGAGTTCGTCTCGGCCTGTGACATCTGCGCCCGGGCCAAGTCATCCAATCAGCCGACCCCGGGAGCTCTTCAACCTCTTCCGGTCCCTCATTGGCCCTGGTCGCACATAGGGGTGGACGGCAAGAACACCGCCCTCACCATCGTTGACCGGTTCTCCAAGGCAGTTCAACTGGTGGCCTTGTCCGGACTCCCCTCTGCGCAGACCACCACAGAGCTGATCTTGGAGCACGTGGTCCGGCTGCATGGGTTCCCCAAGGACGTCGTCTCGGACCGAGGTCCCCAGTTCGTTGCTAAGTTCTGGCGGGCCTTCTGCCGTCTGGTCGGTGCCACGTACAGCCTCTCGTCAGGCTACCATCCGCAGACCAACGGCAAGAGGGAACGGACCAACCAACAACTGGGGCGTTTTCTACGGTGCTTCGCCTCCTCTCAAACCTCCCTTTGGCCTCGCTACCTCCTGTGGGCCGAACTATCGCACAACCTCCACGTCTCCTCTGCTACCGGACTGTCTCCCTTTGAGACCTGTTGTGGGTACCAATCCCCCATCTTCTCTCACCAGGAACCGGAGGTCGAAGTGCCGGCTGCCCAACAGTTGGTCCGTCGGTGCCGGCTGGCGTGGGTTAAGGCTCGGGCAGCCATTGCCCGGGCCAATTCGGACTATGCCCGACAGCACCGGCACCCTCCGGGACGGTCGTTTCAACCAGGTGACCGGGTTTGGCTCTCCACCAAGAACCTCCGTCTGCACATGGTCTCTGCCAAGCTCTCCCCTCGCTTCATTGGACCCTACGCTGTCGTCACCCGTATCAACCCGGTCACCTATCAGCTGTGACTCCCTTCTTCCATCAAGGTCCACCCCGTGTTCCACGTTTTCCAGCTCAAGCCTCATACCACCTCTCCGCTAGCCCCCCCTCCGCACCTCCGCCGCCACCCCGGATCATTGACGGCGGGCCGGCGTTCACCGTCCGGCGGATCCTGGACTGGTTCCAATATCTCGTGGACTGGGAAGGCTATGGCCCAGAGGAGCGCTCCTGGATTCCCTCTCGCTTTGTCCTGGATCCGTCCCTCGTCTCGGACTTTCTGGGCCGTCAGGGGCCAGCCCTAGAGGGGGGGGTCCTGTCAGGTGAGCAGATCAGGTGACTGCGAGGAAGGGCCAAGATTGGTTAGGGCAGGATATAAACAGGAAGCCCACTCACCTGCTCTCTGCTCAGACATTGTGTTTCACTCATGTCCCGAGCTCGCTTCATCACGATCGCTTGTCGAGATCTTCTCTCCTTCATCTCCTCTCCAGTCTCCGGTACCGTGAGTACTCCCCTTGCTCTCTCTTTTCCTTTGTTGGCCGGTTTTTGTAACACCGATTCCTGGTGGAATCCGCTTCTAGCGCTCAGGTGTTACAAGAGCTACCACTCTGCTTTTGGGTCGATCCCACACGCTACAAGGGTGTTCGTTCATACTTTGTCTATGTACCATACTCGCCTGACAACATGAGTTTTTTCTAGCTAGTATATTTCGTGCACTATTTGCCCCTAACCCAATAAAGCCTATGCTTGTGGATCCACAGGACCTTTACCTGTGAAGACCCAGAAGTCATCATGCTTTTTAATTATTACTGCCAACTGAATAACTTAATCTTTGTTTATTTTATATACTAGCAGCCTGTGACAGCAGGAAACAGCTTAGTACCTTATTGTGCAGTTTATTCACCCGTGGCCATGCTGCCAATGCTAAAATTTTTATATTATATATTGTGCTGATGATACAAAAATGTTAACCAACTGCAACAAGATTGAGAGCAACATTTGCAACCTTTGATTTATTTAAGGCAACAACAACAGACAACAAAAAAATATTTAATATTGAGAAAGTTGGGTGCAGTCCTGTTTCTTTCTGATTAATTTTATAAATAAATATTTGATCATCAGCACTGTGACAGAGTGGGGACCTGTCCAAAATTTATCTCGCCTCTTGTCTAGCATCAGGTGACATCTGCTCTAGTTGATGGTTCAATGGACGAATATTTGATTATTATTTGAGTTCATGTGCTGTAGTTCATTGGAGAATTCAGTTAATTGTCATATCAAGTGTAAGTCTGTAACTTTTGCCAAAGTATCAGCTTTATTGGTTACATATGATCCTGACTATAATATTTTAGTATTGATATTTCATCCTGTAGAAACTGCTCAGTTTATAAATGGGCAAAATGCTCTGATGATTCAGATGAACGAGCCTTTTCTTTATCTTGTAGGACCCAAGCTGCTGTGTGGTTAATTATTTACCCCATGATTAATCTTTCAGCCATACCAAACTGTGCCAGGGGACAAGGTTAATAAGGATGCAAGATGTGATCAGAGATACAGTAAGAGTGAGAAAGAAGGAACCATTAAGTATTTAAAAACTTATGTAGCTGCAGAAACTACAGTATAGAGTGTATTAACCAGCTTTAACAGTACTGAAGAATGTATTATTTTCCTATTAACAGTGTGCTAAGAGTTGTTTTATTCTTCACATATTTCTACACATACCATGGAAGTTTGCTTTGATAAAATCTCTGGAGGAGCAGACATACACAAGACAACCTTGACAATGGAGATGCAGACATGTGAGACAGTGCAGAGAGGGTGCCACTGACCCAGAGCATGAAGATAGCAAAAAAGGGAGCGTTAAAGAACATAAATGTACTCACAATTAAATTTAATTGTGTTTTATGTCATGTTATTAGTGATTGTTCCAGTTTGTAATGACCCTACCTTTAATGACCCAATAAAGATCTATTGACCTTGACAGACATATGTTCTTACAAACATTAATAAGAAATTATTGTTTTGTCCAATTAATTTTAAAATATTACAGCAAGTGAAAAGTTTTGCTGTTTGTGAACACAAAGCAGCAGCTGTGAGCTTTGCAGCACTTGCCATGAAAGTTTAGTTTGGCCATTTGACCCCTCTGAGAGTTGGAGTGTGTGATTTCAGGATGGGAGGGGTTGTGGGGTTACATGTAAAAATAGAATGTGACATGGCCCCAAAAAGAGTAAAAAACATGTTATTTTGTTTTTGGTTATGTTTTAACTAATGCAATTTCGTTATGAGCTTTTAATTTTTTTTCCTATTATTTTTCTACCCTGCTGAAATTTTTTCTATTAAGCATGTGTTTATACTGTACACCATATTTTCTTGTTGTTTTTTACTCCCTCTCTGTCTCTGCCGACATTAAATGGGCCATATTGCACCCTCAGGCCTGTATGTCCCCTGCTGCAGTCCAGTGTCTACAGAAGGGGAGAGCAAAAAGAAAGGCAGGGGCACACAAACAGCAACATATAAAGAAAGTGATAGACATTAAAATGTTGTTAATAAATTCACACCTCTGGTATGAATTACATGTTCCAAAAAGCAACTCCAAAGCAAGGGTCAAAACATCAGAATTTCTCCAGTTTTAAAAAGCAGGGGTTGTTTGGTTGTTTAAATGGACGATGAGGTCAGTCTTGTAACTGAAATTGTTATAGTAACTTACCTTATACCTTATAGTGACTGTATAGTGTTAACAGTGAATCTGCATTGGTGACACTTGCCTGAATGAGTTGCACAAAGCATAAAAAAAGGTACAGAGGACTTAAATCAGGCTGATGTTGAAGAGGGGGGATGGGAGCAATGGAGTAAAGACACTTTGCCTCTCCCTGCAGCAGAAAAGACAGAGGCACAGATGTCAGAGAACAAAAATCCCCCTGAGAGAAAAGGGCCAAATCTGCTCATTTCTCATCTTTGCACTGTGAAACACAGTTTGTGGGAGCTCAAGTGTCTAATTGGCTCCAGACATTTCCATCATTTCGTACTTATGCCCTGCATCCCTGGACATCTGCTGTCACAATTATGACCCTGGGTGTGCAGATGGGATGAGACTGAAGGATTGTCACGCTTTTATGTTCAGTGTTTTTGCTTTTAGACTTTGCTGTTATTATTTTGGCCACAGACAAATTTTATATTATGTTCATACTATGGCATCATAATTACAGTATATTGACGTTTTGCAACTTATGCAACCATGTTGTTTGTTGTTTTACTTCTGTGAACATTAGAAAGATAACAATTGATATGTATTAGCAAGGAAAAGGAAAAAAAAGGCTGATAAATCACTTCTGAAGATAACATATACAATATCCACATCTAAAACCATACAGTACATATAGTACTGGAGTGGAGTAAAACACAACAAAAAAACTTGTTGAAATAAAGAAAAAAAAAAGATGAGATCAGCATGCTATATATTTGTAAAGGACAAAATTGACAGTTGATATAGAGATCTTTGGGAAGAAAAAAGTTAAAATGACTCTGACTGAGAATATCTCAATTTGAATAATTTTCAATTTGAGAGAAAAGGGGCTGCAAAATGTTGCTGGAACATTTCTCTTAACTGCTGCAAAAATAGCAATAAATAAAAATAAATGTCCTTTTCTCTGACTTCTAATGATTTCCCATTCTGATTTTTTTTTTATGCCCCGCTTCATTAGTTTGTTTATCCCAGTGCTGACTAATGGTGCCTCAGTGTTAACTTCCAAAAGGTTATGTTGCTATTCACAGCTCAAAGGACCTAACAACCACTGAAGGGTGTGAAATCATTTCACTTTGTTATCCTTTCTGTGTAGTCATTTTAATGTTTTACTATTTTAGTTTCCTCTTTTCATAAACTTGCTTTATTATTCAAAGTTACACTTTAGATTTGTAAGACACACAGCTACTATGTGACATGTCCTTGAAAAAGTCTGTCCACTGGAATCAATATCATAGCAGCCACTTGTTGAGTTTTACCTGAATTTGTGGGTCTAATATTTCTCCACTGACGCTTGCGACATTAAAGATTTGTAAACGTGTTATTTTCCTCTTAATAAATCCCCTAAAACGATGATTCAGTGTGTACTATAATTAAAATAAAAGGGACAAATGTTCTCCAAGCGACTCATTATGCGAGTAATTATCTGTAGTGACGTGCGTCTTAATGAACTTTGCGCATGGACTGGGTGTGATATGCAGCAGCGCAACACAGCACTGTCATCCAAACTTAGCAGAGCCCCCTGTGAAGCGTCAGACTGTCCGTCTGTCTGCCAGATCATCAAGCTGCACTTTACTTCTTCTGCAAATGCTTGATCAGGTGGTTGCTGCTCCAACTTCATCACTGCGGACTGTGCAGTGACGATCGAGTGTGTGGATGTGGTTTAGAGAGGTCCGACTGGCTGATGCTGTGCACCTGCACGTGGCGGAGCACTGCCTTCTTTTTCTTTACTCGACCATCAGCCTCCAGCAGCTTCAATTTGCCTTTCAAGAGGGCTTAAGCGAACGATGAGCTCGTCTCTCCCCAAAAGCGAATCGACTACTTCTTTGCTGAGATCATCGGGGCTCAACCGCAGGTCTGCGCACTCGGATCATGGTCCACACGGTCAGCGGAGTCACCGGTCTCACCACCATCATCCCACCGGAGCTGGAGGTAGCGGTGATGCAGGATGGACAGAGGACTGCGAGCCGAGTGCGAGGCGACCTCTCTGCCAACCAAGACACGCAGACTCTCGAAATTTAGGCGATCATCACCAGGTGCAGAAAAGCTATTCACACCGGCAAGCCAGTACGCTGGATGATGGTTACGCACAGGATGATATGAGACACAGGACGAGTAGGCAACAGAAAGACCGAAGCAAGTCTTCCAGGTCCAGACACTCACATCATCACCACGACTCCTCCAGAGGTGAGCTGCTTCCTGCAGCATGTCACCAGGGCGGTTCCAGGCAGGACAGGAGGACTTCTCCAACTCAGTCTTATCCAAAACACTCAGACGACGCGGATTTCTTTTTCGAGCCCAGGGAGAGAGTCATTACCGGGTCATCCTCCAGTCTCAGCTCTGACCCACCTGCGACCAACGCAACTGTCCGGCCTGCATTCAGCCGCACATCCAAAAGGCTGAGCGCGACTTCGTCCGAGTATGACTCTAGTCTCCATCCTATTGTGAAGTCAGTCTTTGGTCAGGTAAGGAGCCATGTAGAGGACAATAAAACTTTTGAAACCGTTCTAAAACTGAGTAACTGAATTCAAAGAACAACATGTGCTGCAGATAACATGAAATAACATTTATCAATGATCTTGATAAAAAAGCTTTATTACATCGTTATTATTTACAGTTTATCATATTATCATTTGCATAATGAAATGCAATAAAGTCGATTTAAACAGTGTCCTAGCATCATATTGCTCAAAGCTCATTAATGCACTGTTAACTCTGTGGGTGTCCTGTCCTGTAACACCATGTAAAGGGCAAGATTACAAGCTGTAAAGTAAAATCAGCAGCAGCATGATAATAATTGAGACTCAGAGCATTTGGTGGGAGCTGGCACAAACTTTCAGTAATCAGTATAAAATTGACACGTTTTATATTACACAGACTCACAGAAGAAAAAAATACATTAATAACTAATGAAAATAAAACACACTTTATTCTATAATACAAATGAAGTTTTCAATATTAGTTATCAATATCCAGTCATATTTCTATTTCATATACATCATCTCAATGGGCTTTATAGCCTAACTGCAATGATCCATACCCAGTTTCTCTGTAAGAATTGAGGACAATACATTAATTTTTTTGTTTAAAACACATATGGGAGAGAAACCCCCTTCACTGACCTTCATCCATCAGTCCAGTCCATCAGAGTCCAATATCAGCATAATATGACAAAAATAATCCAGTCAAATAAATTATCTTTACACAGAAAAGCCAGGTGTAGTGGTGTTATATTGTCATTATTAGCTTTTGCAGTCAGCATTACATGCCCATACTAATACTTATTTATCACAGTTTGCTACATTCACTATCGCCTTGATTTTTATTAAAAGTGTATAACAGATGCAGAGCTACAAAGAATAATAATCAGCAGGTGGAGGTTCACAGGTGAGATGCAGGTGATGCTGCAGCCCGTTAAACCATGTGTGACCGGCCTTTCAGTCACCCCGTATGAACAGATTAAAAATGGATGCATGTTTTCAATACGAAGCTGTCTCCTGTATGTATCTGGTATCACTTTCATGGTCATCGTTGTTGTCTGTGATGCATCCCAATATGAATACGCTTTCATTGTGACTGTCACCTGAACAGCAGCAGGGGGATCAACTTTCCTGCTGTGTGGAAAACTTTCAATGAGGAACTTGTCACTCACACAAACACACACACACACACACACACACACACACAGCTCAAAAAAGTCTACTGGTACTTGATGATTGAGGGTCAGTGGCAAATAAATGATGCATCTCTTTTTCCCTGCATAACCTGTTCACCTAGAACATATTTCATGTTTCCTACAATGCTCAAAATCTCTCCTGCTACTTAGGCAGATCATGCAGTCGTACAGGATCTCATTTTTTGTTGTTTCATTGAAATTCTTCCTTGTGTGTTGATGATAAAAAGCTCAGGGGGAGACAATTACCTCTCTGTGCGTTAATGTGTTCCAGAAATAACTCCTCTCAATCTAGGCCAGAGCTTCAATCAGTCTCAGGGGTTCCAGTGAGGCAGGAATCCATGCAGTGGCGTGCTATATAAAGTCTCCAGAGCTGCTGAAACGGCATTTAGATAATAATTTCTGTCAAATGTGTAAATGATAATATAACTTATGTTAATTTTCATCTGAAATTCTATGATCTTAGGTGAACAGTGAGCAAGGTATAGTGTTATTGCTCATCTGAAAAGCTATGTTGGCAAACTGATTGATTGGTGCTGCTAAGGGGAATGAGAACCATACAGGAAACAAGATTACTCAGTCACCAACTCGCAACAAAATCATCAAAAGGTTGCTCACTTATGAATCTATATTTTGCAACTGAATCGTCAAGTTTTCAGAGTGCATGTAAGTTTGTCTGTTTTCTGTGATGTTGTCACTTTGAAGCTAAAACATTTCAGACACAGCTAGTCAAACTAAATTTACACGAATTAGTTCTGCGTCTGTGTGCATCAGCGTTTGTGTCAAAGAGGGATCAAGAAAGAGTGAGGGAGTGAATGATGTATGAGAGTGAAAAGAAAGAAAATGATAGAAAACAAAGACAGCTTGTGCATACATGTTTTTGCACTTGCTTAGCATCTTACCCAGGCTTTTTCATTCTAGTGACCACACAGTCGTACTAACATGCCTTTAATGCTCCTTGAATAGATGTGACAGTGCAACACAGAACGCAGGGTGAGATCTTACACACTATACTTCTCCTTTCATATTTTCTTATGTAACATCAAGATCGGCATAAAATCCCAACACAACTCATTCTCTGCCAGTGAAAGAAGCTAAAAATACCCTATCAAGACCTGATTATGAGAGGCTGGTGGAAGGGAAAGTGTTTTTTGTTTGTCTTGTTAAAAATATTCAATGCTTTGGTGAACACGCTACTGTACCTGAAAGAGAATATTGGAAACATGTTTATCCAAGCTACCAGTTTATAATTCTGTTTATAATATTCATAATGAAAGAATGAAATGAATCATGTTTACCAAAAAGGATAGTGTGGGGGTTAGAATAAGGACAAGCTGCTGTAATGTGTTTCGCAGTGTGATGGTTATTGACAGGTTGTGATATAATGATTAATTAGATTTTTAATGTGAAATTTGAAATCTTTAAACAAGACATGCACAGTAGTTAACAAAACATTTATTTCTGCACAATCAGGCCTTTACTTTATCGAGATTACACTTTGATCAAGGGCAGAGCAAGAGCAGTTTTTGTCCCAGTGGAAACATGTTTCTATTTTTAGAGATTCTGAACAATCACCACATCCTTCTGTTTTTGTAACCTTCATTGACCTTGTTCTACATATCCTCAGAGGAAACCTGGAAATGCAGTATAGACCTGTCCTAAATTGTATTTGTGAGAGGTCTCTTATCTACTTCTCAGAAGCCGTTACTGATGAGAAGAGGTCTTCCTTTCAAGCTGAATTGAGATGAAAGGATGTGTGTATTAACCAGTAGAGGGAGCAAGCACTGTTAGTACTCATAGATTTGAACTCGGTGTGTGTGCGTGAGTGAGGGAGGGGGTCATAACACTGTGTGTGTCACATCAGTGAGCCAAGAAAAAAGTGAAAGGGCAGGGAAAGAAACCGCAGGAAGGAAGGGAATCAGATAAATCAGGAATGAGGACAAAGAATATAAAAGGAAGACAGTGACTTTACTGGCAGACCTGATAATTGTTATATAAGAGTAACACTCATCAACTCTCACTTCCCTGCTCCCACCTGACAGCTCTGAAGACAATCTGAGGAAAGGTCTTCAAACACAGATTAGCTGCTGACTTCCTCAACTGGTTTTTCAGTTAATCATCTCTCAGTCGCTGACGTTTCCTGACTGCCATTCCTTTTCCTTTTTTATTTGCTCATAGAAACTCTCTCTTCCTCGTCTCTCCCTCTTTCCTCCGCTCGGGTCACACTGCCCTTGATGATGTCTGAGAGGAAATCAAAAAAGACACAAAAGTTGATTAAAATAAATGGAAATGAGAGGAAAGGGACTAGAATCATTGCATTCACCATAGCATATGCCACCAGTATGTCTGAGTATAACGAGCTATTTTTAGACTCAGATGGGTATTTTTGTATCTGTGCTGGCGTAGTAGGAGGTAGAAAATTCATTCTTTGGTTAAATCCCTTTTGAGATGAGGATTAGGCAGTGGAATGTAAGAGCCTGTGTGCACAAATGCATGCGCTGCAGTGTTAAGTACAGTATATGTGTGTGCATGATGCTAAATATTTATGGATACCTGAAGCTGGAGGGGAAAATCAGTGAAAGATACTGCGAGACAGGGAGGACAAGGGACAAATGACTCAATATTTTTCTCTGGCTGACGCACTACACATTTAACTAGGCTAACAGCTGTTTGTATGTGTAGCTCTATGAAATAATGATGAAATACCAGAATAATCAGTATGAAAATTAGGATTAAGGTTTTAGATATCCTGATTTGAATGAATTAATCAATTCAGGATAAAAACTGTGACGTCTCTGCCAACACACGAGACGATGACGCAAATTGTGTATTTTTCCACTCTGTAGACGTTCTCTGATGACGACAAAGATGTACGCACAAAAACTCTCATGGTCACTGTATTCAACCCTTTATCTCGTTCATTTCCAGATACACAGAGATTTAAACTCTTTAGAGAAATGATATACTTGACCTTGAAATAATTACATTTCATTTCACTTAGCAGATAATAAGAATCATGCCAATTCTTGCCCAAGCTTGAGAAAAGTAAATCTCCTAGGATAAACATTTAAAAGGTTGATGATGAACACATCAGAGCTCGTTATTACGTTGGTCCCTTCCTTTCCCCCTCCTACATCTCTCAGCTCATTTAACACACTTGATGGCAGTGAGTGAAATTGGATTACTGTATATTTGACTTCAAAATTTTCATTAAAAAGCAAAAGCAATAAATAATATTTGCTTTTAGAATGAACTTTCTACCTACTGTGTGCATTTATATATACAATATATACATTGTTTGCAAAAATAATATGTTCTAAAAATATGATGTTGTAACAAATCATAACTTTAATATGACCTTGGTAATCACCTGATATACAGATCAAGATGCTGGTGAGATGTCAGCATGTAGAGTGTGAGAAGTTACGTAAATATGTAAAGTAAATAGTGTGCATGTGAATTAGAGAGTATGTGAGGGAAAAAGAGAAGGATACAGTCGGAGATAGAGAAAGCGAGAGAGGGCAGCGATGGATCTCACGCCCGTGCACACTATGGTCTGACATTATGAGAGCTGACGGCTCCTGTGTCTGACGTCTGATGTGTTCTGAAGTTCACAATGAGCCTCCGGTGAGAGGCTGGATGAATCATCCGCAGAAGAACACAGAGAAGTCACAGTGATACTGAATAGGACCGAGATCTGAAACGACTTTGGCGTGAATGTGTTTATTAAAATAGCAGAAAACAGACAAGGTCAAACAGAAGATGGAAATAAGGACGTACATTAGTGCTGCAGTGGCCGCTGAGGAATGAATTCTGCTGGTGAAAAACTAAAATGAGGGTTTGTATTGGGTGTTGTGGTTTGTCACTTCATACACTGTTAGGAGAGGTACTCACATCTCCATTCACGCAAACTGGGTTCTTCTTATTGTCACTTCTCTTGTATTTTTGACGTTCACTACGCAGAACAACGCATGTGCAGATTTTAAAGGCTGTTTTTACATTCACCAGCTGGATCAGGAAAGTTTCTCTGTTAAATCTAATGTTTGAGAAGTAAAACTAAGTTTATAAGTTTGTGAATGAATCAGCATGATGTGTGACATCAGTGACAACTAGAAATTTGCTTATTTATGGATTTGGGGTTTTTCAATGAAGAAGGTGTCATTTTTAACGTTTTTATAGAAGAAATCAAACTCAAATTATTATTCAAAGCAATTGAAACCACAAAATACACATTTTAGCAATCAAGCTAGCACAGTACAAGACTTGAAATCACTCTCCACTCAGCTCTCTCTCCCTGCTCCACTGTACTTTGCCAAGCCCTTCAGGTATTAGATGAAATTACAATAAATGATGCCATGTGGTCCATCACAATACAGAACCAGTGGAAGTTATTTGAAAATTGGTACCTAAATAGATATATCGAATAAAATAATATAATAATGCTCATTTTCTGGGCCTGTGACATCTATTTCTGTCAAGTGGACCTTTAAAGATAGGCTCACAGGTGCACATATGGATACTGAAACATGTCTTAGTTGCTGTAATCAGTCCTATCAATACAAACCTTTAAGAAATTACTCCAAAAGATGCTTCCTATGTAGGTAATAAGCACCAAAATCCACGGTCTGTGCAAAAATTTATTTAATGTATTGAAGACAATATGAGACTTCAACCTTCCAAGTTAGTCACATCAAATTGATATTTTACAACAACATGTAAATCGTGTCCTCTTTTTGTAGCTTCTCTTTCATTGTACCTCAACAAAGAAGGGAATTTCACACTAAAAAGACTATCTGCTTGGTTTAGAAAATGTACCTGGTTGGATTAATAAACCCTGACTATTTGAATCTCGTCTTAACTTTGGACACACATTTGAAAACATTTTTGCTGAACTGTGAATGTTAGATGTTGGCCCCCATCACTTCCACTAAAAGGGTTTGAGGAAACAATTTATGAAACAGAGGAATGATTACACCAAGTAAAACCCCTTTAATGTTCATATGGGCACCTGAAAATTGTTACAAGACATATTAGAAAAATTGTGAACCTGTCTGTGGTTATTTACCATATTGTGTCTCTAAATTGTAGTTATGTACAGTACTTGAGTAAATGTACATCTTTACTTTCACCACTGGTTTTAGAGATGTTCCAGAGACCCTCACTTTTTCTCTCATCATGCCTGACATTAAACGTGTGCGTGTGTATGACAGAGGCTGAGAGAGAGCATTTATTTGTCCATTTGCATTTGCACGTGTTGGTTTGCATCCTTATTGGTTCAGAATCCATGTGTCACTTCTTGCACATTCTGGCTTTGATCTGAATCCAAGCTCTTCAAGCTTAACATGACTTTGTAATGCTTGTGAGAGAGAGGGGTGGATGCAGGGGGTAGAGTGGGGGAGAGATGTGGGAGAGTAGAGGGGGGAGGGAGTGCATGTGTTATATTTTTAGCTCCACAGCCCCACATCCTTGTGTGTTTAATCGAGTGTATGTGTTTCTGTGTGTATATGAGTATGTGTGTGTGTGCGTGTTTGGATTAGTGTCTCCAGCGTCTTGCTCAGGGGAAGGTAATATGCTTGTCCGAATGAGGTTCTTCTGTCACATTCGCATAGATGATTTAAAACTGTGGAGTGAGTGAGAGTCAGGGAGAGGGTGAGGGGGGGAAGCAAGAGACAGACAGACAGACAAAGAGAGAGAGGGAGAAAGCGAGAGAGAGGGTAGAAAGGAGGGAGGGTGGAAAGACACTGTAGGAGAGAGGATGGGATGGAATGAATAAGCAATCTCGTTTTTCTACTCCTGGCGCTTGCATCTAGCTTTGATCACATGCATGCTTCCTCTCCCTCGCTTATCTTTGTGTTTTTCTGATCTGTCCTTTGTTCTTGTTTACATATTTCCTCCTTTGTCTCAGTGTCCCTCCCCTTGTACCTCCCAGCGTCCTTGCCCTTAGGTCTTTCCTACACACTCCTTCGTTCTCTCCCTCCTCTTCTCTATCCACCTCCTCTGATATCTCTGCTCTGCTCCGTGCCTTTTCCCAAATGTCCTCATGTATTAGTCAATGACCCACTGAACCCTTTTTCCCTTTCTAATCACTCCTATTCCTATGCATGCCTGGAAACATAGGCAAACACACATGCATACACGTACACTTACATACAGGCAAACAAATACAGACACAGTTAGAGAGAAAACATAAAACAAGAAGGATTATTTTTCTTGCAATGGGCAACTCTGTAAAGTCGCTTAAAATTTTCACCAAAAAGGTAAGGTTCGCTCTGAGGTTTTTCATTTGGCTGTGGTCTTCTTGAATCTCCTGCATGTTTGTCTCATGGTGTGTCAGTGACCTTACCAAAGGCTATTTGACTAGACCTGTGTTGACTGACCATTGCGTTTTATATTACTGGGTTTTCACCTCCAGACTCTGTTTAGCTGTTTCCCTGTGTTTTGTGTGGCTGTAGTTTAGAATAAACATAGGAAAAGTCAAATCCTGGGTCTCATGCTGTAGTGTCAGTCAGTGTTTGCCAGCACAGGAGCTTTGTCTTTGATTATCAAAGCAGGACATTGTTATATATATGTTGTTATAGTGTTAAGATGACACTGGCATCCTTTCATGTACCTTTTTCGATATAAGCTTATGTGCTTATCAGTGCATGGAACTTGGTGGATAGTGAATGTGGTGCCACATTACAAGACGGCGCAAGATGCTACTCTATTGAATCTGCACCTGGTGCATGGGACCAGTCAGTGGGATTGTTGCAAACAGGCAAGCTGCTTCAACACCATCAGATTTGTTAGGTGATATGTATGATCATCAAAGACTGTATGAAACGACACCTTACCCTAAGTGTAACAGTTGAGGGTCAACACGGGAAGGACATTTTTTGTTAATCAAAACAATGACTTTTGTTTGTATAATACATCTTTTACATTGCCTGTACTTTATGCTTGAAGGGTGTAGCAGGCAAACATGACTGCAAATAGATATTCATTCACATCAGCAGCTGCGCATCCTTGAGGAAGCACAATATGACAAGCAACTGTTGATGCCATCTGTGCAAAATGGGATGGAGTGCAGGAGAAGTTCTTGCTTGACTTCAGCCCTTTTCTGACACTGTTTTTTTTTGTGCTTATATAACTTGCTTCATAGTACTTTTTCTGGCACGATATGCCCACAGACAGCCCTGCCCCATGCATCACTTGGTCCCATTACCCAGTGGGCATCTGTTCCTGCGGTGGGGACTGCAGGAATGCATGAGCTGGCATTAGGACTGGCCTGGGAACAGATGGAGTGTGAAGGTCATTTGTAGAGCACATAATAGTCTTTATATTTGCATGTAGTATGTGTTTATCAATGTTTCATTATGTACGCATATAGATGTCTTATGTTTACTGTAATAAGCATCTGAAGACAGGTTCTTGCTCGTGTCTCAGTGATTAAAGGCAGCAGCAGAAATGGCCCCTTGCTAATTTGCTGTCACAGTGAGTCTAGTGGATTTGCTTTTAGCTGGATTTTTGTCCACTGAGTTGGATGTTACACTGCAAAAATTAAGACCTTATCATCGTTAGAAGAGATGTTATTGCTCTAAACTCAACTCATCTTTGCTTGACAAAAATGTAGTAAGTAATCGTAGAACATAAAACTAAATTTCTCCAATTCTCTTCTGCATTCAGACTCGGGTTTGGCTGTTACTCTGTCTAATTCAAATGTTTGTCAGCAATGGTTGGATCTTAATAGACTATATTTAGAAAAGGCTTTTTTGTCTTCTGCCTGTTCTTAATTAACCTGTAACACTCTCTGTAATTGGGATGACTGTTGTGAGAGCTACTTTTGCCCCCTGGTTGATTCACTAATTTGTGATTATAATTAATTGGGTGACTGAACTTTAGTCTTATATTCTGGACAACACAAATATTTTGTAAGGTGCCCATAAAAACAAGCGCAGCTTAAGTCTTGTAGATGATAAATGAATTCACTGTCCTTAAAATTCTACATGTAGTCTGACTTTACTGTCGTGCTGTTGTTGTTTTGTTATTTTTTTATTATTTTGATGAGAAAATGTTATCATGGCATTTAGAAAGGTGAGGTGAAAATGTAATAAACTGCACTTATCCTTTATGCTAAGAAAATGTGCAGGTGAAGATTGAAATAAACTGATAAAAGAGCAGTTTCATGATGCAGTCAGTCTTGTGGTTGATTCTAAAATCTACTACGAAATTATCTCTTTATTTTGTGACATGAAAAGAGCTATTACATTTTCGCTAAGTGTATCAGTTGATATTATCTATTACACACAATATGGAGGCTTGGTTGTGTTCTGTTGTGCAGGATGACCAACGGGGCTGATTCATAGATGGCATCAGTTGCACGTGTCATGATATATTACATCCTCTTCCCTCTGACTGAGGTGCTTTCCTCCATCATGACTGACCTGACTCCACGCCTTTCTATGACTGACAGGCATGTGTTTGCCACCTCTGATCCTGCTTTTGAACCCTCTCCATCCCATATCCACGTTAGTTCCTTGTTCGCTCAATCTGAGTCACAGTCTCTACCCCTGTCTTTGCCCCTGCTCCCATGACTGGGCCCCTACTCTGGCTGCTGCTCTAGGACCAGAAGAAGAAGTACAAAGCAGTGCAATCCTGCGAGGAGGGGGGCTCTGGGGGGGCCTATCTTGAGCCGCTAGTGGCCCTGGCCCAGAACGGAGCCAACATGCACAACGTACTGGGGCCTGCATGCATCTTTCTACGCAAGGGTTTCGCTGAGAGCCGTCAGGCTGTACGTAAGTCCAGAAAATAACGTGTGGGCGCATGCTGAGAGAGATTAGCACACAATAACAAAAACTCATCATAAATGTGTAGAGCAATCACTTCTTCCTGTAATATCAGCACTAACAGCATGTAAAAGGTGTGGTGCAACGGAGAATATGGTACAGTATTTTGACAATATGACAGCTCGAAATCTTCTTTCTATAGTATGGAGCTAAATGCTGAATGCCAGTGTGTGTGTGTTAATTTATGTCTCTTATATATTTATGCATGAGGCTGCATTACTTATAAACACAGTGGACATTGTAGAAGGATGGGGGATTATTAAATTAGGTTGATGGCTGGAATGCTCCTCACATAGTGATTATTGCTCTTTGTTTATTTCCAGTAGTGACAACATGAGTCAAGGTCTTTTTGTTAAAAAAAAGAAACAGTGATGTTGAAATCCTCAATATAAATTTGGTTTTACTGACAAGCTCTCAGATGGTTGTTCTTAATAGATGCAGGGTTTGAGATCAAGCTATTTTCATTTGGTTGTATGGCAAATAAAGGAACTGTTGCTTCCTTTCCATTATTTTCTCTTGCCTCTTCATGCTTTTAATACTTTCAACTTACCTATAAATAGAAAGATGATACACACATCTATGTTGCACATGTAATGACTCATTTTTCTTTCTACTATAACAAATAGTAGAAGATTTTATATCTTATCTTGTTTCTACTGTTCCCAGTACCTAAGTGTGTTATTTTCCAATAGGGTCTCACAGAGTGCCAAGATTCCTTTTTTTTCCTTCTATCCAAACACTTCAGCAGGTGATCACACTGATAAGCACTTCCCTTCTGACTGGAAGGAAACCTGCTGTCTCTTGGCATTTGGTGGCGCATACCTGTAGTTCCCTATTTATTTTTTACAGTGTCACACAGTGTGAGTAATGTTGCATATTGGCGTAATTATGAAAATATCAGCAGTGTTTGGATGCTAACCTTGCACTGTAATCCTTCACAGGATCGAGAGCTGAGGCCAGAAGAAATGGATGGTAAGTTTCATGTCAGAAAAAACAAATTTTGCAATATTTTAAGTACAAAACCCATTTCTGAAATCCAATAAAATTTTTAATTTGTGATTTGTTTATATTCATTTACCTTTATTTATCTGACAAAAGTAATACAAAAATATTTTCATAGTTTTCACTGTCCAGCTTTATTGCATTTTCTAAACATAAACAAATTTAGAGTTTGATGTCTGCAAAAAACTCAAAGACAGTTGATTCTCCTCTTCATGATGTGTTATGGGCGGTTAGTATTGTCGCCTCACAGCAAGAAGGACCCGGGTTTGAATTCTATGTTGGAGTTTGCATGTTCTCCCCGTGTCTGTGTGGGTTCTCTCCAGGTACTCCGGCTTCCTCCCACCATCCAGAGACATGCAGTTAGGTTAATTGGTGACACTAATATACTTATAGGTGTGAATGAAACTGTGAATGCCTGTCTGTCCCTATATGTTGGCCCTGTGATAGACTGGTGACCTGTCCAGGGTTTAGTCCACCTCTCACCCAATGACAGCATGGGATAGGCTCCAGCACTTCTGCGGCCCTTAAGAGGACAAGCAGTTAGGTTAATGGATGGGTGGATGGATGGATGGACACATACCTAGGCCAGTCAAGCACATGCACTCCATGTCTAAAAGGCCATGCTGTTGTAGAACAATAAATCCTGGCCCCCAATCATGATACCGTTATCTTTACCAATTAACCAGCTAATTTAGTGTTTAAAGTGTAACTTTCAGTTTCATTTTGCCTCTGTCCAAACTTTTTTTTATTGTGTTTCAGGCGTTAAAACTAGTTTCGCTTATATTTACAAAACACAGTTTGCCAGTTAAATTCTTTTCTTTGTACTTTTGTCAGATAAATTGACACATAATTTAGTTTTTATTGAGAAAGAAAAAGAAAAGTTAGAAAAAGTCCCAACGTTTCTGGAAATGGGTTCGAAACTTTCACATTTCACTCATATTCAAAACTTTCTGTATATTCCCTGCTCTCAGAGTTGCGTGAGGCATTTAAGGAGTTCGACAAAGACAAAGACGGGTTTATTGGCTGTAAAGACCTGGGGAACTGCATGAGAACTATGGGATACATGCCAACAGAGATGGAGCTAATAGAACTGAGCCAGCAGATCAACATGAACTGTGGGTAAATCTATGTCTGTGTGTTACTTTGTGCATGTCTATGAATTATATCCATTTTTACAGCTAATTTAAAAGTAGTGCGCAAATAAAGGAAGTTATTTTTTGCCTCTCAGCGTAGTTCAAATCATCTGTCTCTTTTTCCTCTGTCCAACAGTGGGAGGACATGTTGACTTTGAGGACTTTGTTGAACTCATGGGGCCCAAGCTTCTGGCTGAAACAGCTGACATGATTGGGGTGAAGGAACTGAGGGATGCATTCAAGGAGGTGAGAAATGTCATGGGGAAAAACTCAGAAATAGAAAATAACAGCATTATGTTCAAAATCATTTCCCAGTGGGCTGAAATAGGGTTGAGAGGTGAAAAAGGTCAAATCTGATGAATCTGCGTAATTGAACATGTAATACTTTACGTTAAGTTTATCTCAAGGTTTTAACTCTGCAGGATATATAGAGTAATTAAAGGCAATTGTGAGAATCGCAGCCAGAACATAGTAAAAACAAAACAACACTATGACAGATAACAGTGGCAATAATCTTGCTCCATGCTCCAGCTCCACTGGTATATTTGATAATGTTGTGATGCAGACCATGATTGTTGCAAGTTTAGGAAAATGTGAAAGAAAAAGAGCTTTGGTCATTGTGTATTCTGATTGAATTTTAATAATTCATCTCTCTCTCTTATTTTCAGTTTGACACAAATGGCGATGGCCAGATCAGCACGGCAGAACTCAGAGAAGCAATGAAAAAACTTTTAGGACAACAGGTACAGAGCTGAGAGAAGAGTCTGTCATCCTGTCTGTAGCTCTCCATCAGTCATTGTGTCTGTCTAAAGCTCATCTTCCCTCTCTTCCTTTAAATCTTGCCTGACTTTTTGGTTTCAAGTTCACACCTCGATTTGTCACAATCTGACTTTTTCAGGTTGGACACAGAGATCTGGAGGACATCCTACGAGACATAGACCTCAATGGAGATGGACATGTAGACTTTGAAGGTAAAGCCTAATATGCAGTTTGTGACATCATAATTTGCAGTTTATAAGAAGATTATATATTTTCTTGTTACCCACTATGTACTATATACTATAATACTATATACTGCACTATATATATATATATATATATATATATATTTTTTTTTTTTTTTTTTTTTTTTTTTTACTAAAGCGGGTTGTTGAACTATGGAAAATAATGTGTCTGTTTCTCTAATTCACAGAATTTGTCCGGATGATGTCACGATGAGTTTGTCACAAACTCATGGAGAGAACACGGATCCCATATGAACAGAACATGGACATCTGTTGGTATAGTTTAAGGGAGGAACCAGCACAAAGCTGTGAGAGATCTTCACCCTATGAACTGTCAATGAACAACAGAACAAAAACATATCAACCCCGCACTCAAACTGCCACACTGAAGCACAAAGGCTGACGACTACAGCCAGGAGCAACACTGTTGATTATATCCTGCTGCTGTTTCTTAGAGCATAAACAAAACCAACAGCTGCATTTCTGACTTTTTCAAAGCATATTTTAAAAGCATGTTTTCTTTTAGTGATGACAACATTTCTAATGCTGATATGGTTGATGACCCAGTGAGTAAAGGGTAACGTTTGACTTATTTTGCACAAATGCTACACTATTATTAACAACTGTAGCAATTATGAAGACATACAGTATGTTTAACAGTATGCCAGCAAAAGGACCACAAATACAACACATTCCTTTCTAATACAGAGGATGTCTTAAGCACAAATGCAATATGGCAATATGGAGATACTTCATGTGATCCTGTCAAAGTTGTGTGTTTGTTTTGTGCATATACTGATGCTTCTCTCTGTTCTACAACTTAGAGCCATTTTCTCCTTTAAGATTCTTGTCAAAACCCTGATTGAGGCAACTGATATTTGTTTTGTAATTGTGTGTAATGTAGCACTGATGCAGTTTTTCTGAATTTAATAACATTATGCTGTATCTTACTGTAATATATATGTGTATTTTCAGTGTGCATAAGACGAACAAACTCTTTCAACTGCAACATTTCTTGAAGGAAATTATCTCTAGCTGAAGTGAGTTGCTGTGATAGGCCTTTTTAATTACAATATGTTTTACTAATTCATTCTAACATGACTTTGTATGTGTGCTTAGAATACATAATTTTTATTTTATTTTCACAGATCATAATCAACAGAGAGTTAAGACTAAACATAAAAGATGGATTATGGTTTTGTTCTTCGTCTCATTGAGCTTTGATAAATGTTTATTGTTATTTTGTGAACAGAACTTTCACTTTGGTCTAACATTATCACTTTTAACTTTAATACCTCAAAGTCAATGACGCAATCACCCTCATCCAGAAACTGCCCATACAGCATAATCTTTAATACCAATTTCTTTATAAGGAAGAGTTTTAGCTTCTTTATAAAAAAAAAAGCCAAAGAGAGTTTATAAATATATCATTTGAATATAAGTATATGCACTATGATTTTGGAAATATGATCCATGGATTAAATTTTCAAAATGGCTGTTTGAAATGCCCTTTGGTTCACAGGGCAGCTAAATTATTGGTTGACTGTTTATGAATGGAGATGGCGATATATGCATGCTATAAAGTTAAGATATTCTTCTAGAGAGAAATCTTACTTTGTGATTTTACTTGTCTTAACTGTGTGAAACTATGCATGCCAGAAAACAATTTGTAGCAGAATATATATATAAATAAATAAAGGTTTTTATTGGAACTTTATAATAGTGTGTAGGTGTGTGTTTAATCTTTTATTAACGAGTGGGGAATAAATCTGTGCAGCTGGGTATTTGTGGCTTAGGGTAACCCTAAGCTGGTGTACAAAATATAAACCCATAGGCTTCTTTTTTCTCCATTGATTGTCTAAAAATATCACAAATTTCTCATTCACAGTCTCCTCACACACCATGGTTCATATGCTCTCTACCTTAACTAGCTGCTGAATCCTGAATGTAGGCGTGCCAGTGGCAAAGTAGCCAGCTAAGAAGATACAGCATGTAATTAGGACAACTTCAAAACCAAATTGGCAGGTGCATTTGTTTGCTTCTGCAGAGGTTGGCCATCTTCCTAGGTCTCCGTCCCCCTCAACCAACCTAATACATCCCAACATGTCCACTGAAACCACAGAGGTGAAATCCTTACCCATGATCCACCCCTCAAAGCAAAGTGTCAACACTAAATGTCAAAGCAATGGAGATTAAGCTGAGTAGAATCTGCAGTTGCTAAATTACAAATTGTAATCATTACTGCACCTCAGTACAGTACTTACATGTGATGTGTTCAAGACCCAAGACTGCTAACCACACAGCTACAACTCTGATGCAGGTGTTTATTTGCTGTTTTATATTAACACATTAATGACATGTCTGCTGATTGCAACAACCATAGTCTGTGATTCACACTCAATTTTCACAACCGTTTAGCATAATATGGCATAATATGAGATGCACTTGTACATCCAGTATACATTAGTACTGTATATAATGCTCGATAGAAACTGCAGCAGGTAGTGTGTAAAAGTAGTCCCCCGTCAGATCATACTCAGAGCCCACAAGAGGAAGCTGAGGAGGAGATGAGGCTTATGAAATCTTATTGTATATATACAGCTACAAAAGCATGACGTGGACAGAGCAATAAAATCTTACTGCATGAGTGCTGCAGCACACACATTTCCTGTGCAGGAACTAGCTCAGTTTTTAGTACTTATATGCATTAGAGTTCTGTAGTATAACTTAATACGTTGACATTAACCAGCACAGAATGTACCAAAACTGAAAATAATGTTTCAAATAAAATAAAGCCCAGGAATTGCTTTGAGTTTTCCCTTTATAGAAATGAATAAAAAAAACTATATCCTGTGCAAGGTAATCAACAAGGAGTTGGTTGGAAATTATTTGGAAATGGTATAAAAGAATCTAACTAAAAGGATAATCCCCACACAGAACTTTGAAACTTCTTCTGGAGCCCCTATTAAAGTGGAAGGTTGATGAAGGAAATTAAGCCCCTTAAATCCAGCAAAGTCTGTAGATAAGACAGAATCAAGTCTGAGATGTTATGTTTCAAAAGCCAAAAAGGAGCACCATCAAATATGTCAGTGTGGTTTATCAAAATGAATAATTTCTTGAAATGTGGAATGAGGCTTATAATAACAAATAAAGATGTGGACAAATACATTTCTGACATTTATAAATCTCAGTGTAAGTAGCACACTGAGAAGCCGTCTTAGTTTTATAAACACACAGGCCTTTCTCTGCAGACTAATTGTGTTCAGTGAAAGCCAACTTGGCTTTTAACTAAAATAACATATGAAGACATCTTTGTTCTCTCATAAAAACATAACATTGTTTTCACTGTGAATAAAATGTTCGCATTATAGAGGATGAAGTGGATAAAACTATACTGTACACAACACAGTGTTCAGACTTATTAAAATGATTGACATTTAGACAAGGCAGACGAGTTGTGTCCAGGTTTAAACAAATCAGATGACAACAGAAACATAGACGTCCTAATCTTCAGAACTCATATTAATAAGTGATGTAGTGAATATGTTGTATTCTCTATAGACAACTGCCACTGGGGAAATTTCAATCCAATTCAATTCAACTTTATTTAAATAGCAGCAAATCACAACATAAGTCATTTCAAGGCACTTGAAGGTTTAAGACCTTACACATTATATAAATATATGCAGAATATTGTAGAAAACCTAACAATCCCACTTGAACAAGCACTAGGCAACAGTGGAGAGGAAAAACTCCTTTTAACGGAAGAAACCTCCAGCAGAACCAGGCTCAGGGTGGG
>JAUMHL010000015.1:12594433-12610514 GCA_032362345.1 Sandelia bainsii
AAAACATCTTTGAGCAGTCTAGTTGGGATGGGGTCTAAGAGACATGTAGAAGATTTAGATGAGTTAATTATTGAAATGTTTACTGTGATATTGTGGTATGTTAAATTCAGTATCTCTATATGTCTCTCTATCTCTATTATATTAATTTGCTGTTTAGTTTAAGAAGAGAGGGAGCAATGAGAGCAAAAACAAATGAATAAATTGGAAATAAAATGTTGTTTACTGATTGTTTCACGGCAGTTATGTTCTAAAGCTCAAATAAACGTGGCCACAGCTCCGCACAACCCTGTAAGAAGGACTTTGTGTGAATGAAATTGATGCATATGCTTTATCCCCCTGTCTTTTCTGCTGTGGTCTCTCTGCTCTGTGCAGGTGTGTGTGTTTAAGAAACTGTCAAAGACCTGGATGCATGTAATGTATATGATGCAAATCTTTGACAGCTGCTAAACAAAGTCCATACATAACAGAAAAAATTATTCTGATTGGATATTAAATTTTAATGGGATAATGTTACACATTATGCCTTAACTTATTGTTGTTGTTGTTTTAGATTATTTTGCATATAATCTATTAACAAGGCCTTATAATATATATATATATATATAATCTCAAAGCAGGGCCTTAAAGACACAGGAGCTAATAAACCATTTTGGTCTCAAGGCCAGAGGAGCTGTTGCATAAAGATTCATTTGCACTTTTTAAATTTGACAATCTTATAATCCTGTATCAATGGATCCCCAGAATAAAACGTAATATGCCAATATTTCCACATTAGGTCATTAATTAGGGTCAGTATATTAGTAACAACTCTGACAGAGCTTAATAAACATGCTAATTGTCTTTAACATTTCATCATTTACAGTGGTTTCTGGTTGGACTACCTCACTGTAATCAGATTTACTTTCCAGCCCACAGTGCAGTAACAGCAGCACTCATTGGCCACCTGTTGCCATGAGGACTATGTACAACTCAGTCAGTCGGCAGCTGCAGCATGCTGCCAAAAAGCCTGTAAAGCCGACACACTGGGTTAGATATCCCATATGGAGAACTACATGACTGTATGTGCTCTCAACCCTCTCCCGGGACTGCCGATAATTCCGGAGAACGATAAGGGACATTTAAGAAGGTAAGAGCTCGTTAACATTATTAGGACGTAGAGTGGAGTAAATATACTATCTAGAGGAGTATTTGGAGAATCTATTGCTACATTCAGAACAAGGTTAAGTCTTTTAAACTACCTTCTAGATTAAATTAAATTAAATTACCTTTAAGAGAAAAGGTCAAATGGTCAGCTCTGTGACTCAACTGTGTGCTGAATATTAAAAGAATCTGATGTCACTTAAGCGATCCCCAAAATATTTAGATTGTTGGGAACTGGTAATTGCTTCAGAATTGACGTAGTTACCTTTATTTCCACCGGGGTTTTTTTTGTTTTTTTGTCCCTTCAATTGCATAAGTTTTGTTTTAGTAGTATATAGCACAAAATATAATCAAAATATAACAGAACATAATATATTTTCAACCACAGAACCATACAACATCAGATCCCAGTCAGCTCACAGGTAAATTGAATCGGTGGGTTAATGACTAACAACTTGAAAAACTAAAATGATGAAGAAACTGTCTGTCTTAATACCCCTCAACAGTAAGAGTTCCTTAACAATAGTCTCCTCTCAGTAATATTAAAGAGGACTGTATCAATTATAAACGGTGGCCCAGAATATTATTAATCAGTATCATGTCAAAAACAATAATATTGAAATTGTATTTTACATTATAGTATCCATCCATTATTTACAGGCCTTTAGCAAACTATGATGTTGTGCAAAAAGTGATTTAAAGTTCATCACAACAGGAAACAAACCACCTGAAACAACACAGTGATGATTATAAAGTTGGTACTTTTTCTCATTACTTTTGATATTTTGTGCTGTCTTTGTCCAACACAGACAAGAGTTACCCCTGATTCACCATCTTCTTTGGACACAGAGGTTTAAAACAGACCAGAAGACTTGCCCTAAAGCTGACGGTTTCTGTGTCTCCTCTTCTGTTAGCATGACTCGGTTTACATTTCCTGTTGACAACCTGCTGTGCAGGTGTGTTGCCATCTTCATCACTGTGTGGTTCACTCTTCTGTTCGCCTGCATAATTGTGCCAGCCATACTTGGAGTCTCTTTAGGTATGCGCAGACTCTTTACGAAGACACTTCTCAGGATTTTTGAGGTGAGCCTTTTGACAGTGTAATGCACAATATTATGGGGAACTTTGTATTTCTATGTTGTTGAAACAGGAGTTTGAAAACTGAAAAAGTAAATTTAGGAATATATTACAACCCATTGAGTTATATTTTGTCAGTGTTAATCTTATTTATTTGATAAAAAATGCATTCCTGGACGAGGCCCTCTGGGAAGTCCTAGCTCCGGGGGACAGTTAGAAGCTCAGAGCATGTTGCTGCTTTGTTTTCCTAAGGGACTTAGACTCTGCTACAGACCCCTGGGAAGAACAAGCTTTTAGCACTGGGACCGTCATCTGAGGTGGTGTAGATACAGTACTACAGGGGCCTCAGCCTCCTGGGATGAAGTCTGTTGGATTTTTGATGATCTAGACAGGCAGGGAACATGGAAAAAGGGAAGGTTATGACAAACAACAAAGGCACCCAAACTAGTAATGGAACTATGTTACCTGGTATGCACCTTACCTTTAGGTCACCAGACACCCCAACTCATCAGATTTTTTAGATGCAGTGCAGGCAGCACAAGCTCAGTCCCTGTGGTCCTAAGTTTCTTTATGAATTGTTTGGTCCTCTTCTACACTGCTACTAGTCATGATAAAGCTGATAATTCAAACAGGTTCAGGAATTTTAGGACAGTTGAAGGCAGCTGTTGTAATCCCCTTGCAGTTGGTTCTCATGGCATAGGATAAGGCCCTGTTTGAGCCAGTGGAGCTGGTCAGTCTGAAGAGGTTGTCATTGAAGTCAGTGTGGTGTTTAATTTAGAGAACACTCCAGGTGGTGCTTCTTTAAAAGTCCTCTCTTCAGGTCTAGGTAGCACAGCATCCCAGTACATCAAAATTTGACCTGCTTATGCTTGAGTAAGTCTGACAAAAGGGTATAGGATTAAAAACAGATCCAGAATAGTGTTTCCGTCATTTTTGTAAATTGTTTTCTTGGCTGCAACCTTGTCTGCTGCAGAGCTGTAGTCTCCAGGGATGATGTTGCATAATTTCATCACTTTGATCATATCACAGTTTATGCCAACCATATTCTCTTTTAATCAGTAACAATGAATGCAACTGGGAGCCCTACAGTGCTTATTAAACTCCATATGCTCTGCTCAGTAGTAGTATATCAGTATAAGTCTACTTTCTGTCAAACATTAGAGCAAACAGAGAAAATGTAACACTCAGTTGCTGTAATTGTAAAGACAGTTGTCTTGATGTTTTTTTCTCTTAGTGGGCAACACTACGAATGGAGATAGGAGCAAAAGAAAAGAATCAGGAGCTCTATAAACCTTATATCGATGGTAAACAAGTTATGTTTTAATATTTATCAGGCCTTAGTTGTAACTGGAACTCTATCAAACTCTTGACTCAAATACATGTTTTTCCATTCTCATTTTCACCATAGGAATCATAGTCAAAGAACCACCATCTTCTTTGCAGTAGGAGATCCAGGAATTTTGGCGTTCTGCCAACTGTCTGCACCGAGAGCCTGAGTTTGAAATGGCTGATGTCTTCTACTTCTGCAGGAGAGGTGTGGAGAGCATTGTGGATGATGAAGGGACCAAGTGCTTTTCGGCCCAGGAATTGGAGAGCTGGAACTTGCTGACTCGAAGCAACTACAACTTCCGTCACATAAGTCTGAGACTTACTGTCCTGTGGGGCCTGGGAGTCCTCATCCGCTATGGTGTCCTGCTGCCCCTCAGGTCAGAGCAGCATACAGGCTGGTGCATCTCACAGAACAAAGGCTGTGAATGACTGAACAACTGGTTCAGTCTTCAGTCAACTAAACATTCTGTTTCCTGCAGGGTTACTCTTGCAGTCATCGCTGTGAGTGTGGTCCTTGTCCTGACTACCTTGGTGGGCTTATGCTGAATAGAGAGGAAGTTCTCCCAATTCACAGAGCCAAGAGCCAAAGCATGCATGTGAAGATTAAACAAGCATTATTTCTAAGGGGACTGGAGTGATGTGACATAATGCTGTATGTCTGCAGGTTAAGATCCCACCTGAGTGAGAAGGTTCATCTGATGTACTACCGCATCTGTGTTACAGCTCTAACAGCTATTATCACCTATCATAACAGGTACTGGATATCAAATGCCAACAACATAAGCTTCATAAGACAAAGTATAATTTATTCAATACATTATAATAATCAGATTAGTTATTATATTATGGCATCACATTGTAAGGAAAGATGATTTTTATAAATGTCTCCATTTCAAATAATACAATAACAAAAAAAAACCTAGCAGGACATTCAGACTATTCTACATATAGTGACATTATTTTCCTTTACCAGTGGCATTGAACTGTGTGACTGGCAGCAGGTTGGATGCCTGTGTTTTAAGCAAACCTGTTAAATTGCAGGGAGAACAAACCACAGAATGGTGGTATCTGTGTGGCCAATCATACAACGGCCATTGATGTCATTATCTTGGCCAATGATGGCTACTACTCTATGGTAGAAACGTTTGTCTCTCTGGATGTGTTTCTGTGAGTCAGTGTGTGTTTAGTTTTCATAAAAAACGGAATAATTATGAACTATTTTTTAGTTTATAGGCTGTTAGACATGATAAGTTGTTCGTGAGCTGAACATGAGTTGCACTTGTCTCTCAGGTTGGCAAGGTACATGGAGGGTTGATGGGAATAATTCAAAGAGCCATGGTCAAATCCTCTTCTCACATCTGGTTTGAAAGACCAGAAGTCAAAGACTGACATCTAGTGGCCAAAAGGTAACACTGCATCATTTCAGTGTTGCGCTTTCTACCCTTGACATTGTGATTAGTCCTACTGTTCAGCATTGAGCAATCATTTAGGATGGAATTCCCGAAGATATGGATATGGTTGAGTTTCAAAGAGGGGATAGCCACGTTATTTCAAAGAATCGTGTTATAACATGGTATTGCCATTTGCCTCTGTATGTTTCTACTGTACATTCATGCTATTAACTATACATACTGCACAGTATTTTTCCACAAATAAACAAATTGTTGACATGGTGGTAAAGGTCTCCCAAAAATATTCTACCAGTCACAGAGACAGCGACATTGTGACTACAGGACTTCAGATTGTCACAAATGTCTGTGTTCTTGTTCTAGAAACGTTTGTTTTTTACTATATTTGTCTTAGTTCTTCCCTTAAGCATTCACACTTAATGACACATTTGGAGCATAGTTTCAAATGTAATAATGTGCCACTAGAATAAACAATTTGGTTGACATCAAACAACATAAAGCTTAGTTATTTGATTTTGCTAATCTTAGTTTGCAAAACCAGATAACTAGCAGCATTTAATGTAATTAACACGTTGTCATTTCAGGCTTGGTCATCATGTTGCTGATAAAAACCAAACAGCCCATTTTCATCTTTCCTGAGGGTGTGTATCACAGTGCTGTAAATCACGTGATATTTTTAAACATGTGTAGAGCATGTAAATTTTGTTAAGTGTTGCTAAGATCTTGACACTTTGTCATTGACAGGTACTTGCATCAACAACACATCAGTGATGATGTTCAAAAAGGGCAGCTCTGAAATTGGCTGCACTGTCTATCCAGTTGCTATTAAAGACTTTTTTTGTCTTTTTCTTTCAGTTCATTTTGCTGTTACCTATATCTGATGTGACGTTATTTCTAATGTGCAGTATGATCCTCGGTTTGGGGATGCTTTCTGGAACAGCAGTAAGTTTGGCATGGTGAATTATCTGTTGAGGATGATGAGTAGCTGGGCCATTGTCTGCAGTGTTTGGTACCTGCCACCTATGAACAGAGAGGTGAAGCTATATCACAAAAAAATATGAATATACTGTATGTTTTAGATAATATATTTTTTTATGTACTATACTTTTTTCAACTTGTTATTGTCCTTATGTAGATAGGGGAGGATGCAGTGCAGTTTGGCAACAGAGTGAAAGCAGCCATAGCTGAACAAGGAGGATTAGTGGATCTCATTTGGTGAGTCATTATTGTATTGAAATGTCATGATGTAGATGTAGAACACTATTATTAGTGTTGATCTTGGATAGAAACTTGTATCATGCCCTGAAGCTAATTTGTGTGGGTTATCTTGGTTAACTTGGTTAATTGTCAAGGTTTGTGGAAATATAACTAATGACACTGTGTTGAGTCTGTGTGTGACGCCCTTTTCCGTTCTCACCTGTGCTCTTTCAGGGACGGAGGGCTGAAACGAGCAAAGGTCAAAGGTGTTTTCAAAGGGGAGCAACAGAAACTTTATAGCAAAGTTCTTGTAGGTGAGCTGGACCAGGAGGACCAAAATGAAGAGAATAATTTAAAGAATGAAAATCCAGAGATGGATCAAAACCAAGATTCAACAAAATGACAATTAATGTGCTTGAAGTGAATGTAAGATGTATTGTTTTTTATTGATCTGCTTGAGTCCAGGTCCTTCTTCTATAGTGATATCTAACATATTGTGACTTTAAATCATCACAAGTAAGAATTTATAATGTAGTTTTTACTCAGGGTCAGAACCAAAGAGATTTTTGTATTATGTACAGTATATTATTAATTCTATATTTATATAATGTGTCAAAATTAAAATAATACACTTTCTTGAACTTGTTGTTCATAGATCAAAACCCTATAGATTTTTATTGTACTGCTTCCATTTTATTTTCCAGTGAGTTTGTGTACTGTGTCTGATCAAATTGTTTTAGATTTTTGAAGAATAATTAAAGTCTAAATAATTATGAAGGATCTAATTTTAGTGCCTAGTACTACACTTGTAACGTCACAGTCAGACACAATGGCAGTGCCAACACGAGTGCGTCACTTTAGTAATTGGCTCAAGGCGCTATATGTGTCTTAATCTTTGTTGGGAATATAACCGGTGAACCAGAGAAAGTGAAATCAAATGCTTCCAGACCTGATATATAACGCAATGGTTTTCATTGTGTTTGTCTCAAGTTGTTAGGAAAGTCATTATTTAAAGTCATACTTGACCTTGAAGGAGGAATCATTTTCACTGAATTTCCTTTTTTAAACAGCAGGAGTCAGTGTTCAAACATGAACCACCATCCACATTATGGCATAAGAACATTTTACTAGACAGTAAAAATACAGATCAATATACACACTGAGCTGAGTACCATTTATTTTCCATATTTACCAAATCCTAGTCAGAAACATGGGAATTGTTTGCGCTTGTCCGTTGAGCAGAATCAACTCTGGTTCCTTAATGAGCTAAAACAGAAAAACACATTCAACATATTTTACAGCCTTTAATCCATGGGTTCTCCAGTTGTGATTAAATTCCTGCTGACACGAGCACTGCAGCCTGATTAGGATTCATTACTGGAGCTGCATGTGAAACTGAATCCAGCCACATGAACCCTAGCTGTCAGAAGCCTGTCAGACATCCAGGCCTCTCTTCAAGTGACAGGCTTAGAATTATTTAAGACGAGATCTCATGTTTTTAGACTTGGATGACTCAGATATTGAGGTAGGAGTAGATGCAACTGATACTGAATTATTTCAAGAACATACGTACTGTTCCTGCCTTGTGTTTTGACCTTTAATAAGCTCATGAGGAACCTGAAATATTTAAAGTAATTAACGAATTTAATCAACCAATCAGCGTTGTCTTTATGTGAATGCAGCTGATGTGGGATGATGCTAATGCACTCTGGCAGGTGTCAAGAAGAGTCAGTGATTGTTGTGTTGAATGAGCACACACAGGAGTGTGTTTATTTCGTTTCAGAAGTCATGTAACCTGTTAATCTGTGGGAGTGTCTTTACCAAGCCCCCTCTCGGCCTAACCACGCCCAATCAGCTGTTTCCTCAACTTCAGCAAAGCTCACGGGAAAACTTTTTGTCGCTTCTTTCCAGTCTCACTGTGAACCGGTGGTCGACACCACCGCGTTTTGTTTTTGGAGTTAATTTGTTTACTGCGGTAAAGTAACTGTGTCATAATGTCCTTGATGGATCAGCAGTGGTGTCCCACAGGCGTTCAGGTAACGGTGCTCCAAGCCAGAGGCCTCAGGATAAAGGGGAAAAGCGGCACCAATGATGCGTACGCGGTCATGCAAGTGGGCAAGGAGAAGTATCAGACCTCGGTAGCGGAGAAGAGCGTAGCTCCGGTGTGGACGGAGGAGGCCGCTTTTGACCTGCCGCCGCCGAATCCGAGTGGCGGAGGAGGAGGAGAGCGGTGCAAGCTGCACGTCCACGTCATGCACCGGGCCCTGGTGGGTCCAGACAAACTCCTGGGTCAGGCTGTCGTCAACCTGCTGCAGCTGAGTGAAGACAAAACCCGCAACAAATCAGAGTAAGTGCGTGCGTCAGGAGGTGACAGGGTTAGTGTTTTGACACTTTGATTTACATAATTTCAGAATAATCTATATCACTAGATTAAAATCATTATAGTTGTTGTGCAATGCATCATATTTTAGAAGCTGGAACTGGTTATGTTTTGCTTAAAAAAATAAACTGGTTCCAGTTTTGTATCATAATAGTTGCAGATTAATTACATGTGAATCGACTAATCATTTTTCAGCTCATCCACATCAACTACATCTGTTTTGATCAGATATTTCTCTTTGCATTTAGCTGCATGTAAATGGGGAACTCATTGGTGTAAAACAATACCTTTGCTTTTCACCTGCACCTAACAACTCCTGGTTTCTGGTTCTGTCAGTCATACTGCAGCTTTGTGATATTGTAGGACAAAACTCCATAATCCCTATTCATTTCCTTTTAATTACAAACAATATGAATTGTACTATAAAAATTATGCAGCATCTATGAAAACTGTGGGTTAGGGAATATGCTTTACTGAATTTGTGAATGTGTAAAGACTATGAGTGTGATTTCCCTCTGATACTGAAGTATTAGAGCACACACATGCAGCCACCTATCACTACACAGACCCACTCTGGTGGGTTGCCCGCTCAGTCCAGTGCAGCTTAAGGGATTTGTTCCCTTGGCTGCAGCCTTCAAGGATGCCAGTCAGCATTACTCGGGCAAATTAAGTCAGTTAAAAGATTCACTCTTTCATTGACTGAATTAATAATAAAACATGTCTCATATAGTGTTTTCACAGAAACACTGTTTAGCTCATTCAAATGTCTTAAAAGCATACCAAAATATTCTCATCTCACTGAAGATTTCTGTATCTTTAAATATGTGAATATTGTTAACTGTTAAATGAGTTTACCTTCTCAAAACCGGATGTCTCCTACATCACCATGACTCTATTTCTCATTACATTTGTGGAAGTTATAAGCCTAGATAAAACATTTATTTAAAGTGTTTATTAGACTCTGTTTACCTTCTAAAGTATTTGTGAGATCAGAAATCATTCTCGTTTGTGCACATCTTCGAATCTTCAAATGTTGAAGGCTTCACCTTAGTATAGTAAAACATATTTTTCAGTGCAGGGAGACTTTAAATTCAAGATATCCTTCTCAAAATTGAAATGCAAGTTTAATCACCCTAAAGTTTGATATCTGTAGTGGAGTAAGAGTAGAAAATGTTTTCTTGTGCTAAGCTGTTTCTGAGCATTTTAGTTCCCCAGTATGTGACTAGTATTATACAAAAGTGGATTGCGCAAGAGCCTCTTTGTCTAAATGCACAAATATACACCCTCCACCCATGTTAGGGTTATTTGTTGTTGTTCAGGTCTGTTTAATATTTTGGATAATTGCACAAATTGTATTTTAGTCCACATCAAGGTTAGATATGACGTAGAGATTCACTGTAAACATACAGTGGCAAAAACAGCAAACATCGATCTTAAGTTATTTTTGTGTGAATGACTCAGTGAAAACCCTTAGTAAAATTATGTTTAAGAGCATGAGAGGAGCTGCAGCTATTTTTTTTGGCACAAATACCATTCTGTCTTCTTCTTGAGTTTGGCTAATGTCCAACTTTCTTGTTCTGCCCTGAAAAAAGATGTTAAGCTGAACTTGACCTGGCTGTTTGCAGCATGTGATAAATTGTTTTTGGTTTCATGGCGTGCATCTCTGATCACATTTGCACTTTTTGGCATCATTCTAAAACTAGATGGCAGTTTCCATTAAGCGCCACTCCGTGTTGATACACACATAGGATTCCTTACACTGAAAATACAGTGTTTTTGTAAACTCAGTAAACCTGTTTAGCTGGTGTTGAGTAAATGTTTTGCTTGTTCTCTCATTTTCTTTCTGAGCTTTGTGAATGCACCTTGCCTCTGAGGTTAAATCTGGCTGTAGCCTTACATTCCTGACGATTTTATCAATGAACAAACAGTGACAGTCTAGCGATGTCAGGTATACTGACTAAGGCCATATTGGCTCCTGGCACACAAACAGTGTTACACGTGCCATGAACTGCTTGTACAAAAGCTCTACTGTTCAAGGTTCATGAAGTTAGCTGAGCAATTATTCAACCAGGTTTTACACTTTTTAAGCATGGGTTGCTTAAAACAAGCAACACTATTATTAAACCTCACTTAGCTGTCCTCAGAATCATTGAGAGTGCACAAGTGGTGGATATTTCTATAACATGTCTGTGCTTGATATGTATTTAGTTACTTGATGATTGCATGTTTGTGTTTATTTGTTATAATCCTTTATTTGCCTTCACCTTTGAAAGGACAGACTCTAGAGAAGGTTTTGCAATTGCATATATACTACTAAAAGTAAGGTAGATCTGCAAGCACAACCATTTGTGATAAAGTACAAATATGACTTAAACATCAGTTTTAACTATTTTAGTAGCTTGAGCTTTCAATTGTGCCACATGGTTTTCCTTAGCATGTGGACTTTGTCCAGTTATCGTGGAAATGTAGATATTCAAGTTTATTTGGGCATGTTAAGGACATCTTATCCATGCTAGCTTAAAAGTTGTTTTAAAGTATCAATTTAAATGTCAAGAAGGATTGAAATAAATGTTCTATTCAGTAAGCCATGGTAGAATGACAGCGAGCATGTAAAACATCAGGGCCTTGAAACCGATGCTACTTTAAATCTTAATGTTGTTACTTTTTATTATTTACACCAGTGCTTTTTCAGCTGTGACGTGTCAAAATGTCTTTAAATGTTTGTTAAAAGTCGTTTTTCAACAATCAGCTACTGCACAAGAGCATTATATCACCCACATCAATGAAACTAATGACAAGCTTCCTCTGCTATGACAATCATCTGGTCAGCTTTAATCCCTGCATCCCCAAAGCCTGCATACATAAAAACAGTTGTGTAAAAACTTTCATGCTTCTTTTGAAGCATTATAATGTAAGAACACAATATTAAGGAACCTGTAGTTTCAAATTACAGCTTCTGTCTAGCATTCTGTCATGAGTACCAGCTTCACTGTAAGTTTTTCTTTCCTTGTCATTGTGTGTGCTCTGGCATGTATTGTTATATATTTTGGTCTAAAATAACACAAGGTTCAGCCAGAGGTTTGTGACACGCTAGAGGAAAATGAACTTCTTTTTACTTTCACTTTGGTTCCTTTATACAGGCCTTCATTTTAGATTCTCTGACTCATGGATGTGGACTGATGTGATAAGCACAGGACAGTTTTGGTCCTTGGATATTATCGCTGTCAGGTTGTTTAACTGCGGGCGGCACGGTGGTGTAGTGGTTAGCACTGTCGCCTCACAGCTAGAAGGACCCGGGTTCGATCCCCGATGCCTTTCATGGAGTTTGCATGTTCTCCCCGTGTCTGCGTGGTACTCCGGCTTCCTCCCACCATCCAAAGACATGCATGTTAGGTTAATTGGTGACTCTAAGATTGTCCGTAGTGTGAATGTGAGTGTGCATGGTTGTTTGTCTCTATGTGTCGGCCCTGCGATGGATTGGCGAGGGTGTACCAGGGTCCAGGGTGTACCCCGCCTCTCGCCCGATGACAGCTGGGATAGGCTCCAGCACCCGCCGTGACCCTTACGAGGACAAGCGGATGGATGGAGGCAGGGAAGCTCTTCTCCTGCTAACAGCTGTGCTCTGTGATAAGAAAGGCTTGTGCCACTCAGGATAGTGTCTTATCAGTAGTTTAGGCTTCACAAGGAAGGATGTGTGTGTGCAAAAAGTAAAATAAATTGTCAAGTCATGCATTATCCTCTAGTTCTGTCTGTACAGCAGAGCAGCACATGTTTTTCTATCCTCAGGAGTGTGAGATTATTAAGTTTAAGGGTATCAACAATCATCATCATCCATTCATTGTTTAGTGAAAGCCACTTTTAATTCCTCCTCCTGCACACTGCTTACCAACGCCTAAACCCTTTTGCAACTTCCCTTCTGATTTAACTGAAGTAAATTACTTCTTCTCTTTTGTTTAACATGTGAGTTGACTTTGTGTTAGTGTCAGTGATCATCAGGGGCTGGGGTTGGAATTTAAATCTGTACTATACAATTTTTATACCATACTGTACAATAGCATAGTACAATATACAGTACAATATAGTGCTAGCTAGCATTTTATTACTATACTATACTATACTATACTATACTACAATACACCAGATGACCAGTGGAGGAAGACAAAGTGAATTAGGATCTTCCTGCTTCTGATTGACTAAACAGGTACAAACTATCACAAACACAAATAATATACTTTACTATACTATGCTATACTTATTTTCATGCTCTCTCTCTACTCTATACTATATTACAACAACAATCTGCATATATCTAAATTGTTATGTGCTATATCTTTTGCAATTTCTCTGCAACCTCGTCTGTTCACATCTGGACAGTTAATGCTCCCTGTGCATATTATCTTGCATGTCCCATATCTTTTTAGTTTTCATTTTTATTTCCCCTTGTATCTTTCTTCTGTCTGAGCTGCTGTAGCATGTGAATTTCCCTGATGCAGGATCAATAAAGTATTATCTTATGTACACATCTACAATGTAGGAATGCTAAACTAAAGATATTACTATACTAAGGTGGAGCCTTCTTGGTTCTATTACTATAATGTACTATTTTATGGAAAAATTAATCATAATTGAATGTGGTGAGAGATTAAATGTCTTTTTTAGATTTATTTCCTTGCAAAGAAAGGCTGACAGTCATACAGATTGCCGGAGCACTCTGCAGAGTGAAAAGGCAACCTAGATGGTGTGAAACAAACATTTATAGCCCTGCATACAAGTGGGAGGTTGTGACCCTGAAACAGTGCAGGAACAAGGAGACAGTCAGTCTAGGCTCCACTGGAATCTATCTACGTGGAACCTACTATCTTTGACATGGCAATGAGACAGAGAATGATATAAGTACATGGGTCAGGATGAACCTAGGAAAAAGGCAAAGCATATAGATACCAACTAAGGTAATAAGAAAGAAAACATTCTTCTCAGAACATCAAGGTTTCTACCACACTTATAGTCTCTAAATTTTAAATTTCCATCACAACTACACAATACCATACTAATACAACAATACTATTCTAAAAATTCCAATATACTACTAGTATATGGATTGGTGATATATTTAAATTTAATAGCATATTATATCATAATCTGGCATGATTGTTGTCATTAAACAATAATAAAGAGTAATGTTCAGCCCTCCCATACTACTATCCAAGGTGCTGTACTGTATGCCATCAGGTTTTTGGCCATATTAGGATTGATGGGAATTTAATTTTCATTCTGCTTTGAGAATAAAACTACTCATAAAGACACTATGGTACTGCAGCAGGTTTAATGAAATAACCTTCTTCAAAACTCTGAAGAAACCCCACAGTGGAATGTTTTTATTGTCAAGACTTACAATTTGCAAACCTCATTAATCATCACCAGTAGAAGGCAGGCGAGCCGTGGCTGCAGGATCATCCATTTTGCAAATTCCAGGAAAAGGCGTTTTCCTCCTTTAATTTGTTTGTGCCACACATCTGAAGCATTCTTGAGGGAGGAGGAGGAGGACGAGGAGATATCTGATTTAAGACCACTGAAAGGAAGGCACTGTATTCAGGTCTATATTACAATCTATTTTAGTGAAGAGATGTTATGTAAAGTGAAAGAAACAATACTGTTTATGGTTCAAATACACAAAACATTATATATAATAACATATTCCACATTAATATTATACTCATCAGTCCAACATAAAAAATCTGGTAGTTTTAATGCTGTGGTGGACAGGGATCACCATGGCTGTGACTTGATTTGTCGATCATAGCCAGCATCAAATTTGCTGTCCCTTGTCCACAACTGTTTAAATGTTGCTGTTAAGGCTGTGGCTCATCAGTGTGCATTTAGACAAAGACAGACATGTAACTAATAACTCTTCCACACTTTTTAAACCACACGCGCGCACGCACACACACGCACAGCCTCTTTCTCATTTCCCCAGGAATCCAGATTTCAGTTGTTTGTTCAGTGGTGAGCTGACCTCAGATTTCTGCCTGATAGGCAGTTTTTATGCTGACTGATCCTTTTTGTTGTTCTGTTAAGTTATTCTGCTCATTCTTCTATCTGTACTGGACCATGACAAATGATCTCAGTGGATGTCCTTCTGGGCGTGTTTTCTTACATTTCTTTACAAGATTTAGATTTCAAGATTTGAGTTTGTAACCAGTGTTTGTGTGGTCTGATAGTATGGTATTGTATTATCTGTAAATTTACTTGTTGTTTAACAAAGGAACAGACACATGACTCTGCTAAGACGTTTGTTGCCATTGATTCCTTCTCTGTGTCACATACCTGAAGTATCTTTAAAAGGTTATAATGAGATTAAGGTTGGTCCCCTGTCAACGTGACTGCTTTAGGTTTTATGGGGGACAAAACTTATCTTATTAAGTACAAACTTTATTTTTTATGGAGACAACTGGCCTGTTTACTGTCTGCAGGATTAGATGTATGGAAACATCCACTAGATGCATGTAGTTGAGCGTGCAATGGGTTACAGCAATGAGAGAACATGCTAAGTATAAATCTGCGCTAAAGGTTACGGTGGAAAAACAATTGGTTTACTACTGTGAGCATCTGCAGTTCATAACAGAATCCTGATGTAGTTGTTTTTACCACATCAGGACTCTCTTAACTGCAGCACAGATGAGTGTGAGACATTAGGGGAAAAGGGAACAACATAAAGGTTGTTAAATGTTGACACATAAAAGTATACACAGTGCAATCAGTTATTAATTCTCCATACTTGAGGTAGCAACACACAGTAGACTGTTATTATTTAAAAAAAACTTTCCTTCATGGTTGTTGGTGGTTGTGCTTAGATCATCACAGACTTTCCAATAACATTCAAGTTGCTCCTTAGTCCCTTTCCATTTGCTGTGGGATGGTTCATAGTTTCCACAAAAAACTGTGAAGGATTGAACATCAACATAGTGTACTTGAATCATAGTCCTCATAGTTACTATGATTCCTTTAAAACATGGTGTAGATTACTGTACAGTATGGTGAATACGGGGGGATTGTACCATTAATATAATTATTTTCTCTGTTATTCTGGAATGGAAAAGATCACAGGCTTCAAGAAGAAGGGGAACCAGGTTGAAGGGAACCTCCAAAGAGCAAATGAGCTGAACAATTTTTTCAACAGATTTTCAGCTAGAGCCCCAAACACCCCCTCTTCCTTCTCTTCCTCCTCCTCCTCACCCTCATCTTCCTCCTCGGTCTCATCCTCCTCGCCCTCATCCTCCCCCTCCTCATCATACAGACACACAGACGGATCACCCATCCTGTCACCACTGCCACCACCACAAACCCACACCACTATAAAAGACTGCCACCACACCCGTCTCTAGAGACACCATGGAGAATTGTCCAGCTCTCTCTCTCTCACCTGGACAGAGCAGGCAGCACTGTGAGGATCATGTTTTTTGATTTCTCCAGCACCTTTAACACAATCCAGCCTGTCCTGCTGAGAGAGAAGCTTCTGAAGATGCAGGTAGACTCCTCCACAGCCTCCTGG
>JAUMHL010000015.1:12610614-12627912 GCA_032362345.1 Sandelia bainsii
TCTCTCTCTCTCTCTCTCTCTCTCTCTCTCTCTCTCTCTCTCTCTCTCTCTCTCTCTCTCTCTCTCTCTCTCTCTGATAGTAAATTAAATTAAATCTTAAAACAGAAAGTAAAAACACTGAAAATATTTGCATGTTTATGAGTGAATACTGGGCCTTTGTAGAATGTGGTACAATTTCCAAATGATTTATAATTTAAACTAAATTTAAGTGTTTGAAGAGACTGCAGCAACACTTATTGAACAAATGTATTATTCTTAGTTTTTGTCACCTGTTTTTCTTCTTTTTTATCTCATTTAATAGTTCAAACCTGTGTAATTGATTTGAACCAAACTGCTCAGTTCCAGACAGGAATACTTTTGCAAGAAATCATGTTTGCTTGTCTAACTATGATTGATTCTGCAGCCCCCAATGTTATGGTTTTTGTTCATGCTCATCGGTCATTTAACACTGTTTTCTGCAGCAAACAGCTTCTCAGTGAAAAAGCTGAACATTTCCAAATGAATGACAATGTTGCTCCATAACTGCTGGGTGTGTAAATAAGCAAACAGTTTGCTGACAAGTTCACCATATTTACTCAAAGGCTGATGTCGCTGTTGTGTTTACCACTTGTTTCTGCTGCCCTCAAGTGGTATCATGTTCATCAGTTATTTGGGGATTATGTGTCTGTTAACATGTTCCCTCAAAAACATCATTCTAATAGAATTACTCTCTTTAACAGATGGTTTAAGTTGCTGGACAAGACCGGCAAGACAGACAAAGACAGAGGAGAGGTGCTTCTGGACATTCAGTTCATGAGAAACAACATGACCGCCAGCATGTTTGACCTCTCTGCTGCTGGCAAATCCCGGTCTCGCCTGGGCAAGTTCAAGGACAAAGTTCGTGGCAAGAAAAAGGAATCGGACACTGTGTCTAGTGTGGTGCAATCCTTCACTCAGGTTCTGACAGACAGTGAGGAAGATGCAAATGGGGATGGGGAGGCAGCTGCAGGGAAGGATCAAAAGAAGAAGAAACATAAAATGAAGTCTTTATTTTCTCCCAAGTCTAACCTGCAGAGAAACATGTCTCAGTCCTTGTCTGTTCTGCCTGCTAATTCCTCACTGAGTGGCAGCCAATCATCTGGTCTGAATGTAGAGGCCTCTGAAGGTCAGGAGTAACGGTTTCATCACTATTATTCATTTTATTTTCTTCTGTGTTTCTGCTTCTTTGTAATGAAATGTATTGTAATTTCCCAATGTCATTCCAGGTAAAAAGAAATTCAAGTTCATGATGCATAAACGCTCAGGTAGCTCAGATAGCAAAGATTCCTCCTCTGGCCTCCAAAAACACAGCACTGTGGAACAAAGTAACTTGTGCATCAATGGCAGTCATGTTTACTGTGAGGAGCCACAAACTCGGACCTCTCGCATTGGCTCAAACTTCAGCCTGGCAAGTTCAGGTCACGGATCAATGGAAGATGTTCCTGAAAGACAATATTCACTCTGGACAGAGGAGGAGGAAGAGATGGCTGAAGTAGATAATATAAAAGAGAATGTGGATAAAGAAGAGGAAGAGGAAAGGATTAGGCTGGAGGAGGAGAGAGTGAGGAGGCAAGAAGAAGAGTTTGAGAAATTGGCAGAGGAGAAGAGAAGACGAGAGGATGAAGGAAGAAAAAGGACTGAAGAAGAGAAAGTTGAGAGGGAAGAAGAGGAAAAGAAACGAAGGGATGGAGAGAGGAAGAAACAAGAGGAAGAGGAGAGGGTTAGGGAAGAAGAAGAATGTGAAAGATTAGCAGAGGAAAAGAGGAAACTAGAGGAACAAGAAAGAAGGAGAATTGAGGAAGAAATAAAGCAAAGTAAATTAGCAGAGGAAAAGAGGAGGCTAGAGGAAGAAGAAAGAAAAAAGGTTGCAGAAGAGAAAGTTAGAAAGGAGGAAGAGGAGAAGAAAAGAATGGAAGAGGAAAAGGCTGAGGAAGAGAGGAGGAGCCGAGAAGAGGAGGAGAGGGTTAGGAGACAAGAAGAGCTTGAGAAAAAAAGGAGACTAGAAGAACAAGAAAAGAGGCTACAGGAGGAAGAGGAAAGGATTAGGAAAGAGGAGGAGAGGGCTAAGAAAGAAAAGGAAGAATATGAGAGATTCATAGAAGAAAAGTGGAAACTAGAGGAAGAAAGGAAAAGGATTGAGGCAGAAGAGGAAATTAGAAAGGAGGAAGAAGAGAGAGTTAGGGTGGAGGAACAGAGGAAGAGGAAAGAAGAGGAAGCAGAGAGGGTTATGAGGGAAGAAAAAGAAAAGAGAAGACTAGAGGAACAGGAAAGGAGAAGATTTGAGGAAGAGGAAAAAAGGCAAAGGGATCAACAAGAAAGGATTAGAAAAGAAGAGGCAAGAAGACAAGAGGAGAGAGCTAGGAAGGAAAAGGAAGAATATGAGAGATTGGCAGAAGAACAAAGGAGACAAGAGAGGAGACAGAAAGAGGAAGAGGAAAAAATTAGAAAAGAGCAAGAGAGGATTAGGATAGAGGAAAAAATGAGACAAGAGGAGAGGGAGAGGAAGGAAAGGGAAGAAATGAAGAGATTAGCAGAGGAAAAGAGAAGACTAAAAGAACAAGAAAATAGGAGAATTGAGGAAGAGGAGAAAATTAGGTTTGAAGAAAAGAAAGCTGAAAGGGAGAGGAAAGCAGACGAAGCCAGGAAGCTGGAGAAAGAACAGTTGACAAGAGATGCAGAAGAACAGAAGAAAAGAGAAGATATGTCAAAAGATGCAGGGAAAAAAACTAAAGTGGCCGTGGAGAGTTCTGCAGAAGTTACTTCTACTAATCCATTTGATGATTCATATGATTCCTTTGAGGAGAATGCTAAATCATCTGATGGACCCGACAGCAGCACAGCCAAAGTGTCCAATGTCCAACAAAGGTTAGTTGAAGCCATCTTGGTCTACATGCATCACAAACACTGTGATATATTAATTCCAGTACATTATGCTCTGAAACACCATCATCGGTTTATATTTCAAAATAAATATCAACCAATCAATAGCTAATATATTTTGTAAAAGAAATATAAATGACCAAGCAGTCACCTAAAGTAAAATGCACAATGGTTTCTTCAAAATGTACAACTCACAACAACAAAAACACTGTTACGTGGTAACATCAGCATGCCAGCATGCTCACAATTACAAAGCTAATTTGCTGCATTTAACAGATAAATTGGTCATCATGATAACTGTTGTTAATTAGTACACACAGTATAACAGAGGTGAATTGAAATGTTATTAATTTTACAGGTCCAATACTTGGTCATCAACAGAATAATGTCAAATTTACAATTTAAAATTTTCACTTGATGTTGGTGCTTAAAGAAAAGGTTAAAGGGTTGCCAGACATTACAAATTGTCTTGAGGTGGATGTAAATGTCAGTGCAAAACTTAACAGCAGTCCATCTCATTGTCAACTTCATGGTGGTGCTAGAGGACCACCGGGGATGATTCACCAAACTCATTAGGATGCGTCCTCTGGGTACGATGAATGTCAAAATACATCTCTTGGCAAACCATCTCATAGTGATCAGTGTGGTGAACTGACAGATATTAGCATCCATAATGACATGCTGCAAGCACTGTGAAAAATGTAATCTTCATGTTTCTGTAGAAAGTAGCTGGTCTTCAAGTTTATGTTTTGTTAACAAATTAAGGTTTGTGGATTTTTGCACAGCGTTGTTAAACTAAATGTGATCACTATCATTGTTATCAGTAACACAACAGAATAAGGAACGGAACACCACCAGAGGCAGTGAAACAAAATGTGAATACCTGATGAAAATGATATAAAGTCAGTAATTTACATGTACAGAAAATGTGATTTGAATGTTGTATTGTTACATTATCTGCAGTTTTACAGTCAGCGATGCCAATTTTAACAGGCACTTCTCATTTATATGTAACTTAAAGCTGACACTGTCATGAAAAGAGTAGGAAAGAGTATGGACAGTATGAGAGTTCCTTCACATACTGCACATGTATGTGAGCAAAGATATGTTTCCTTTGTTAACTAAGATTTGAGGCTGATTGTACTTTCTTACCTCATGTCATGCAGCAAGTTCATCACATAAACAGAGTGAACATGACTTGAAAACTGTGGTTATCACTCTGACTTTCACATAATTCCAGATGTCAGTAGATGTAGAGATGTCAGGAAGGTTGCTTGAAATATTTCTTTCTTTTATTATAGCCATTTATCTTAGCATTTCTTACTATAATGTGTTCATTTCTTTGCTCTGTAAATTTGTAACACAAGCTTTAGACAAGATTTCAATCATTTTCTTTTCAACATCCTTGTTTTAGATGACTATCAAGGATCAGTAATACACTTCTTATACTGTGTCTGAATTTATTTTCTTGAATCCAGTATTTTGGTTTCCCATCCTTTTTTTTTTTTTATCACTTAATTATGCTGAAACATCATGTAGTCTGTCTCATCTCCAGATGTCAGTCTGCTGTGTCATCAGTGGAAATCAAGACCATTTCCAATGATGAAAAGGACCTGATTAATGTTCAGCGGGAGAAGCGACCAGCTCCTCAGCCTCCAGGAAGGAATCTAGCTGAGACACAGAGGGATACAGATGTATCTATGCGTCATCTGGCACAAGTTAACAAGCAGAGTAACGACAAAGACATAAAAACTGCCAGTGTTCTCCCTCAGCGCTCGGTGCAAATGATTGCTCCTGTTAGTAGGTCTCCCACAGATACTAAAAGCACCCAGAGCTTGATGCAAAGTACTACCACCAAAGGAACATCAAATGCCGCACAGAGTAAACGTCCTGCTCCGCCTAGACCTCGTTCTGTGGATGAGGAGCCATCATCTGAACATAAAAAAATCTTGACTTCTGTTGGCAACATTTCTGCAGGTGGCCCAGAAGCAAAACAAGTCCAGATTGTTTATGGCTTAAATCCATTTGAAGATGATGAAGATGAAAATGAGGCGCAAGATGATATAGCAACCTCTGTTAACACTGGTTCAATATGCTGGTGTCCGTCTGTATCACAAACTGGCTCTCAAACTAAAATCAAATCCTCAAAGGTGGCCCATGCTCCTCCACCTCCTGCAGGTATAACTACACCTGATAACAGTGCATTCCAGGTGTGTGACCCAGAGTCAGAGACCAAATCCTCTGTGCATACCCAGAAGAGTCCATTACAGGAGGCCCAGTCTGTAATGAAGAATACAGTGGAGGAAACAGGTGTGAAGAAGGAAGTGCCTCCTACAACTTCACGCAGGTGACTGAGTTTAGCTCGTCAAAAGAAAGACAAAAGAATATTTATGCAAGTCACACATTTCTTCTTAAATTATAGATCACATACCTTTATCTGCCAACATTGTGCCCTCGGTTCGTCATAAAAAGAAGTTCTATGATTCAACCTCACTTATCTTTCATCAGTTTTAGTCCTTCATCTTTGCTTCTATTATTAAGTGTGTTATATTTCATAAGGTGTGGATCAATTAGCTTGCATTGCTAATATCATCCAGAGATTTACTTGGGTTTATTAAATGTGATTTCTTCCACTCCCACTGTCTTTCTTTATTTTATTTTGGTTTTGTCTTTGCAGGCTTCAACCTGTAAAACCCCTTAATCTTCTGGAACAGCATTCTGTCTCAGTTGTTCAAGAGGAAAAAGAGAACAAATCCACAGGAATCCTTGGTGAAGTTCAGGACAAAACAATGGTATTTCTGTTTTTAACAATGCTTTTATGGTGTGTAAAGATTTTTCCAACACAGTTCACATCAGAATAAAGTAAGTGAATTTTCTATGTTTATAAATTGATATGGAAGAGTTTCTGTGCTGGTTCATCAGTTCATCATCACATTTGAATCATATTTGTGATAACACACATACACACACACACTTATTTTATGTTACTATATTTTATGTCCTCTCACAGGTAAATGGTGCTGGGCTGAAAGGGCCGTACTCCCAGCTGACTCAAAGTGAACTCATCTCTCTGGTGCTGAAGCAGGAGAAGCAGCTTTCAGAGAGAGACATAAAGATATCAGAACTGGAGGAGTACATAGACAATTTACTTGTGCGTATCATAGAAGAGAAACCAAGTATCCTCATGTCCATGAGCTCTATAAAGAAGGCTGTGTAGCTGGATGCACCTCTTACAATTTATTCTCACCGTACCTAATCTGTTTAAGGGCAAATGAATAAAAATATAAATGTATGTTGTAAAAGAAAGATATTACTTAGTACAAAGACATTGTACATTCAAATTATTTAGTAATATTTTTGACACTTTACTACAATACGTACATGTTGAAACTGTCTCTTTCAAGTATTTGTAATGATCATTTTCATGTTCGGCATAAAGTTCTTTCAATTAATAACTTTGATAAATGTAATATTGCCAACATTATAGACTTATTATTTCACTGCAAAACAAAATCAATCCTGTTTTTTTCCCCCTCAAACTGTTTACTGTTCACTGGTGATATCCCCAGTATAAAGAAGAGCCTTATTTTACTGTTAATATGCACTATTTACTGTATGTAGATAACGTTTCATGCTCTTGTTCTGAATGTCGAAATTTTACATGATTTACTAATCACAAAAAGAACTTTAATTAGCTTTACGATTAACATGATATGCACTGATGTATGGTATTATACTGAAGTTACTACTATATGGTATTACAACATGCAAAATAAAATACATAAATTGAATTATCAACTGGTCTTGAAGGCTATTTTTTCCAAGCTTATTTTCTTGAGCAAATTATAAATAGAGGCACTTTTTTACCATTTCATGATATAGTCTAGCTCAATTCAAATTCTAAAAGACTATTTTTGATTAGACTTGACTAGTTTTGAGATTTTCCAAAGAATATATTGCACCTGAAGACTCCCCTAAATTCATTTTAATGTAGTTACTAGTTTGTTCAGTCTAAAAATGTCTTTGGTTTCTAGCGTCCAGTTTCTTTAAGTTACCTCCTACTGTTATATGATATATAGGTTATATAGTGAGTATAGCTTGGGACATTATATTATTGTAACCTTGGACAACATTAATATATTGGTGTGTACTGTACATTTATTGCAGCACAAAGCGGAACCATCGAAATTATAAACGTTATATCCACCCGGACGTATTTTACCCGCCCCCTTCAGAGAGGCGACGTTCATTCGTCGTTCAGCAGGTGTTTACGATTGTTTATGCTGCGGATGTAGCAGCGTGCTGCGGTGTTTTGCTGATGTTCAGACAGATTTAACACGTCGTATTACACGGCCGTAGTTTATGTGTTTGAAGATGTCTCATGCGGGTTTGAGCTGCCCGGGCTGCGGCTCCTCCAACATCGTAGACGATGATCTGTACTCACAACCACAGCTGGTGTGTGTGGACTGCGGCTCCGTGGTGTCCGAGGGAGCCCTCGCCAATGAACCAGTCGGAGGTTCAGGTATGAAGGAACAATGATCACCTGGAGGCCTCAGAGTGCGACTGCCTGGTTTAAACTCAGTGATAAAATATAAAAATATTCTGTATTAAATGCCATATCATGCCATAGGGTCAACGTAAACAGGGCTTTTAGTTTTTGTCTGAGTTACCTTTTGTAACGACATTGTGTTACTCATACACATATACACAGATCAGTCTGCTGGACGGTGTTTTATTCAGCTTAAGGTATTAAACAGGTAATCCATGTTCCCAAAATACATTCAAGTTAACTGAAGTTAGCCACAGTGTCTGTTCAGTGTTTATCTCCTTATAACCACAAAGTAGATTTTACAACTCTTGAATACCAAAACCAGAAACACTTTTAGTACAGTACTGGCCAAATGATTTGTGAGGTAAACCCCACCTTTGCAGATTCAGAATTGGGGTTCTGAGAAAATGTGATCCACCTAGAATCAGTTTTAATGGTAACTCTCTCAGGGGATCTGTCTATAGTGGCTCCTAAATATGTATAGTTTTACTTATTTCTTTTTGTCAGCTTGAACATACGTCACTGTATTTACTATATATGTCCGTGTTCTGTATTCTCTGTACTCGTCTTAATTTGTGGGAAACTTATGCATATAGCTGCACTACGTGAACAACAACAGCACTTCAATAAATACATAACACCAAAATAAATCACACACAGTATGTCTTTCTAGAAATAATGTGCATGATCTTCTAAGGTTTGTTATATTCACAGACTTCACTGTGATATGTGAGCGATTTTGTAGACCATTAAATGCGAGGCTTGTGGATTGTGCATTGCAACAGGCACATTATTTCTGGAAACAGATGATGCCATTTATTTTGTAAATACCATTTTACAATACTGTGAGCACCATAAATAGTGTATATTTCAGTTTACTCCCGTTTTATTGGAGTGATAGTTGATATTTTAGAGCCTGATACTCAAAACCCTTGGAAAATCAAAAAAAGGGGGTTGTCATGCCTTGTGTATAGTCAGAGAATAATTTTTGCAATGTTGTCTTTGAACTTGAACTAAGGAAAGGAGAAGAAGATGCAGCAGACACATTACTGTAAATATATATTTTTCACTGTATCCTGTCTCAAGAGCGTGGATTAAAACATGACCAGATCATCCTACGGTGCTTGAGATATTGAGGGCAAGAATTAGGGCTTGTGCCTCACCATTAATCTCCCTGTTAGTGGTAATTTGGTTTAACAAACCTATTTAGGCATATGCAGGATGTAAATTTTGAGCCCCTCTAGAAGATGGGTAATAATGCAGGAACAGTTCTAGAGATCTTTTATTCTTTGAGTAGCCATATTGTGCTGTATTGTTGCATGTTAAAATAAATACATTTACAGTGGATCAAATAACCACAAGACAACTCTGTCCTGTCTTGGTATGGCATTAAGTTATCTACTGCTGCATAATAATAATGATACGGTGTATATATATATATATATATATATGTGTGAAGTGTAAGGAATATAGCTGAAATTAACAATCTCACTGTGACAAAGTTCAGAAAACCGGCTGCAGTGTAGTCACACTTTTTGTTTTTTTTGTGCTTTCTGTGAAAAGCATGAACAGACTTTAGACATGCTGTAGGCTTGACTGTTGTATTTTGAAGTTAAGTGTGAACAACATGTTGAAGGGGCATAGAGTATGGTTTCAACTAATGATTATTTTGATTTTCATTTGGTCTTGATATTATTTTCTTGAATAGTCGTTTGATCTATAAAACCTCAGAAAACAATGCCTCTCTCAATACCTTAGAGCACAAACATACATCTTTAAATGTCTTGTTTTGTCAAAGCAGCAGTCCAAAGTCCCAAATTATTAAATTTACTATAATATAAGACTGAGAAAATCAGCAAATTCTCACTTTTTAGAACTTGAAAGACATTAGATGTCTGCTTGAAAATGAAAAATAGATTTTCTTATGGTCTAATACTTTATGAAATGCTTTAGGTATAATTCTTAATCTGGAGTTAGCAGCATCTAAATGATAGTGATAATACTAAAACAATTCTGGTCCATATACAGGGTTGAACAGCAGTGTGAAACAAGTCTATGTATTGGTAAACAGCGTGATTATAGTCCAATTTACTGTTGTCTTTGCTACAAGCCCAACTCCCACACACATTATTATTACATGTTGTTGTTGCCTTGACACTTTGTGCTTTTTACAGATGTCTGCTACAGCAGAACCACAGCTGTGTCCAAAAAGCCGTGCCTAAACCTAATTAAAGGTAAGATTGTCTTTTTATGCTTTTATTTGTTAGAGATAATATAACATAATAATTTGTATATCTATAGTTGATCCTGCTGCATTCACATCTTCATACACATATACATATTGTTCTCTTGTTACAGGTCTCCAGCGTTTGAAAGCCATGTGTCGCATTCTCCGGGTCCACAGTGAAATCGAAAATCTCTCACAGACCTACTACAACCAGGCCTATCAGCATGAAACCTTTATCAACGTTAGCCTCCAGAAGAAAGAAATTCTTGCCGGTTGCTGCGTCCTTGTGAGCTGCAGGCTGCTCAACTGGCCCATTACCATGGGAACCATCAGCTGCCTCCTGGATGCCGACCCAATGATGGTGGGAGTGGTTTATCAAGAAATGGTCAAGATTCTCAACATTGAGGTTCCAATTGTCAGCATCACTGATGTATTAGAGGCCCACAGTCAGGAGTAAGTGAATTCAACCTGTCCAAACATCCTTATTTTTCTCAGTTACACAATAGTTTATTCAGACTTGAATGGCAGTTAACCTAATCTTACAGTCAGTACATTTTCTTATTTGTTTAGGTTTGATATATATTTATATATGTATTATTTTTTTTAAGTTGATCTTACTCGATCTCACTCTGTTGGAGTTGTTATCCACTCTAAATTGTACAGAGGAGTTCGCAGTTGTGCGACTCTACCTGGTTGAGTTACTTTTCATCAAAGGAAGGAGCTTATTTTGCTTTGCTTCATTTTAGTCAACACAGATAATAAAATATGCTTGATCTCTGGAGTAATTGAAAGTTTGTTTAGAGAGCATGCATGCAGAAATGAGAGTCAGCAGTGCTCTAAACGATACATCAAAAATGTTTTCATTTTACATTTAAAACGTTTAACACCTTTATTCTAAACTGAATGCTTTTCTGTCCGTCAGGTACAAAATTAGCTCCCCTAATGTTCCTGAAGATTTGGCAGAGAACTCCCAGGACTTGACCAAACGTGCTGTAGCTCTGGTGGAGCTGGCAGCAGATTCCTGGATTGTGACTGGCCGTAAGCCCATCCCCATCATGATGGCGGCAATCTATTTAGCTTGGCAGTCCTTGAAACCCACAAAGCAGCGGCTCAAATTCTCTCTGGACAAATTCTGTCAGATTGCCAAAGTGAAAAAGCACAAACCTGCTGTGAAGAGAATAGCTGAGATAAAGGAGGTGCTGTGTAAGCTAGGTAAGGAGATTCCCTGGGTCAGAGAAACGGTGACACCAGACAATGTTGTTCGGCAGGTTGAAGATATTCTGCAGCACAGGTACGCCCTGCTAAGGAGGGCTCTGAGAACCCACAATGCTGCTCTGCTGGAGGAGTGTCAGGCCAACTGTGAGGACTCTCCAACAGAGGAGACTGCTCCATCTCAGATATCAGAGCTTGTAGAGCAGGCTCCAAATTCCCCCTCCGTAGAACACTGTGAACAGAATACTGAAAGGGCTGAGCAACAAGGACATCGAGATGATAATATATGCATAGTATCTGAGCCACACAGTGAGACACAGGAGAGCCGAGATCCAGCACCTAACTGGGGGAAGCGGGTGCTGTTTGCTCCCCCATGTGTGATTCATGCAAAGAAACGGAGAGCGGAGCAACCACAGTTCAAGGACGTAACTGGTGACGAGGAAATCTCTGACAGTGAAATTGACTCATACATCCGCACTCCTCAGGAAGCTAGAGACTTTGCTCTGACGCAGAAGATGTTGTCTGTTTCTGAGAGTGAGAAATCATAAGCAGTTATGCATGAAGACCAAAAGATTGCCTTTTACATTATTGTTTATACAATACAAAATATATTTAAAGCTAACTGCATGTTTAAATTACATAAAACATGATAAGAGATGCTTATACAGATTGTTTATGGTTTAGCTGCTTATACTTGGCTCACTTTCAGATAAAGTTGTATTGGAGTGATTTTTGTGTACATCACATGATGTTTAATCAATGTGGAACATACTGAATTCTGTAAAGTGATATAAGAAAGTCATTTGTGCACATCTGCATTACACATGGGAATACCAGTTATTTAATCATTTGCATGTGTGTGATGTCAGACATTTGGTTTTGAACATTTAGACCAACCCTTTCCTTTAAATAGTCCTTTTCACAGAAGACATTTTGACCTGTCACATTTGGGAAAGCACAGGTGTTAAAAATAAAGTGAATGGTAACTGAATTTCATTTAGCTGTTTTGGCTTCAGGATTCTGGTGGTACAATGTCACACTGACACAATGCTTCACATGAATGGAGACATCATTCTTAAAAATGTTATTAATAACACCTGTTCCTGTCCTATCATGACAAGTCAAAATTTCTGTTCACAAAACGACCTTTATGCAACGCTCCAATAAAAGCCTTCACTCTATTGGTTGTCAGCATAGTAACGCGTTATTTCACTGCACTTAAAAAGTTTGTATGATAATAGTTCCCCATTATTGGTCCCCTGAAAATGTCAGCATGCCAGTGTAAAAATTAGGTGTGAGTGATTACGTGGTAAAAACTGAGTTTTCCATAAAAGCCTTCTCACACTTCCACAGTAAAGACTAACTGGTGTTAGATTCATATTAGTCCCTTGGTTTTATTAAGTTTATTATTCCACATTGTTTTTGCAAACACTAAGATATCTAACTAACTAAGAGATGATTTAATGTTAGACACAGCATTGTGCTAAATTGGTCACTTTATTAGGTGTGCAACTATACAATTAATACCATTCACCCATTGGGAAAGCACCAAATATGCCAACATGATAAAGGACATAAAATATTTTCACAATATTTCAATGTCCTAAACAGGCCTAGTTTATATGCAGAAAATGCTTTAATCCCTGTGTTATTTACTTAGTAATTTCAGTGTTGCAGCTGCACTCTGACCAAACCGGATATAATTTAATTCCAGCTCCTCCCATCATGCAGTTATATTATTGTGTATTTTTATCCACTATTCACACCACAGTGTGTGATAGCATAGGCTACACCTACACTTAAAAGTGCACCACAAAACCACAAAAGTATACAAATTTACTAACAATTCTATGGTAGTGCCAGTACATTATGTATGCACTCAGAGCATTCAGTCAGTTCCTTCATATAAGCAAAATCTTAACAGGAAAGAGCAAAACAATTTTTTAAACATTTAGTGACTTAAAACTTGTTTGAGTTCTCATTGCTACAAAGATACATCTTTCATACAGAGAATACAGAACAAATAAAAAATCCTACATTTTAACTAAATGATGGCAGCCCATCTGTTATCAGTACAGGATAATATATTCAGTCACTTCTGTGGGTATTCATGTTATTTTACGACTACTCCACTTAGACCACATCCATTAAACTGCATATTTTGTACATTTTTAGAAGCAATAAAAATTAAACAAAAGTAACCATTGCACTACAAATGTTTCATTTTGTACAGCAATTATACAATGCTATCAGAAATAATTTGCTAAATTATACATTAAGGTGGATATTCATCAAGTACAGATTTAAACAATAGAGCCCCGGGGAGCATGTTCATAAATTTAATTTCTTTCTCAAGGCTCCAAGTAGGAGCATCACACAAGGATTAGTTCTGACATCAGCAACCCAGTGGAAACACCTACATCTGCAGTGACTATTTCCAAATGCAATCTGAACTGATGGTTTAATTTTCTCTTCATATCCATGTGCAGACTGCATGGATATTGAATTGTATCATAATGCATTATTTTATTCTCACAAACATTATGAATAAAATTTTCGTCATTCCATATAGGTTAAATGTACAACATATTATGTTCAGGAGTAAAAAAAACAATGTTATACATTCAAGCATTTACATGACCAGATAAATGCTTTACCTTCTCCTTTCTTATTTTTCTCCCTCACAGTTGTAATATATAACTTGCAAAAGAAAATCAAAACCCAAGCAACAGATTACCGTGCAATTTCCTAGCTACATTCATCCTTCTCTTTAGCACCAACCCCTGGGGTAAGTATAATCAAGTTTGTACACAAGATATCTAATAACAATGATGTCAGTGTCAATAAAATGTGTGTATATTCTTGGTCCACAGAGGATGAACCCATCTAATTGAAGATGGTTCAGTCACTTGAACTACTAACTAATGGCCAGATTGCTCTTAAAGCTTTCTGCGGATTTTATTTGGCTAGAGGATGCACCCGTCTAATTTTGTGACACACCAACGTTTCCACTTGATGATGATGAATCAGCAACTCAAAGTAAAATAACAAAAAAGGACCATCTTCAAAATATAATTACAAGACCACACTGGCAACACAATGATTGGCAGGCACTCCAATGCGATGATGACACTTGAACATGTTCCGTAACTCAGTGCGGAAGCGGTCATGTAGCCATGCATAGAGGAAAGGGTTACAACAAGATGAGCTCATGGCACACAGGTGACACAGCAGCTGAATAAGTAAAAAGTAGCGCTTGTTGATGAGATGAATATCTATGTCACGCAGCACATTGAATACATGAATAGGAAGCCAGCACACTGCAAAGGCAGACACCAAAAGTGCAACCAAGCGAAAAACCTTTCTTTTTCGAGCTTGTTGAGCACCTGCCTGGTCTTGAGTCCTGTGGCCTGGAGCAACACTGTTCTTCAGTTTTACAGTAATGCAGAGATAAGAGCCAAAAACAGCTGACAGAGGCAGGACATATGTGACCAGCAGAGTGCTGTATGCGTAGGCACGTCTTTCTTTCTCTTGTCCCAACCAGAACTCCTCACAGATGGTGAAGCCTTCGTCTTTGAACTCAACATGGTAGGTGTGGGTCACTGCTGGAGCCACCAGCCCACAGGACAGGAGCCAGATTCCAGTGAGGACAGAGGCACAGGTAGCCACAGAGGTCCGCTTCTTAAGGGCATGAACCGTTGCATAATATCTTTAATGAAAATGAAAAAGAAAGAGTGGCACTTTTTAATTAGGGTACACAACTCGAGTTGAATAAATGCATGACTACACATGATCTAATATAAGAATTGATGGATTATTTATCATGAACTCCTGCAGCACAATTAAAAAGAAGCTCAAGTTGCTATTAGCTTATGTTGTTACTTAGAGTATATGTTAAATTAGGCACAGTTGCTATTAGTTGCTACACTTAAATGCAGCAAAATGTGCTTCATAATAAGAGAAACTAAAAATAAAACACAGTAGTGATGTGACCTGTACAGGCCAAGAAGAAAGAAAAGAGATAAAGCAGACGTATGCCTAATAAAGTAGAAGCACAGCAGAAATAATATAATTGAAAGCAAAGTTAAGGTGAGTTTTTGGCCAGTGCTTAAAAGCCTACGTTCCAGAGGGAGATAAATCAACAGGTGGTGTGCAAAACTGCAGGATGAAGCTTTAATTTGATATTTAAATTCATTTTTAGCGAGCAAAGAGTCTGTGGAAAAGTGTTTGCTGAACATACCTTATTCTTATTTTTGTGCACAAACTATTATGCCTGATAACTTGGTTTTAGTCTGGTCCAAGTACATACTGTACTGCTGAAACTCTTGCATTTCATCTGTTATGAATTTATACATGTATTTACAAGTCTGCCAAACCACAAAACTCTAACTGATATTGCACTCATGCAGCTATGTTAGTATTAATTAATTAATGCATTTATATATTTAACTGCTAATTAAAGTTCTAACATATTGAATTGTCACATGAGCTAATAAAGGCTTGATCATATATTAATATTATATCCAGATGAATTTATATTACATCATATATGAATCATGATGAGTCACATTTTACTCATGCTTTTGTTAAGTATGAGTGGTGAAAGATTTGATGAAAGGTAACTATTAAAGTAAGTAAGCACTCATTTCTCAATCTGACTGCACATCTCCCTAATTGCTAAATGAGTATAAATGATGACAATGACGACAATGATTACATTGCATAGTCATATCATTTCTTTATCTTTGCAATTATACAGCACTCACTGTTAGGGTGGTGTATAAAATGTGAAATTAATTATATAGATAAGGAACAAACTTTATGTCATTTGAACTGTATGTAATTATAACGACATCTAGAGATTGAAATCTGTTTTTCAAAACATTCTCGGCCAAAGTGGCAGCGCAATTATGTTACCAGCACACACATTAAAACAAACTCAAAAAAACAAAAAAAAGAATTCAAAACATCACTCTCATTTGATTTGAGTAGCATAATTCCTTAAGAGCAGACAGATCCACCCACCTGTCCACAGCAATAGCAGTGAGTGTGAAGACTGAAACGTACACTGTGACAGGTTGGATGAGGAACACTAGATAACACATTGAGCGGCCAAAAATCCAACCATGTGGGTTGAAAGCATAGGCGAGAGTAAAGGGGACACAAGTCACACACATGAGCATGTCAGAGAAGGCCAGGTTTCCGATGAAGAGGTTGGTGACATTGTGCATCTTGCGGGTTCTGCAGATGACATAGAGGAGCAGGTAATTCCCAAAGACGCCCACTACCACCACAAGCACATAACAAGGGATGATGAGGGGCTTGAACGTCTGCAGCAGGGCCACATCTGCAAACTGGGAGCTGCGGTTGGTGGAGTTGATCTGTACCGCAACCTCATAAATATGTCCATCTGTCTGCTCTCCAGATACAGACGGCTGCGTGTTTCCAGCAAAAGCACTGTGATTACCCTCCATGGCAGCCGAGCTCGATGAGTCAGCACTTACACTGTGAAAAATACAGTAAAACAGGTTCACGTGTTATGACAGAACATCAACAACTTTTCTAGAGGTCAAATGTATATCGAATTAGTGTATTAAATCCAATGATGCATGAAACGTTTAAATGTTCTAATGAAAACAGGTCATGACATTTACAAAATGGAAGGCCATTACTGAATAACCATGCTTTTACCAGCACCACCACCTTCTCCCAGAAGAGACAAACAGCACATTATTAAAGGGTTTACACTTATGAAGGCATTTGAATGTGAATAGCTAAGGTGAGCAACACAAAAACATACATCCTACACTATAATGCACATATAAAAAATGTCAAATCACAGGGCGGTGTCAGCAGTTAAAGGACATACTGTATAGTGATTAATGGTAAGCTGACAGAATAAAGACTGAGATGCTAGATTTTGATGTATTTTCAGTAAAACCATAAAAATAATTTGTAGCTTAGTGGAAATCACACAGAAATGAAACAGAGAAAAATAAATGGAAATATTGTAACACTATTCCTCTTGGAATGATTTTCAAATATTAAATCTATAATCCAAAATCACATACACATGAATATCTGTCATGGTTCTGCCCAGTTTAGTTTGATTTCCTGGTGTTTTATTATTTTTGGGGTTTTCTCCTGTCTTGTGTTCCCTCTGTTTCACACTTACACCTGGCTACACCCCCGTTCATTCATGCTCTCAGGTCTATGTTCTCACCTGCCACACCCCCGCTCCCAGTCACTCTCCCAGCTGTCCTCACTTTAGTCGTTAGTTGCACTCTTTTATATTCCTGTTTCACCAGTCACCCCATGTCAGATCGTCTGTGTTTGTTCCCTGCGTTGTTTTCTCCTGCGTGGTTTCTCTGTGATATTCTCCTGCAACTACTTACCTTCCCGTGCGTCGCTC
>JAUMHL010000015.1:12628012-12645812 GCA_032362345.1 Sandelia bainsii
TTAAAGTTTCCTTTGTTTGAACCCTCTCTTGCCCTGGTCTGCGTTTGGGTCCTCCATTTTGTATATACCTCTGACACCAAGTGATGCTAAATGAAGAGCCATTTGGAGCTAGCTCTTCTAAGGGAACCTATTCAAAAGAGCCGAAGCTTTGAAAAGAGCCGGACTTCCCATCACTAATATCTAGTCATCTGTTTACTTTTGATGAAATGTGTAATAAGACCCTTTATATAATGAACCTTAAAATACTGTATAGCTATACTACATATGTTGCAATAAAAAATTCAATGACAGCTTTTACCCTTGTTTCACAGAAGGTCTCTGCAAAAAAGATTGTAAGGTGAGAGGTCCCGTGTGTGAAGTTTACGCTTAACTGGTCTCAAATCAGAAGGTAGTTTGAGAGTCCTTTTATAGTATCCAATCAAATTCTAAAAAGACAAAAAACAAACATTAAAACAAGCAAATAAACTAATGTTAGGCTATATGATCGAATACAGTATTTTCATGCTGATTCAAATTCCCAGTACATTGTTAAAAGTAGGGTGTGTCCCAATCAAACCTGCCAACCTCTAAGCATTTTGATATCAAAGCCTCTTAGCTAAATTATAAACTTTATGTAGTGTGATTGTTACTACTAGTACTCAAGTCTATGACAACAAAAATGTAGCCCATAGACATAGGTCTTCCTGTGCCTTTTTATTTTCAGGTGCATTCTCAGTCAGAAATAATTTTGTTATGCTTATAGTCAAAATGTCATTCAATAGCCTCTTCCTGCAGGTATGCACACAGTTCAAATTTAGATTTCTGACATTCATAAATTTGTCCGCTATCCAAAATACACCATATACTCTGTTTTCAGCCACACACATGTACATGAGCTGAAATTTATTTGGCTTAACTGACTTTCATAGAGGTTGGTAGGTCTGCAAAATATATCTGTAATATTCATACCATGACATGAAACATATTTCTACAACAACGGGTGGCAACCCAGTGGCCTCAGCAGCTGCTGGTACCAATGGAGACACACTTGTCATTCCTTCTTGAAAAAATGATTTTAAAGATTCCTTTTGATCTTCTGTTATTACTGCTCTCTCTGTGTTGAGGAATGATCAAGACAAAGTAAATCAGTAATGAAACACACAATGTAGGAACTATTACATAGCATGCCATCTTGTTAATAAAAATGGTTTTACATAAGTATGCAACCATAGTGCTTACCTCTTTGTGCCATTTTGCCTAAAGCATAGAAAACAGTGATAAATAAAAAAGCATTTTTAGATGTACGTGAGGTAGCTGCTTCTCTTTAAATTGAACATGGAGTATAGTGATGTGGGAAGTAGACACATAGGGCATCCTAAAAAAGTGTAGGAATGGGTTACCACACAATTCTCTGTTCAAAGACAATGAAATCTTCAGACAATGGAGGTCTGTAGAGTTATGATAACATAAAAAAGACCAATTAAAACACATTTAATTATGTGCATCATTGTTTACTGTGACAACAGGACGATATTGTGCTTTTACTGTTGTCTTTGTTATTACATGGTTGAACAAGTATTTCACTGTTAGACAATATATGTTCAACTAATCTACACAGTATGTCTTATGAGTATGACAGTGAAAACCCAACAGCTAAACTGAACTTTGTGTCCAATTGAATTATTACACCCCTCTGTTACTTCTTAATTGTTCTTGTAAACTCGATTAACTTACCAATTACCTTGAAACTGTTATTTTGATAAAACGTTGTAGCTACAACTCGACACGGCTCTCAAGGTGAACTTTGAGGAAAAAAGAGCCAATCACCAAGCTTGAAATTCGGTCATGTGACCCGCTACTGATGTTAAAATATTTAGCAAATGTTTTATATTTGGTTATTTTGTTACTTTTTTTTTTTTGGCTTAATAATTAATTTTTATATGATATTGCAGAGGTGTATTTTTGCATTTTATACCATGTGTAAAGTTGCAGTTCCATCCTTTGCATCTTGAAATAAAAATAATAATAAGAATAGTTGATACTTTATTAATCCCCTTGGGGAAATTCTTGCAAACAGGCAGCTGCATTAAAGGCGCCAAGTGTTCGAGGTTCAGCAACTTGTCCAGGAACACTTTAACATGTGGCCAGGAATCATGGGAACCAGGAGTCAAACTAGCAACCCTGGAACCCTGAACCCTAGCAATAGACTGCTTTATTAACAGTTTTTTTCTATGTTCTGTACCACCCTGTGCTGTGTTTTATTTTCTATCAGATTTTCAGCAACTACGTCATGTAAATGAATACACTTCATAGTTGCGGAGTGGTGTTGTGACTCTGCTGTTAGTAATGTTTATGGAGATGTAAAATGTATAAAAGTCTGACGGTCAGACCTTGTCCAGTGGGCGGAAGACAGTTCACCTGTAAACTGAGGATTTTGTGACTTTATTTGAGCTGCCAGAGAGGGACACACTGAGCTTCAAAGCGGCTTTATAACACATTTAGCAATCCGTGCTCTCAATTTACTAATCTGTGTGCACTTACGTTTTTTCTCTTTTGTGGCACCTCCCGGGCTCTGTGGGTATTAGAGGTAAATTGCTTTGCCTTGTCACAGCTACTCTATGTTCAAAAACAAAAGGCAAGAGAGATATCAACACGAATACACATAAAAAAATAAGCATCCAACAACAACATCAAACAGTGGTTGTATGTAGTGCTAATATGATACAATGCAGAGAAAGTGGATAATTACTTTGATAGCACGGTATTACAAAGTAATTCTGATAAGAAAATACTTTATGAAAAGCAGCATACAAAGGAAAGCATGTCTGTCCAGTTTCAGTCCCATTACCCCTCTCTCTTACAGAAGGGCGGGGGGCAAGGTGTTTATTCTCACAGTGAGTGTTTGTGACGTAGTGGTGTCTTGAGATCTAAATCTGTTTCCATCAATCAATCCCATCCAATCGAAAGTTAGGTATATCTTCTAAAATGAAATTTTCAAATTTCATAGTAAATCTACACTATACAATTTAAATGGTTCCAATCTCATTTTGGAAATTTCAATTCCAAATGGATTTCAGAGGAGTCAGCGGTTAATCGATTAAAATTTAATTGGAAAACAATCTAGCCAGTGACTTCTAATCTCCAAAGCAACATTTAACTTTCAAGTTCCAAAATGACACTTAACATTTTTTTTTTTTTTTACAGTTAATCAAATTTGCGGCAGTTGTATGATTAGGTGTGTTACAATAATAATAATAATGATAATCTTTATTTATAGAGCACTTTTCTAAACTTGCATTGCTTCACGTGAGCAAGAAAACACAAACAAAAAATTAAAATGACAATAAAAGCAACAATACAAAAGTACACACAAAAAAAGATAATGTCAAATAAAGTGCAGCATAGAGCAATAAAAGATCATAGCAAAATTACCAACAAGCTGATAAAACTAAATAAAATCTGGGACGGCTAACCAATAAAAGTAAGTTTTAAGAAGAGATTTAAATGATGTTACCAACTCTGCACATCTAATATCGTCAGATAGGTCTTTCCAAAGTTTAGGGAAATTAATTGGTGTGTTTGTTTGAGGTGCAGTATTTTGATAATGTCATTTTCCTATGTGCGTCAGAAAACTAAAAAACTAAAAAGTCCAGTTGCCACTGAACAGCAATCTTAAGGATAAATGTTTGAATAAAGGGTGTAGTATGGCCAGGGCACCACAAAAGCTAACATTAGAAATGTGTTTATTGCTGTATTGCACATTGATATTGACACTGAATTAATTTTGTAAGAGTAGCAGCATATTAAGAGAAATGTATGTACCACCCATATATTGTATCAATGTGTCTAAACTCCAAAAGCAAATATCAGGGTATACATAATAAGCAGTGCTCACACCATGAAAGAATAGATGATAGCCTTCCTGACACTCTCTTGTGTTATCACAGCACTGAAAAAAAAGAAAACAATGAGTAATGTTTGTTACTTTAACAACAGTTGATATATAGTCTTATTTAGTATTATCACTTATTTCTGTCTGCTTGCCTCTCTGTGTACATCAGTGTACGAAAGAGTTGTCTCAGAATCATGAGGCTTTCAGGTAGTTCTAACCAGTGACTTCCAACTTTCAAAATGACATTTACCTTCCAAGTTCCCATTTACAACTTCCAAAAAAGATTTAACTTCCAAGTTCCCATTTCCACCTTCCAAAACAAAAATTAACTTCCAAGTTACAATTTCCAGCTTCCAAAGCAACATGTAACTTTCAAGTTCCAAGTTCCAAAATAACATTTAAGATTGATTTTTACTGTGCATCAAATTTGCGGCAGTTGCATGACTAGGTGTGCTAAAATAGTAATAATAATCTTTATGTATAGAGCACTTTTCTAAATTAGCATTGCTTCACATGAGCAAAACACAAAAAAATAATAAAAAGGACAATGAAAGGCTCTAACTGCAAAAGCTCTTTCACCTCTAGTTTTTAGTCGCACCTCAGGAACACACAGTAGACCTCGATGTGAGGATCTCAGATTACCTGCACGCCAGTCAAGTCAGCAGTAAAATCTTAAAATCAATCATAGAACATACTGTGTGCCAGTGTACAGAGGCTAAAACAGGTGTAATATAATCACTTCTGCGTGTTCTATTTGTACAGAGAGAATTCTGTACAGTCTGCATTTCTGTGTTCTGGTAGTTATCCGGTGAAGCAGTTGGTCATTAAGAGAGTGCACTATTAAGGGCTGGGGAACAGGAACGGACGTGATCTTCAGATCAGAAGCCAGTTTCTGGTCCATGAAATTGACATCGGCCCCGGAGTCAACAAGAACCTGAACAGGGGTGTGGACTGAGCCTACACTGAGAACGGCTGGAGTGAGAGCGCGGGAGGTGAGTGGAGACGGAGGATTTCGGCTCAGCAGCGCCCTCCCTGTTCGCGCTGAGCCTTGCCTTTTAACGGGCAGGAAAGCACACGGTGTTCGGGCTCACCACAATATAAACACAGATTTTCTCAAAAGCGCCGCTCTCGTTCCTCGGGAGAGAGTCGAGAGTGACCCAGCTGCATGGGCTCTGTGGGTTCAGCCGGCGAGGCAGGTGGGAGCCGGTGAGAGGCTGGGGTGGAACGCACCGGGGTACTGACTGGCCGAGCGACTCTCCATGACCGGCTCTTGTCTTGCTGGCGTTCCCTGAAACGGATATCATACTCAGTGGCCAAATCCATGAGGGCCTGCAGTGTTTTTGGGCGTCGCTGGGAAACAAGGGCGTCTTTGAGTCTGTCACACAAGCCCTGATAGAAGGCATCAATGAGCGCCTTTTTGTTCCAGCCGCTATCTGCGGCTGCTGTTCTGAAGTCGATTATATAATCAGTGATTGAACGGGAGCCTTGGGAGAGACTGAAGAGCACAGGAGTGGACTAAAGTAAATTTTTTGAACGTGGTGCTGCAATCGGCTTTGCGAGGCCATTCTGCGGTCGCCCAGCGCTTAGCGCGTCGTGAGAGAGAGGCCAAAACGTAAACTACTTTGGCCCGCTCCGAGGGGAAGGCGGAGGGCTGTAATTCAAACTGGATCTCGCAGTGCGTCAAGAAGGCTCTGCTATTGCTGGGTTCGCCGCTATATTTCTCAGGAGGAGGAAGCTTGGGCTCCTGGTCTCCCGAGGCTCCGGGAGGAGGAGATCGGGGAGAGGGCTGAGGGGCTTCGGGAGGAGCAGGACTGGCCATAGCGGCGAACTGTTGGGACAGGTGAGTAACATTTGCATTAATAGAGTGTAAAAGTGTCTCGTGAGATATTAAAGCTCCCTCAACTTTAGCGCTTCAGGTCGGAGGGTCTGTGCTGGCTGGGTCCATGTGGGCCAGATTGTACTGTGACGTTTGTCGTAGAGTGAGGACCTAATTAAATGGCCAGACACAGAGATGTAAGATTAAAAGAGCTTTAATAAAACTGATTGAGGATAACTGGTAGAGTGTGAAGATGCTCAGGGCCCAGAGGGGGAAGACGATGGCACGGACAGGTTCTGAGGATGTCACAGTTCTGCCCAGTTTAGTTTGGTTTCCTGGTGTTTTATTATTTTTTGGGTTTTCTCCTGTCTTGTGTTCCCTCTGTTTCACACTTAAACCTGGCCACACCCCCATTCATTCATGCTCTCAGTTCTATGTTCTCACCTGCCACACCCCCACTCCCAGTCACTCATAGTAAATCGTCTCAGCTGTTTCTACTCACCTGATTGCACCCGGCTCCCAGTCACTCTCCCAGCTGTCCTCATTTTAGTTGTTAGTTGCACTCCTTTATATTCCTGTTTCACCAGTCACCCCCTGTCAGATCGTCTGTGTTTGTTCCCCGTCAAGTGGTTCCCTGCGTTGTTTTCTCCTGCGTGGTTTCTCTGTGATATTCTCCTGCAACTACTTACCTTCCCGTGCGTCGCTCGTAAGCCCTGGTCATGCTCTGTTCTGGTCTCCTGTCTCTTCTGTAGTTCGTTTCCAGTCTGTGTCCCCTCCAGTGAGTGTTTTTGGTCTCGATCTGGTTCTGTTTCTTCTCTTGTTTGTTCGTGGTGTCTCGTCTTCAGTTTCTCAGTGTTAGTTTTCTCCGAGCCTCAGTTTATCTGTACTTCAGTCTTAGTTTCATTTCTTCTGATTATAGTTTACCTGATTATAGTTTACTTTTGTTAGTTGTCGCCAGTCTTTGTGATAGTCTTTCGATCTGTTATTGTTTGATCATTCCTCCGTGTTTAGTGGTTTTTACTTTATCCTGTACACCTCCGTTGTTTTCTCTTATTAAATTTCCTTTACTTCAGCTCTGTGTGTCTGAGTGCGCTTCTTGGGTCCGCCCCTCCAAACCATTACAAATATCACATGAGGATTGCATCTGTTAAACTACATATTGTTTGGTCTGTGGCAGATCTGAAGGCTAAAGAGAATGTTTTCCCATGATCGTTACATTCCTGAAGTGCAGTATTGCTTTTGTACAATGACAAAGAATATGTAAATAATTTTGCCAAGGAAATATAATGTGAAACAAAAGATTTGGTGGTGTTTGGGTTACTAATGTGTAAGTGTCTGGTGTAACATGTTTTGTTGTTACTGGCTACATACAAATAAATGTTATCTGAGCCTTTTTGGCACTCGATTTAATGAAATCTCATAATGCTTTTTATATTCTCAGGGCCATGTGATGCCTCCTATCAAATAAGATTTCAATATTACCACACCATGGAATACCGCTATCATTAAAATCAGTTTTATGCTGTTTATTGCATTTAATGTTGTGATTTCTGTGATGAGTAACTACTGCTGTAGCCTGTAGTGTTTTTAATTGTTCCGCTAAGAGTCATTCATTCAGGGTCAGTGAGGTTCTACTTGAGACCACAGTCCCTCTTTGCTAATGTGGTTTTCTATAGTTTGCATATAATTTCATCATCAGTTCTTAGACCTTTACACCTCACCACGTTGCATAATTTTAATAACTGTATGGACTGTTGAGCCATATAGTTCTCACTGTACTGTCAGGTTTCTGTTATAACTGACACACACTTACAGACAGAGTGCTAATTAGTAGAACTTTGTGTGACTTTTGTTTACTGTGCACAGGTACAAAAACAGACCTCTGGACATTTTGGCTTATAAAATTAATTTAAGCTATAGTTGATGCAAAGACTTATCACTGACAATCATAATATTTATGAACTATGTGGAGGAGAGGTTTTACAGAATAGTAATAACAGGTTTTGTCTTCAGCTGAGAAGTTTAGTTGGATAAAAAGCTCATTGCTTTAGAGTTTTCATGATTTTTGCCAACTTAACATAAACAATGTAGTAAGTACAGTGTGGCAATGTATCTACTGTTTATTACTTGACTTCTATGTATGATTGGATTTTCACTTACATGTAGAATATAATACTTAGAGCACAGTGGGTGGACATTGCTGTGCTTATCTTACAACCTGTTCGCTACTACATATCAACAGAACAGTTCTGTCTTAAATGTGATTCAAAAGACCATGTCTGCAGAAAAGCTTTCACTTTAAAGCTAAAATGTCCACAGTGACATTTTGAATATTACTATATGAGCTCAAGCTAAATGGCACACCATCAGCCTGGATGCATAAGAAAACATAGTAGTAAAAATAACATATTTGTTTTATTTAGGATAGATTTGATCATAATTATGGATTCTGAACCGTCTTCACTCGCCTGAAGTCCACTGAAGCTTTATCCATTATTGATGTCAGGATATAAGGTTTTGGATTATAAATGTCAAGAATACAACAGGGCTCTGGCATGTAGCTTCTACTGATTTACGGCAACAAGAAGAAAGGTATTTTTGAAAAAGACATGCAAATTCTCGCCATATGAAACCAAACACTGTATGAAATCATAAAATTCTTGAATACTTTGACCTTTAAGATGTGAATATTTTACTTGCTGACATTTGAAGGGTGATACTGGGAATAGTGTCTTTGACTTAAACTATTAAGAATATTTTCACTACTTTTTAAAAATAATTGTATCCCGGTGATCATATTTCTACTCTGTTCTATTAATGTCTATTGTACTCTATTCAGTTCAGTTTTGTACTGTCTTAGAGAAAAGAGGCTGCTACTGCATAAGACATGAAGCATGCAGACAATAAATGAATGAGCATACAAATAAATGCAGATAAAGAAATCACCCAGTAACTTACCTGGGTTGGTATTTTCCAGTGTAAAGATATGCTGTGAAGTAGCGTGAGGCGTATGAAGAGCGGATCTTCCTTGTTCACTTCTCCACAGTGAGTGAGCTGACGCTGCTGCTGTTTCAGAAAGAGAGGGTGACAGAGCGGAAGACCAGACAGAGAAAGAGATGCCTGAGGAAATGACAGTAAGCCAATAAGATGGCAGGGACCCCATAAGATTAATGTCTGGGTTGGACTTGATGATGACGTTTGATCTTGAACTGATTAGTTAGTGGCCAGGACTAATAGATCTGAGGGTAAAGACAGTAACAATAATTACTGCTCTTTTCACAGGCATGTGATGTGCAGAACTTTGTCCAATTTTTGTATTTATTTATTTGCTCGTTTGTTTGTTGATGCATTTACAGATGCATTGCCTGTTGCCTTCTGAAACAACATAAATTGTGCATCATTGATTATGGATATTAAGTGTGTAAATGTTAATTGCTGTGTTTTGAGAAAAGCTTTGGCATATAAAGAAAGAAAAGACCATTTATCTTGTATGGAGAAATAATTTCATAATTATGAGCTTTCACCATTTGAACTTTGGTCTTCGTACTATTGTGCTATTAACTGATTTAATTGCCTTTTAATCGAAGCTCGTCATGTACAAATGTTCAGTAGAATTACCCCTTATGATAACTTGATGAGGGTCTAAGTATGAACACCTTGTTCTCAGCAAAATGACAAAAACTGTGTGTGGAGCTTCTTGCTTTAAAATTAGAGCATCATGCTTTAAAGTCTGGGACAAGTGCTTACATAATTCCACTGTCCACAAACCATGTTTGCATAAATCGTTTGAAAGTGTGCTGTGATTCACAGTTACATGTTCTTCAGTTCCAAATGCCAGAGGTTGAGACATTTCATTTCTTTTGCTGAAAATAATAACAAAATGACCTTTTCATTCTAGGTGGAGGATGAATGTTGAAAGTCAGGCTGCAGTTATGCCTCGCCTTTTTCTTCCTATTAATAAGAATGGACTTTAAGTAAACAAAAATCAAGTCTGTCATTTCAATTTTACAGCAGTGAGAACGAGCTGGAATTTGCCCAAAATGTCACAAAAAGCCACCAATGAAACATGAGTATTTGTAGATAAATTGGGACCCATTTTGGCTGCTTCCAAATGCAAAAGCCCAACAAAGCTTTCTGGAAATACCAAACTCTATCAGCTATAAATGGTAAATGGATTGCACTTAACAGAAAAAAAGCTTGACCCATTCACACACACTCACATACTGATTGTGGCAGAGCTGTCATGCTGGACTGCCTACTAGGAGCAATTTGGAGTTCAATGTCTTGCTCATGGCACTTTGACATGAGCCACAGCCTCCTGAGCCATAGCCGATCTGTAACATCACAGATAAAAACAGTCAAACAAGAGTCTCCCTGCGTGTAACCACATGTATGGGCTGGAAATGAAAGGCTGCAGTGTATAGCTGTATATTCTCCTTGTGCATATCAGGAGCAAGAGTTTAATAACATCCACATTCAATCCATACAATTCATTATAATGACAGTTCTGTCATCTCTTGTATTGCCAATATTGTACATGTAAATTTATTCGCCAAGGGGCCAGAATAAATCTTTCCACAGGCAAGTCATTATCACAGGTTTAGAAGACAGCAGTGTAGGAAACAACATATTTATCTGACCGTGCAAATCTCTCATCCAGAAAGATCATCATCAGAATCATGCATGAGGCAGCAGAGGTCACAAAACACACAAACCAGATGGAGTTGTCTGCATAAGTGGGTGTATTTGAAAAAAGGTGAAAAAATGTGTAAATGTGTTGCAAATATGTCCAAAGTGGAGAGTTCAGTAGTCAAGGAGATGGGCCACCTGCTGCTTGGGCCCCACTAGACTTCATAATCAATATTCAAGCGTATTTAAAAAGACAAATGAGAAACTCTAATTACATAAACCACAGTACTTACATGTAATCATCTTAAGTTTGACTTGAAATGTGTCCAATGTAGGTGTACTTCTCAAGTCAGCAGACAAGTAATTACATGTCTTAGGAGTGTTAATAATAAAACTCGTAGTTCATCAAAGCTGAACTGGAATTTGGAATTCTGTTTACAGACACAGCCGTCATCAGCTACATCATTTAAAATACCCACTGCAAACTGTCTAGCACCAAAACACAGATGCCATTAGCCGCTAATGAACATAGGCTACTGGAGCATTAAGCATCCTAAGAATTAGCAATGCCCCAGGGGTTGACCAAAATCAGAGCTAAAGAAGAGTGAATATTGGATTCAAGGTTGCTAAGGGGCCATTAATATGCCTGCAAATCTGTTTTTGCTGGACGTTTAAAATAAGCAACTTGATTTCTAACAAGTTCCCAAAATACAATTCATAAGGCAATAGTAAGTCATTGCTGTGTTTACAGCTGGTTTCCACTGCTCTCAACTAACCAAAAAATAAATAAATAAATAGATAAAGTGGGTTTAAACAATACATCCATCCATTTTTTTTATACCTTGCTTTTTTATAATGTAGCAACACAAAAAAGACATAAGTAAATTTCTATTTCATAATAAACATTTATTCTACAATAAATGCATGCTACAGATTTGATAACTTGTAAATGAAAACATAAAAATCCTTTTAGCAATTAGTACTGATTAATACTGAACATTTATTTATTTTTGCAACAGTACTTTGGAGTTAACCATTAATAAAGTAATGTTAACCTTTTATAAAGTAGTATTATACAACGATACAATAAAATCAAGACACTTTTTGGCCTTTCATGTACAAGGGCTACATCCAATCACGATGGCACACGACAAACTATGAGAGAGTTGTTAACTTAACACCCAACTCACACAGACTCTGATATGAAGTTGCTGATGAATTCTTGAGGTCAGCATTACTGATCCAGATGACTGGACGTATGAGAGAAATCTTGACTCTTTATCTCTAACATTAAGGTCTCGTCACTCAGATCCTGAAGTAAACTAAAGCTGACCATCTTTCCAGAAGCTGCAGGAACTGTACAGGCTGTAGATGTATTTGAGCATTTAGAAGACATTCATGTCATTTCTATGATGCCATGTCATTATGGCAATCTATGCTTCCTCAAAAATCATTATCATCATTATCTTGAGGAAAGGCAACCACGAATCACCTTTGTATGTACTGTATGAGCATTGCTGCCACTTTGCTACAGCTAATAGCAGCCTGATGACTCACTATAACATGTCAGTATAATGCACTGCTAGTGAACACCCATTTGAGCACTACAGGAAGCTGAACTTTATACCAAAGCATATTTTATAGTGCTCTACTGAGAACACTCTGATTCCCCTCTCCCTAACACCTCCTGAAGGTGGAGTCTGGATAATTAGAGTGCTTATCTGTTCAACATGAACTGCCCCCTCCAGGATAAAGGTGTATGTGCTGTATCTCCTCAGAGACAAAATGACACCATTATCTGATTCACAGAAAAAGATGTGCTCTTTCTTCACTACATAACAATGTTATGGGCAACCTTGGGCTCGAGACTAAGTGACAATAGTCAATATTTCTATATAACAATAGATCACAGGACAACTGTGTGAAAGAGGTAATGATAAAGCAGAAAATTATCACCTGCCTCTGCAGCTCCCCTCAGATTTTGCTTTTCCATCCTGCAACTCTTACTGTTTTCATTGTCTCTCACCGCTCTCATAATGTCTTTTTCATCTGTACCAGGCAGCTGTTTTTAGGATCCAAGTTTGCTAAGTGGAAAGAAAAATGAGTTTTCCAATGAGTTTTAACATACACTTACGTTTTAACAACTTTTTACTAACAAGTTAATAAAATGCACTTTATAAGGTAATATTAAGAACATTGTCATTGTAGTTTTCAGCAATAAAGCTCTAAAAGCCTGCTATCTGCTCAGCGGTAAACAACAGGCAGATAAGGATAGTGATTAGATGGTGAACATAAAGGAGTATTTAGCAGCTATGATATTCCCCTCAGGAATTGGTGAACCAAAAACAGAGCAAGAAGAGACTGAAAATTGGACTTACATTCATCAAAGTGGACAACACAACTCCATAGTAATGGTAATGTTGCTCTTTAGCTGCTGGATTGGTAAAGTGGCAAAATTTTGCTGAAAATTACATCAAATCATGATAATGGTCAAAGCAGGCACCACCTGCTCCTCCACCCTGACCCTCAGCACAGGTTCCCCCCAGGGCTGCGTGCTGAGCCCTCTCCTGTATGCTCTGTACACACACGACTGTGTCCCCTCATATTCCTCCAATTCCATCATTAAATTTGCAGATGACACCACTGTCATCGGGCTCATCAGTAGAGGAAATGAGACAGCGTACAGAGAGGAGGTCAAAAAGCTGGCATGTTGGTGCTCTGAACACAACCAACTGCTCAACACCAACAAAACAAAAGAGATGGTAACAGACTTCAGCAAACACAGAGGAGAACCATCTTCACTCGGGGTCTGTGTTCAGCGGGTGTCCTCCTTTAAATTCCTGGTGACACATATAACCGAGGGCCTCTCCTGGACTGTTAACACACATGCAATGGTAAAAAAAAGGCCCAACAGAGACTCTTCTTCCTAAGGGTACTGAAAAGAAACCACCTAGAGGAGAAGCTGTTGGTGTCCTTCTATCGCAGCACGGTTGAGAGCGTCCTCACCTACTGTATTACAGCCTGGTATGCCAACTGTACAGCTGCAGACAGGAAAAACCTGCAGAGGGTCATAAAAACTGCACAAAACATTATTGGCTGCCCCTTACCCTCCCTGGAAGACATTGCCGGCAAGCGGTGTCTCAAAAGAGCAAGGACGATTGCTTCAGACCCCTCACACCCAGGACAACACCTGTTTAACCTCTTGCCCTCAGGCAGAGGGCACAGGTGTCTAAAAAGCAGGACTAATAGACTTAAAAACAGCTTCTTCCCTTGGCCATAAGAACTCTGAATACAAAAATGGTGTATGCCTCCTGAATGTGTGTGTGTATGTTTGTCTATTTATTTCCTGTTGTTGTTGTTTGTTTTTTGTTTTTTTCTGCTCATAGTTGCACATTGTATATATTTTATTCTATCTTATATACTATTTTATATACTATTTTATTCTACCTCTCACTGCTGCACCGGCCGGAGACGCAACGCAATTTCATTGTATACTTGATGTGCAATGACAATAAAGGCTATTCTATTCTATTCTATTCTAATATGTCAGTGTTGTTGCGGCCTCCAGTTGACCAAGTAATGAACAGTTATTGCAGGTTTAAATTTTTAAAAGACATCCTGGGTTATAAGGTGGTTGTGGTGTTTAATTTGAAAGACACAGGTTTCTACCAGTGAAGGTCTTATTAAAGACAATATCAAGTTGCATCAGATATAAAAGTGAAATAATCTAATAAATGTTTTAAATGCAGCTCGTCATTACAAATGATAATTTCATCCTGTTTCTTTTTGTTCTTTTTCAATTTCCTGTCAGTTTTTATTTCACAATTAGATTTATTTTGCAATGGCTGTTATATTGTCTTATATGTATGTTGTATATTGTGTGATTATTTATTAAGTAATGCAACCACTGGGTCTGGAGAATAAAGTATCTACTCATGAAGAATACACTGGTTTTATTTGTTGGGATTTTGAAGCCTTCACATTTGAGATGTCTGCCTCAATACAACCCCGAAGTATACTAATAAAGTGCCTTTAAAAAATTCAACAGCAACATTCTTTTCAGAAAAACAGTTGATAATATACAGTGATGTGTACCGTGAACAGTTTTCATTCGTACTAGTTCCTGCGTTGTAGTTACAAATAAACTGTTGACAGCAATATCTCTGCATGGCCCGACACCGGTAGACACATCCAAGTCTTGTACAAATAGAGAATAATGTGTGTATGTATGTTACAGACAGCAGCCTGATCTGAAGGTTGTTGTTTGTGTGTCAGACTCACACTGATACTCACACTGATAGGTTCCACAACTCTGTTGTGTTGCATTATGTTGTACTAGTGTGTCCAAAGCAGCTGTCATGAGATTTTAAACCAATATTTTCATTCACTTGCTGTCTGGTACAATATTTGTATTCCAGTTCCTAATAATTGGCAGCTTCTGTACATGTGCAAATAGCACCAGTTGAGGTTTGGACTCACTTGTATTCAACTTCACAACAAGCTGGCCTTCCCGTGTGACTTTTTTTCCCCAAAGCCTATTTCATATTACTGGGTGTGTTATCAGCAGCTCTCTTTCTGTCAGTAAGTCATCCAGAAACTGAACATCTCTGTGGAGGTTACTCTAACCTTACAGAAAACAACTCATCAAATGTCCCTCTCTCTTCCTCAATCAGAAAGTAATCTTTTCTGCTTCATTTTCTGCTTGAATTTTCTTATTTTTCATTTTAAGTGTTGCCAATTTGCTGAAATTGACAGCTTAAATGAATGATGCACAAAATATAGATTACGTTACCATACACAGACATATCTGGATGGCAAACAATATCTGTAAAAAAGCTGAGTGTAACAGGAAATTACTGTATTATTTTTCTACAGATGAAGACCAGATCTAAATGAGCTGCAATTTCAAAGACAGACTCTAAAGTAATGGTTTCAAAAGTAATGGTTGCCAGAATGTTCTAATCTTAATGTGTTGCAAGGTCCCATCTGTTATCTCAGCTTTCTTTGCAAAGGGAACTCCCCTTCATCTGCCTGTGTCACTGATCCACCATTGCATTATGCAAATTTCTGTATAATTTGGCAAAATGCAACAAGCTTTGTGTAAACAATAAGCTACAGCTACAGATGTATGCAAATCAAATGTGTTATTCAGACATATTGTCTGTTTGTATTTACACTGAATGTTTGTATATTGGGCGGCACGGTGGTGTAGTGGTTAGCACTGTCGCCTCACAGCTAGAAGGACCTGGGTTCGTCCTGCCTTTCTGTGTGGAGTTTGTATGTTCTCCCCTTGTCTGCGTGGGTTCTCTCCGGGTACTCTGGCTTCCTCCCACCAACCAAAGACATGCATGTTAGGTTAATTGGTGACTCTAAGATTGTCCGTAGGTGTGAATGTGAGTGTGCATGGTTGTTTGTCTCTATGTGTCGGCCCTGCGATGGATTGGCAACCTCTCCAGGGTGTACCCTGCCTCTTGCCCGATGACAGCTGGGATAGGCTCCAGCACCCCCCGTGACCCTTACGAGGACAAGCGGTTAAGAACATTTCCCATTAGTATTCATAAGAAAAATATCTACAGTAGCTGAATTCATTTTCTTATTTTACTACATAAAAATCCAGAACTAAGAGAAATTAGACCAACTACAAGTACTAAAGGTTGGTTATAAATTGCTTTAATGTCACTCTAGGACATTTGATCAAATTACACTAGTAGATCAATATGGAAGAGTAGACATAATGCATCAAAATGTACCATGAGATGTGGGATGGACCACATTTCAGATGATATAATGCATTCTATTCATGCTTTAGACAATGCCCATCAATTGTACACCATAGGATCATTATTATATACACTTACATATAACTGATTATAAACAGTTCAGAGCTCAGCTTGGCCCCTTTGAAGATGTTTTGTCTTTCTCCCTAGTGATTAAACTGCGTGTATTCCCTCAAAGACACATTTACACCAGATCAAAAGTAACTTTTTTCTCTACTCATGATGGCATATACATACACATATCAAAACCACTGATTAAATTTGACCCTGAAAGGATTTGGGAGTTTGCTCAGTTGTCATGCAGTTGTAGATGTTTACATTTTCATTTTTTCTGAACACTTTGTGATTAAGTGATTAAGATGTCACATGAAGTGAAGCTGAAACAGGGCTGAAATATATTTTTAGCTAAATTAAGGATATTATTGAAAGGTCCCGAAAACAACGACTAAACATTGAAACTGTGCTTTTGAGTCAAAATGGATATAAAGTTCTTTAAGCAGCTACAATTAATATTTGTATATTAGCAACTGAACTATTGATTACTTCTAATGTGTTGCTCAATGATGACCCCACTGAGAATAATTGTCAGACACTACAGTTTCCCACCATGTTATTACCTGTCATGTCTTTCAACTCACTGTAATAGTTTATGGCCTATAAAATTACTTTTGAGCAATTTCACAACTAGCATTGTTTTGGCTGCAGTGGACAACCTTTTCCAGTAAAATAGCTCTAAAAAACAGCTTGTACGTTAGCTATGATAAACTAACAAGGTTAGCACTTAGCTTGTGGTCATTTAGCATAGCAATTAAAGAGCCACATGTTTCCCTCTGGAGTAAAGATCTAAACATTGAGTTTAGATTTACATTATTTTCACCAAGTGGCTATAACATGACTCCAAAAATTGTAATTGTTGATCCAGTAAAAATAACTGTTGTTAGATGTTGGCTAAAACGTCTGCAGCATGTCAGCCAATAAGGTGGTAAAGTGTTTATCTTTTATCTTTAACATTTTCTAAAAATAGTGAAAATGTAATCTGCTAGGGAGGATCTGTCACCTATGCCACTGACGTGTATTAGACATATATTTGCCACAACTGGGATCATCAACAGTAAACTTAGCAATATAGGATCCCGACAGGAAGACCATAGCGTGCCCTTTATCCATAGTGGTGATGCTCACATAAACAATGTGCAGATGTGTAAATGATAAACTTCATGATGGCTGAATTCAATTTAAAGTTTTATGATGCTTTACCTACTGTGACAAGTTTTTTTTAAATGTCAAATTAGATGGATGTGTGAAAGTGATGTGTGTTTGTTATTTGCTGTAGTTTGCCGTAGATACACACAACAAGAACACTGACGGTCACTCTGACTGAGAAAAAAAATCACTTGGATCTATGTTTCAGTGCTGCTCATCATCCTCTGCATGTTCTTCATAAAGATTGTTTATGCTATGTTGTCTTAGCCCACCAGTTGTCACATTCACCTTCACAACTGGTGCTGCTGTGAAGGTTAATGCTTGCTTTTCAGTGGCTTTGAGTTTCAGTGTACACTCTCAGAAATAGGGGTACGTTAGGAGTACATTTTTGTCCCCCCCAAGGTACAAACTACACTAATGTACCCCGCAGGGTTAATTAAACCCAGTAAAAGGTACATATATGTACTATTTCTTAAGTCAAGGTACAATATTCATAAGACAGTT
>JAUMHL010000015.1:12645912-12661755 GCA_032362345.1 Sandelia bainsii
TTTTTCTTTTCGTTTTGAATAGTGTGATCCTGACACCCTGTATACAACCACCAACTAAGTCATGACTAGGACTGGAAAATGTCCTTCCCTAGGACACAATGTGTAACCGGGCAGCATCGAGGTCTGTTGCAGCTCAGAAATTGACAAAGGGATCATCTCAGCTTCTGCACATACTTCATCTTCAATCTAAGACATCCAAAGAACACTGTGGTCTTCCTCCAAAGGGACTTTGACCTGCCTATTGACTACAGGATGCCTCATTTATACTCATCCAGGACTCCAAATGGTCCAGCAGAACATTCACCTTGATGAAACTAATTCAGCACAGAGGTATTACTATTTTACTACTGGTGTCCTGTGTCAAAGGTAGAAATAAGTTCTTTTGAGGGTACTGTCCCAGTGACAAGCCTATTGTACCTTGAGGGGTACAACGGCTGTATCTTATTTTCTGAGAGTGTAGCTTCTGTTGTATCTACCAGATGTTAATGCTTTACTGTTGATACTATCTTCCCAGTTGTTGCCTTCTACATGCTCTGACCTCCTACACAATGCTTTGATAAATAGGTTTTATCAGTCCGTTCTTTTTAGTTATATATTTAACACCTGAGTTTTTTTTTTGTGATGACAACATCAACCTAGCAACCACAGACTCAGCAGTCTCATTGCAATTTAAACGCAGAAAACAACAGATTTAGTTTCTTTGTGAGAGCAATTAAAATCTGATTTTCTGAAATCAAACAGTAAAAAGATATTTTATAAATATTTAAAAAATATTGTATGATTTTCCTTCAATAAATGTGACAACTAATGTTATCAAAAAAGCACAACGTTATAATGTAAAACTGAAATGTTTTGGGTTTTTTTAGGTTGAGGTGGTTGGTGGATTTTTCAGCATATTGCCTGCTCTTCTGCATATTTTTGTTGTCGCTTTGAATCTCTTTAGTGTTATTTGACTTCTGAAGCCGTCATTTCAGACACACGCGCTGACCCACGTGCCCCTGTCCCTGGGCCCGTGGTTAGATGACAATTTGGTACTGTCTCTTGCCTAAACTGTGAACAGTTGTTGTTGTTCATTCTGCTTTGCATTTTTATATTCTCTAAATAACACAGTAGCTGCACTAGAGTGGCAACTGACTTGACTTAACTGTGTAAAATTAAGTCTTAAGGAATTCTTTGTTTTCATTACTGTATGTTAATGATCTTCTGTTTTGTCTCAGCTTATTTCAAAGTTACCGCCTACATATTTCAGCAGCCAGACGTTTACAGTTTAGAGCATGCATTAGGATGTATTATTTGCTTTTGTGATACTTATTATTTTTTGTTACTATGGTAATATTTGTAGTTCTGTGTTCAGTTACCTTTGCTTGTTTGTTTTATGTTGCATTGTTTGCACATAAAATAATAAACATAATCTTGGCCGTGACCCTTTTTGGATCAAGAATAGTTGATACAGAAAGTGGTTTCTCTTGTGGTCACGGTTTTGGTTCATTAACTTGATATATGTTAGTCCCTTTAAAACATTATTTTAAAATGGTCTTTATTAAAATCAATTACTAACATTGCATAATTTTTATGGTACCTATGATTTTGATTGGACTACATGACTCAAATAAATTAAAACTAATTGTAAAAAAGATACTTTAACAATAAAAGATTCCTTTAAAAACAGCTTGAAATTATACTAACTCTATTTTAATGTAAATAAAATACATATAAATATGTATACACTAGTAACTACAGAAAATAAGGACAAAGACATAAACCTTCTACAAATCAAATATACCATTAAGACAATACATCAGCATTTCTGTAGCCTTTATCAACTTCCCACCTTCCTGCCATAGAGGGTGGCAGACTGAGAGAAATACATCAATTGAGTTTAGTTGTATAATACAGTGATAAGAATTTAGTGATGTTGTTTATTTTCTCATCTACACCACAGCTTGTGTGAAGAGCCTGCAGGGATGTTTGCTGTAAAGCCTAAATTGATTTTATCTTACAGTCTGCATACAGCACAAGTCAGGGTCAATAGCGAGGAGCCAGGCGTATACAGCACAAATTGGGCTTATGCTGTCTAAAAACAGAAGAACTTGCCATTCGCCTGTAATTATTGTGATATTCTGTATTAAGTTTTGCAGATGAGTTACTTTGAGTATCTCACTGAAAAACACAACTTTTTATAAACATAAAATATACTGATAGATTCTCCTACAATGCTGAAGTCAGAGCTGCTAGACAAACTGCATAGAGAGTTATTTTGGTTCCACCAAGTGGTCACATTGAGTACAACCACATAATTCTCTGAGATGCAACTGTAAGCTTGTATGAGCTATAGGACATCCTCTTTAACTTGATTACAGCCCATTTTACTGCCTCCCAAACAAAGCCAGCCTCTTATTAATGTAATTAAGTCAAATGATGCAGGGCTGACTCAACAAATGAGAAAATGCTACCACTTAAACAAATGGCCTTCACTGACTGGACAGTGATGTAAATGTTTAGCTGTAACAAGACTGAGTGCTGGAAGCCAATAGCATTAATCTTTTATGTTTTCAAAGATGTGAGAAGCATAAATCTTCCTCTCTAATACTATAATTCCTTTGCAAAGGATCAATAAGAAAAATACAGACACGTGTAAAAGGTCACTGGTCTTTAGTTTAATTGGTAATAAAAAGACCCAAACAAGGCACTGGGATCAGTTAGTGAAATGTGTTGGCCATGGAGAATAAAAGGTAAGACAGATTAAAGTCATCCACAGAGAAAAGCGCATAATGAAGACATTACTGGATGTTTCTTTGATGCTCCTTTTACTCGCCTCCACACAGCTCCAGCAGGATTTTGCGGTAGTCTCCAGATGTGTCTCCCTATGAAATGACAGAAAGATCTGTGAGGCTTTCAATGGACCAGTGTGGGGGATTACAGCAGTCAGTCTTATATAAATGACTGATAAACAAATACTGCGCTACATTTATTCAGATTGTAAGACTTTAGAAATACAATTAAATATTGTTTGATAAGGATAAAACTATGACCAACCAAATGAAATGAAAGCATCACAAAAAATTAACACTGCAATTATTATATCACAGGTGATATGATATGAGGTATTGCAAAGTTTTTGCTGACTACAGTACTTCCCCACCCCTAGTTTATAGTGCCTCACCTTGATGAAGGAGTACAGGGTCTTGCCATACATCTTCAGGAACTGAGCCTTAATGTCCAGCATGTCAATCTCAGCCCTGGCAACCATTATTCTGATCAGGACACTATCTGTGGTGCCCAGCCCCTGACAAGAGAGAGAAACTGTGTTTAGCTTAGCTAGACTCTGCCTCATAGAGAACATCAGTGTGATTTAATTGTGATGTACAGTAACTTCAGTAATTATGTCTATTCATAACTCTAATTGCCCGTATATTGACCTTGGCAGGATATAAGGAGTAATCAACCTACTGAAAACATGTTTTCAACAAAAACATAATTATGATCGGAAACAGAAAATAGCACTGCTATCACAAGGACACAAAAATACACAAGAATGAAAGACAGTTTTTACGGAATACATACAGTTTACAAGAAAAGAAAACATTTCAGTATTTTTCTTGGATCACAGATAAGGAAACCATAAAAAATATAAATACAATTTACAAAATGTGTAATGGCTAAACATTACCATTACAAGCATAAAATATTACCTTCATTGATTTGTATAATCGTTCAGCAAAGAACGCTGGCTTGTTTCTCATGCATTTCACTGCAAAGCAAAAACAAATCCCAGAACATAAGATGCAAAAACTTGAAAACCACATGAAGACAATAGCTTCAGGTGGCATGAAATAAGCTTCAATTTACAGGGATGAATGCAGATATTTTTTTGCCGGAACAAGTTACAGAAGAGACAGACCTATGGCCAGGAAGACATCCTCCAGACAACCAGACATCTCCCTCTTAATGCTGTCCTCAATGTCTCTTCCAGAAATTTTCTTATACTCCTCGAACACTAAGGCAGAAAAACAATAAGATTAGTGACAAAGAACGATGTAGTTTAGTTTTTCATAAGGTCCTGTTGTGTTATTAAAGAAAAACAATCCACCTGACTTGATTGTGATTTCATTCATTCACACTGACACATGGACACAGATGATGGTATTTCAGCACAGAGTGAGTGTTTCTCCTAAACTGCCCAAAGGCAGGTTTGGAAAGATTTTTTCCCTGAATAAATAAAATCATTATTTAAAAACTAAGTGTGACAACGGTGCAATAAAAAAAATAATCGGCAAGGGGGAAAATACTTTTTCAAAGCTCTGCAACTCAGCACAGATTTTACTAGTACAGACCTCGCAGCAGATGGTTACGATTCCTCACACAAAGCACTGTGAGAAATTTAACCTCATCCGTCCCCCATCGAGCTTCACCAGCCTCATAGATTTCCTACAATCACACATAAAAAATTGCATACTTGGAGTCATAACTTCACAGTGCACAGTCTTGCATCAGCAGAACTGAACGTTTACCTTGGCGTCTTGAACAGCCAGGGCTTCATCCACTTTGTCGCTTTCATCCCTTCCAGCCTGCAACACAGAAGGCACAGCATCTTCAGAGAAAACAAGCACAGGGTTGCTAACCCAGTGTTTCCCCTACCATCATATTAGGGGGGGGCGCCCCACCCCTCCACACACAGACACGTTGCACGCTCACACTCCCACCAGTCGGAAAATATGACACTTTTGCATGCGGATCTCGATAAATGGGCCAGACATTACTGACTTCCCATATCAAGAGGCTCTGGAAATGTTCTGCCAGAAGCCCAGAAAGACACACTGCAGTGACAAAAGCTGTAGACTTTGTGGATAATTGTCATAAATGTACAGTTCAAATAATTGTTCATTTGTTATACAGACTGCTGTCATTAAAAAAAAAAACACACGAACACCATGATTCCTTTCAGTGTTTGTGTCGGTGTCTGTCTCCCCCAACCCCCTGCGCGCACCCTGACCCGCCAAAGCTGTAAACCAAGAGGAAACACTGTAACCGGTGTTTTTATGATGCACAATTAGAAACTAGATATTAGATATTTCCCCTTCCCTAAACTGGTTTTCACATCAAGTTCCTATTAATATTGCTATTGATTAAAGAAGTAATCTTGTGTGAATAAATCAACTTTAACTGAATATGAAAAGCTGATATTTTAAATATCCGTTTGTATATAATCTCTATGGTGGTTTTAATGTCAATGTGGTCAGCATGAGCACTACGGGGACAAGCAGCCCCACTACTCAGCAAGCTGCAATGCTCTGTGTGTTCTGCAATCTGTTGATACTGGCCAGTGTTAAATTTGCTGACCCCTGTCCACCACAACTAACAGGTAGATTTAATGTTGTGGCTGATCGGTGTTTAATTATGTAGCATTCAAACATTCACACTGATCCAGGCTTGAAGGTCAATGTTTGCTCACCGTGAGTAAAGAGATCAAAACCCTCCGAAACATTCCAGATGTGTCTCCAGACAGAGTGTCTTCCAGGTCTTTTTCATATTCTGTCATGAAAAAAGAAAAATTGTAATTGAAATAATCCAAACTAATATCTGTTCAATTCTGACCAGTTTAGGGCAGAAAAGCTGGCACACACCACATGCTACATGGCTCTGGCCAACTACACTGGCCTGCTTTAACATCAACATGTGTAGTGTTACTGGCCACCTGACAATTATAAAACCAACACTAATTCTCCTTTTATTTCTGTTTTAGTTTAGTTCTTTAGCTTGCTACGTAATAAACTATATTCACCATGTCATCAATAAATTTGAACTCCGGCAGTTTGGTGCAGAACAGATAGCATAGAGCTTCTGAAGGTAAACCACACAGTAAAAATCTGTACCTCAAATGAGATGTAAAGGTCAGTAGATTATCTGTAAGTCATGATAAAAAAATACTGATTATTGTAGGTTTCTATAAGATTGTAAACAATGAGATTTGAAAAGCAAAGGTTTACTGTTGAATACACTTCCATTCATTTATTCGTTAGGATCTAAAATCACAAACTATGCTGATATAATTTGTGCAACATTAGTAAGTACATGTAAGTGTTACCAAAAAGTACTACACAATTCTGTGTACAAGTCACTGCAACCATAGGAGAACAAATAAGCAAACAATACACTGCCACATAGAGAGCAGCAATATCTATTATGAATAATTTATGCCATCCTCTGTTTTCTTATAATGGATACCATTGCATCTCCAAACAAAGCACAGAGGTTTAGTGACCGCTACACAATATCAGATATCATACACGACCCACAGGCACAGACAGACGTGGAGATAAACCATGACCCAATGTCAGAAATTCTATACACAGAAGCGAAATATTTACCTTTCTTGTAGACATCCCGAATGACTTTAATTTCAGCGTTTGACCTTGAGGCGAGAATATCGATGAGACAAGCCTCTTCTGTTCCAGCTCCCTGTAAAGACAAGAAGAGTGCGAGGCTTTTCAATGAATGTGATAAGTTCATACGTCAAGGAAAAATCAGCTTAAATAATAAGGCTGGCAACATTTTATAGTTTGTTATTGTCACCAAATTCCATTAAAACGAATGTGTTACATCTGTCGATACTTCCTGGTTTCCCCAGTTCTTGATTCTACCTACATGCACTGAACACACATTACAAATAAAAGCTTTTTAATCTAGTTTTTTAGCAAACCTTACTGAGTAAGACCAGACTCTCTGTGTGTTGGAGACTATTTTCAGATGTGGATTAATCCACATTTAGTAAATTAATGTGTTTACAGCAGTATATTTTGTATAGGATTAGGCTAAATAAACTACAGTGTGCAGGCCCTGTACAATGAAGAAACATGTCAGGTAGTATTGTTTTGTGGTCACTGATGTTTTGTTAAGAGTTCTTTTCCCCAACAACAATGGAGCACTATGGCACAAAGGAATAAGAGCTATCAGGCTTTGACTTTAATACACAGATATTTATAATAAATACTATTTTGGTCTTTTTTTAAATGGGATTTGATGACAAAAATAAATATAAAATATCATCAGACTTATCCTTTAAAGACTGTACACGTGGATAAGCAACTGACCTTCATTGCATGTCTCAGCTCATAGGCATCATACACAGGTGCCAGCATCAGCAGACCTAGAACAACACTCCTCAAGTTCCCACTCAGCTCTGAGGACAGGTCATCAGCCAGGTCCTGCAGGGAGGGTGGGGTGTGGTGATAGAAAAACAATCATTCACAGCACTTCAACATCTACAACGTTGGAGAACACAATCAACTAATTCTGTTTTTATGTTCAGGTTTTGTGCTGCCAGCGTGGACATGAAACATGGTGTCACACATTCCAGCAGCAGGACTTATATATCCACTAGAGGGTGTGGTTTCTGGACACAGTTTTTGTGAACAGAGGAGCACTTCACATGTGTGACCACATGTGGGCGTCACCACATGACTCACTCTTTCTGCCTGCAAAGACTCCAGTCACAGTCTTTGCTTTTTCTGCCGTTTCCACAGTGGAACTTTCTGATACCTTTATTGACCTCTTGCCGGGCACTGCATCATGAGCTGGTCATAAGCTCATTATGTCAATACAATAAACATCCCACACTTCCCCTTTAGTTCGACAGATCCACACTATCATGAAACAAAGAAACTTTCAGTGGGCAGTATAACTCTGTGGGTTCAGTGTACATTTTTTTATTGATGGGAACATTTCCCTTCCCTACACAGTACAAGCCCCTTTCTGTGCTGGTCTTTGTTATAAGTGGTGCTCATTTGTCATTTATAGTTAATGCTTAACTAGCACATTATCAGTTTTATGTTAGCACTAGCAATAAAACCCCACCTAATATAAGATGAGGAAGGGGACACAATGGAATAAGAGGCAAAGAGATGATATGCCCACTGTTGCAGAACCCTCCACTGAGGCTACTTTTCAAATTCTTCTCTCATTTCTTTGCTTCCTCGCCCTTCAAAACACACTTCTTCAGTCACGAGACCTTCCTTCCTTTGAGTACAGCTCGTTTAAACTCTCACCTTCCCAACTGTTTGTTTGTAGGCCTCTTTAATGCGCTGCCTCTGGGCAATAGTACGGTGTGCTAGGACCTCGATGATTGTTGCCTCATTAGTGCCTGCAAAAAAATATAGTCACATTAAATATCATAACCTGCTATGAATCTTACATTTCTACATTGTAAGGATTACATATTCCTGCTCTCAATTTAATAAAAATATGTTGGACTTAGAATCATGCACAGCAACGTCCAAGATGATCCTAACAGAAAACCATTTGCTGACATCTGCATAGCAACCATCTGTCTGCAGTTCAAATTAGAGTCAGGGGAAGATGATTATACTAACAAACACTAACAGCATCAACATGCCACACTATAAAATCTGGTGACAGAGAGAAAAATGTGATTGTTACACTACACGTGTTTGTTGGGAAGTACCTCTGTGAGTGGTACCTGCTGACATGGTAACAGTATACGCTGACCCATAAACATCTTGGTTTACTACAACTTCTAATAGATTATCAACAATGTCAAGATCCCTATCATGGAAGCTTTAGAAATTTTGTTAATGTGCAAAGGTCGGGCAAAGTACAAAGTCGCACACAGCAGCATAACAAACATCAAACTGCCATGGCGACACAAGCGCTGAATGTAGTTTTCAAACATTCCCAGAGAGGAAGAGAGAGAGTGAAAGAAGGGAATAATTATTTGACTAACATGAAGGCCTGTGCTTAATGACATGGTCAAATATATCTTTAGCTAGTGATGGTTTCTGGATGACAGTGGCTGGATCACTCACCAGCTCCCTTCATGGCCTCTCTAAGCTTCTGGGCATCTGCATCAGCGTTGAAACCTGCCGCCTCAGTCACTGCTCCACGGTTTCCAATCTGGTCATAAATAATTTGAAAGAAATAATTACAACTATTTAACTCTTAAACATAAATGAAGCCTTGTTATTGTTATTTTAATGTCCTCACATTTATCTCCTCAATGGGGAAAAGCTTCTCTGTGCTTTCTTTAAATATGACGACTAGTTAAGAAGCCAATGGTTCAATGAGTCATTTTGGACGTTTCAATGAAATAGGAGGCATTTTAATATAAACCACGTTTGCATGTTTATAGAGTCTGGAGTATTTTTTATATGTCTTAAAACATTTACCTCCACAGTTAGAAGTAACATTTAAAAGCTAAAGAACATCTATGTTACTAGAGTCTAAGTTATACAGTTACACAGTACAGTTATTCGTCGATTCATGTGAAGCCAAAAGTTTAAGAGCTGTAAACTCTATTTTAAGGGACGAACTATGAACCTTTATACAACAACATCTTACATTAATTAATAGATTAAACTACTGACAACTGCAAGGAGCATCATGAGTACTATTAAGAAGAAATGCAAACTTAAACATAGTATTGATTAAGTTTATACAACAAAATGTCAATGTCAATTATGAAACAAACATATATTAGATTTCAATCATTTACTGTCTCAAATGTACTCTCTCATTACAATATAATTCTACAAAAGATGAAAAAAAACCCTATTATTTAAATTGTGTCTGACCCTATTCAAATCCAAGCACAATTAAACTGCTCAGCGTCCAGAGCTGAATCTCTACTGAGGAGGCAAATAAATGTAAATGTGCTTACATGACCTGATTTTACTGTGCACAGGTAGAACAGAGGATATGGGAGAGACTCACCGCAGCCATCGTAGGAAGAGTGTGGTTTTCCAAACTGGATGTGCAGAAAACTACAAAAAGACAAAGAGTGTCAGTTGCACCGTGACCTGCAGCAGCGCGTTTTAAGGGTTAGTAATCGATCTCAGTTTTGAATGTGACCATCATTAACCTCTGATCAATATTGTATGCAGTTCATCATCTCAGAGAGGGTTTCTGTCACACACTTTTGGTCACGGGCATTCTTGTGTCTCATGTTTGTGTTGGCGTCCCGGGAGCTTTTCTCATTAAGCTAGTGTATGTTTGGACACACCTGTAATTACTCCACTGTGAGGACAGGTAGCGGGTTTTCACTCCTGTTTCTCTTTCTGTAGGGAATCAACTTACAGTACCCACTGATATAGTCACAGTTATGTCTTATATCTGGCAAAATCCATGTAGTTAAAAACATATAGAGACAAACTATTTGGTTTACAAGTCACACTACAGTGCTGCAGGAAATATGTGTCCAAAGCCCAGAAGTAAATGAACAGGGCATCCCTCATTTTATAATCAAGCAATATTACATTTTCAAACAAAAATAATAATAATTTCACAGGAGAGGCATTTACTATCCAAGCATACGGTAGTGCCCTGAAGTCTATGTGTACAGCCACACCTAAGCAGTTCATGTAAATACGGGGAAGAAAAGTCAGATTAAGCTTAGGCTACTTCTTACCAAGTTTATGGATCACAGGCGAACAAAAACACAAAGTGGATCTTGTTGCAGATGCACAAATCATGCAAACACAATGTAATCCTCAACAAACTCACAACCTTTAAATCCTCCAGTAGACAACTTCAGTGTCAGTGTAAATAAAAAAAAAAAAAAGAAGTGTCACGTGTGCAAATGTGTACATTGTGTATTTCAACACGTTTTTACAGCAACATGCCAAACTTTCTGAAATGTGCTGACATTTAGCTGTTAACTGACGGACATTTAGAATTTACATTATTCAGTTATGTTCATGGTTTCATCTTTCATTCTTCCAAAGTGTTAGAAATACAAACATACAACTTCAATGAATTGACTAGAGATTATGCAGTAGTAGTTAAAAAGGTGTTCGCGTTAAAAAACAACAACAAAGGCTGACAAAAACTTTACATTACAATTACAGTTATTGTTCTACCTGAAATGTATTCACCAAACCCTACAAAGCTGGAATATAATGTTGTGGAGAACTTAGTTGTGACAATGAAATACAAATTGAAAGTGATATGGTAAAATAATTCAGGAAGTAGAACACTGTTAATTTGGCAGAATTTAGTGGACACACCCTACAGACACATATCAGCTCAGTCTGAGCACCACTCTGCCAAACTGAGTGCCGCAAAACCTGTCAAAAACATGACTGACCGTAAACTAAACTTCATCTTACCTGTCCTGAAGACTTTTCTGAGCCTGGAGCACAACAGGAAGGTAGAGCGTCACCCGGAAAGTGAAGCTTATAACTCAGGAGTTTCACGTCCCTCCCACTAGGATGAACAATTTTTTTTTACAAGAGCCTACTTTCGTACTGGTGCATTCACTGGACATCGGTAAAAATGGGAAAAACGAAACCTTCAAAGTTTAAGTTTCTGGATTTTTTTCCGTCTATTTCTTTGTTAGCTTTTATAACACATGTCACATTCAAACATAAACTCCGATCACATGTGCAATAATATTTATTTTTGATTATTTTAGTTATTTTTTTATATTTATCTCATCTTTTCAGATGTTCAGATAACATTACAATCTTGGTGCATTGTTTTGGAGTTTTATTCTTTCCTGTTTATATTAGCAGATAACTTGTATTGCATTATGTACTGTAAATAATTATGAAAGTCTGTTTTGGTTGGACCAAAACCAATTATTAATTCCCTCTTCTCACCATCTCTCAATCTTAAACGAAGTTCAGCTTAATACTTTGTGCCATTGTTCAAATACAATTAAAACAAATAGAGAGAGACACACTGCTCCACTGGGTGGCATGATTGTTCATTATTAACAATGTGACCTTAATATTATAAACAAAAGAGAGAGCTTCAGAGTAAAGAGGATCACCACTTGGTAAAAGTGAAAAGTGATGGTCATTCTGACCTACTAGGGAACCTTTACTAAGGTCACATAATAGGACATATCTATCCTAAAGTAGCTATGTTTGTCACGTTACACATTTGTAGAGAGAAACAAGTGAACCCAGATACAAATCAACAAAACAGCTACAAACAACCATAGGTAGATATCTGACACAACAAATAACAGTTTGCGATACAATTTATTTTTAATCAGGCACATTGAATTTAAATAAATGTCAATGTATATGGAAGCACTGGTCTGTTGACTTGTCTTTTGTTTAGTTTAGTTTTTCACTAAGTGGAAAGTATGAAAATCCATATAAAACCCTGAATCCTGCAAATTCCCACCGCTCGTAGACAGAATTGAACGCAGCATATGAGCGTACACGTGACGGGGAAGGTGGGAGGCTGCAGCTGCGCGCTGAACTACAATACCCACAATTCCGTCCGCGCGTCAACAGCAACAGCTAGGATGTTGCGATATCACTGGCAGCCAAAGATTGCTGTGGTTGCAGAAATTATGCAGCTAATATTGTAATAGATGTGAGAATATTGCGGTTTGTCGTTTCCGGCACATTTGTAACAAACAGCTTCGGCTTCCTGTCGAAGGAAGCTGCGCTGCAGCGTCGCGCCTGTGCGTTAACGCTAGCTAAGAAAAAAATAAATAACAGTTTTATTGAGGATGGAAGCAATTAAATAGATCGACGGGCGGCTATGTGGCAGCAGACGGTCGCTTCACTTGAATGAGGATGGGAAGATTTTGTCGGGCGACGTTGTTACACAAGTTACACGTCGGATACATCGCACTCGGAGACATTATCTTCAGAGGATAACCTGGATAACCTTACACGAAATGTCATAGCGCGTAAGTAGCTAGCACTTAGCTAGCTAGATCATGGCTGGACGAGATGATGGAGAAAGACCTGATGTTAATTTTCGCAGCAGCAGCAGCAGCAGACCATGAACAGCTGGATGGACAGCTAACGAAATACTTTCTCTGAGATGCTTTAGCCTCCTGGGTGGTGTTATTCAATTACATAACAGCTAGTCCCAGCCGCTCTAGCTATCACCAACTGGCTTGTGTCTGGCAAGCAAATGGGAAATTTGCCACCAAAAAAAAAATCTGGGTTGTCTCAACATAATCATAAGTGACAAAGGCATCGCTGCCTTCAGTGTCAGGCTGCAAATAGACTTTTCTCGAGGCTTAAAATTTGACTTGCTTTGTCTGCCAGTGCAATAACTCCGCGCACGGGAAACAAGCAGCTCATCTGTGTATCTGTGACTGAAGCCGCAAACACTCCTCCTGTCATTTCGACAGCATGAGGAAGTTCTTTGATTCGCGTCGGGAGTTGGTCAGCTCCGGGCCTGGTTCTGGAGGAGGTGGAGGAGGAGGTGGCAGCTCCGGGTCCAGTCATGCAGGCGGAAATTTCATTGGACGAAACTTTACTGTCGGGCGACACCAAGTCACTGTTGAGGAGATTATTGCAGAAGGTGAGAAGGGTTTGCACAGGCCAGATGATCCTTTTTATTGTCATGCATGTTGTTGACGTGTGTCCTCCGTGCTCAAGTCAAATGACAAATACAGGGATGTAACCTCATACCATGTCCACAGGAATGATGGAGCTTTACATCTACACTTTGTGTCTTGGATAGGCTGCATAAATGCAAAGCAGAGGCCCACTGCCTTTAATAGCTGTAGTATGACTTATAAAACAGTTTCATTTTAGCTGTTTTATGATTCACAAGTTTGATTCAAAGAGACTGAGATCTTCCTGGCACCCAGCAGCTAGATTAGCTCTTTGAAATGAATGAATGGGCACCTTAGGAGCTGCGCACAATTGTTTGACTTCTTCATAGATACTAGAGGTTGGCACTTTGTAAGACTCTAAGACATCAGCACAAAATGACCGATGCTGAAGTAGAAGCCTGTACTTGACCCAAAACAAAGTTGTTTAATTATCATTGAAACCGGGAAATGAAATCTTTATGCTATTCCTCTGTTTCTAGTTTATTGAATGTATGTGAGCTAACATTGCATAGTAGTTCTTTTAATAGACTGCACACATGCTAATGCAAGTACAGTATACGAATTGAACAACAAAATATGACTACTGATTGAACTTTTACCAAATTTCTGTTATTTTTCTTGATTGCAGACTGTGGTAATTTCATCTGCCTTATAGTATTAATCAGTATGTTTGCACTATCATATTTGTATCATATTTGCACACCCTCCTGCTACAACCCTGTACAATCATGTTGTGTTTTGCAGATTTATAATGCCACACTCTCATACAATACCATTCATGTCTCGAGTTGAGGATGCAGCATAAGCCACAATGTCTGCCTGAAATTGATGACTCCGTCACATCTAAACTCGGCAAAGTGAATTTGCGGTCTGAGCTATAGCAGATGGTTAGGCCTCAATGTAGGCCTCTACGTAAAGCCTGCAGCAATGACATGACTAATACATAACGCTATAAGGCCGCTCCATTTGGTCTTGTTCAGTCGTATTGATGTAAGGTTACACAGACACAAATTGAAACAGTTGTTGAAATAATTTCATGGAAAAATGAACATATGATTTCAATTTCCAAAATGATTGTGTCCTGAGAAAGCCTGTGAGAGGTGTGGGAAGCTGAATTTAGTAAGTCTAAGTAAGTCATATTTTGTATTGAACTGTACATAGAGAAGCTTGGTCTTGTTTGGGGTTTTGCTCCAGCTGTTCACTGTCAAGATTTTGCTGATCACCTCTTTTAAGAATAATAGTTTAATGTGGTTTCTTTCTCAATCCTGCAGGTGGTTTTGCGATTGTTTTCCTCGTGCGAACAAACCAAGGGGTGCGTTGTGCCCTGAAGAGGATGTATGTCAATAATGAGCATGACCTGCAGGTGTGCAAATGCGAGATTCAAATAATGGTGAGTTGCTGAGATGAAACATTTGTCTGCTTGTTCTCAATCATAGCTTGTGTGGTTTTGTGAAGGCATCTTCAAAACAAATGTCTTGTGAAATTCTATTTTTAACTAGACATTTCCAAGAAAACCACAAATATCTTATTCCAGCCAGAATAACTAAGAACAAATGCTGAATGCAGTACACATTCAGCCTGCAGCAGGGTGGGTTGTTCTGTATTTACTTATCCGGTTTTGGTGGGATTTGTCTTTGTTGCCATTGTGTTGGTTTCCATGTTCTGCTCTTGTCCACTGGAATGTGCTGTAGAGGTTAAATCTTAACCATCTACAGTGCTGTGAAAAAGTATTTGCTTCCTTCCTGATTTTTTTTGCGCATATTTGCCACACTTACATGATCCAAATCATGAAACAGATTTTAATATTACACAACGATAACCCAAGTAAATACAAAATGCAATTTTTAAATGATGAATTCATTTTGTCCAAACACTCAATGGGGTTGTGGAAAACAACCCTAGAGGCCACAAATTGCATAAGTCACCATCAAGTGCGGGATTTACCAAGGTGATGCTCTGTCCCAACTGCCGTTCTGCATAGGCCTGAACCCCGTCAGCCAGATCATCAACAAGATAAGAGATGAGAATAGGGAAATGTTGGAATGCTGCTACACAAGTAACCCCAGTAAGAGAGTTTACATGAAGAGGATATGGGACCTATGGATCCTTCGGAACCCAATATCTAGACAACCATTAAAATACCTAGTAGCTCAGTGTTCCAACATCCGCTCGAAGCAACTGCTATCACAACTAGAGATTGACAAGGTACAACACAAATGTTAGGGCAAGGTGGAGCCAGGACGACAACAACAGGAGCAACAAGCCCTTGTAAGCTTAATGCTAGAGAGATAAGATCATGGGTAAGATGGACCCCTGGACCCTCCATGGCTACTTACCAACACTAAGTGAAGTACCCTCTGAACGTCTACTAGAAGCTGTGAATGCAGGACTAAGATGAACACCAGCCATAAGGAGCAGTATCCTCCATGGAGAAGAAGTAACATACACTACTCACAAAAAGTTAGGGATATTCGGCTTTCGGGTGAAATTTCAGGATGAACTTAAAATGCACTATA
>JAUMHL010000015.1:12669406-12680961 GCA_032362345.1 Sandelia bainsii
CTACTTGAGTAATATTATTTTGAAGTAACGCTACTCTTACTTGAGTACAATTTTTGGCTACTCTACCCACCTCTGGTAGTTTTAATATGCTTTACTGATAACCTAAGACAGCGGTTCACAAACTTGGTCCCCAGGCCGCCGTGCCCTGCTTGTTTTCCAGCTATCTTTGCCCACATGCACACTGCTAATCACTTGGATCAGGTGTGTTCAGTCAGAAGTAGGAAGATACCAATTCACTTTGGGTACATCCCAATTCCCCTAATTGCCTCCATGTTTCCCTCACTCACCGTTTCCTAATGTCTTAGTCCCTCCCACTAAAGATACAGGGAGGGATGCAAGGAAAAGATGCAAGGAGAGAGGAACCAAGGAAACCGGGTTTTTGGAAATATGAGACATCCTTTACTCTGAACCATCATCTGCCGCAATGTCTGTTTCTGATGATGGTGGCTCAGCTGTGGTTCAGCTTTCAGTCAAACTTTAAAGTCACTGTGGTCACTCTTGTTGAATTAGAGTTTTTATAATTAAGATGCACAGTTCCCATCTACACATTAGACACATCTAAACATCTGTTCATTTATTAGAGCCTGCTTCTGTATTTTACTGTCCTCAGTGTTTCATTAATTTAGACTTTAACACTCAGCTCATGATTTTTTTTGACAAACATGTTTATTTATTATTTGCATTACATTTATTAGTATTCTGTTTTTAAAGTCATCACTCACAATCAATCAATTTCTAGAAATGCATAATTAGTTTGAAGTGTTTAAACAAATATAATTGATGTAAATATATTGTAGACTTAACGATTAATTAAGGGACCTGGGATCCACCCTTTGTCCTTCCTACTCCACACTTCTCTGAGACGGTATCTTCCAGCTTCTGATTGACTGAACACACATCATTGGGGTATTCAGCAGTGGGTACGGCAGGGATAACAAAAGCATTTCAGGGGGGGCTGAGAACCAGGTTTGGGAACTACTGACCTAAGAGAAGGTTATTTATCTTTACCAACAAAGCACTAAGCACTGTGGATAATATTTCTAGACCTCAGACATGGCTTTTTTAGCATTAATAAAATCATCAACATGTCAGTGTGTCCTTGTGTTCTTTGTACCACCTTTGCCTTCCCCTGATCTGTTCTAGACCCTCTCACTGCAGACGACTCACTCCTGGGCTGCTCTCTCCTCTCTGGTCCGTCCGCCCCTCAGGCGGCGAGCAGTGCCACCTCCTCCATCTCCTCCGCCCCCACCTCCACTGCCTCTGCTTTAGATGATTTCAGTCTGTTGTCTGGAGACTCAGCACAACCTAAAGCAGGTAAGGTGTAAGGATCTTGTAAAAGAAGGCAGTGAGTGATACATTTAAACAAGCATTATACTGATTTATGACCAACATAAACCTATTGGTTTTTCAGTAAATGTATTGGTGATGGTTCTTGTTCTGCTGTTAAAATCACATCTTGTTTTCCAACAAATAATGTCAACCTGTTTTTAAATGTTTTATTAATAGGTTTGTCTTACTAAAACTAATCAAAAATCTCTCATCAGAGAAAAATGTACAGATCAGTTTGTTGCAGATAGAAGATAAGACTTTAATGATTTTCAAGGGGGGGGATACACTTTGTTACAGCAACACAATGACAAGCAAGAAGAAGACTGGATTGTCCAGTATGACAGTGATCTTGCCTACCGTCCTCCTCTCTGCCACGGCCTCCAGACTGTCCAGTGCCAGTGCATCTACAGATTTTGCCTTCTTGATAATCTTGTCCAGTCTATTGGCCTCCAGCCTTGACCAGCCTTGATTCTTTCTGACCAGCACACAACCACAAACAACGGAGCAGTCACCACTGTAGGCATCTTCAGTAGCCTATTGGACATTTCAAAGGGACAAAGCTTCCTTCCTGAGTCTGCTCTGTCCTTTCTTGTATATGGTATCCGGCCAGGTATCTGACCAGTCCAGTTTGTTGTTGATGTGGACTGATGTGGAGTCCACAATCTTTACTTCCTCTTCCTGGATGGTGAGTGATACTGGGATCTTCCTGCTCTTACTGAAGTCCACAACCAGTTTTTTGGTTTTGTTGACGTCAACCTTTAAGCAGTTGTTGCTGCACCACTCTACAAAGCTCTCTATCAGGTGTCTGTTCATTGAGGAGTCATCAACTTTTGGAGGCGACAGGTTCCTGAGTTGTAGCGGAAGTCTGATGGCGTCCTCCACCCCAATGTGTGCCTGATATGGAAATATATGCATCCTATAATTATAAAGAGTACTGGGACTGCCTTCTTTTGGTAGTGGGATGATACAGGATGCTTTCCATAAGTTAGGCACTTTTTATTTGGCCTCATTGAGAGCTTGAAGAGGAAAACCTCTGCAAGTACTCATATTTACTGTATGTAGCACACAGAAAATTGCTATTTAATGTCAATAGCACTGTAAGCTCAATAGTAGAGAGCAGAAACTGAAAAAAATCTCAGACTTGTTGAGCAACATCAGCTAATGATGTTACATTTGTCATAACTATAAACACTGACGTGTGCAGCAAACTGAACATTTCAACCACTTGATGGCAGCAGTAGCGTTTCCATTGCAGCTTAACAAAGTGACCTCCAAATTCATTTACAGACCGTGTTGTGTTTATATTCATAACTTCATAAACCTTTGATGTTAGAGCTTCTATTGTGTAAAATCCTCATTAAAAGTACATTATACCAGATTTAGGGATTCACAGCTGTGGTTTAGTTGTTCCTTCTTGGCTGATGAACAAATGCATTTTACTAAATCACAGCCTGACTCTGATTCAGAGTTGGCACCAGCTGCATGATCCTAATTACTACTGATCTCTCTCATAATATCTTATCAAACACCATTTGTTTCACTGGAGGACAGCACATATGTTTTTGCAGTCGCTGCTGGTTTTTAAAAAGTTTTTCTCACAATGAGGAAAAACTTATACTCTTATCATATAAGCTGTATGTTTATTAAGCCACAATGTTTTTTCAGCTTTTCATCTAAAGCTTCTTCTTTCTCAACAACCCACCTTGCTTTATCCTCTGCAGACTCATCTCTGCTGATCTCAGACTTTGAGCCCCAACAAGCCAGCGCAGAGGCAGAGACAGAGGACGAGTTTGATCCTATTCCAGTCACAGGCCGAAAGAATTCTCAAGGTAAGTCCTCAGCCTCCACAAGAAGGCACATGTGTCTTTTGGACTGTAGACACTTACCTTTTTTTAGTGGTGGTCAAACTTTTTGACAACAGGATCTGGTATTTGAATCATTTTTATACCCTTAGAGTTTCAGTTAAAAATGTCTGAAAACCAATAGACTTAAATGGGTAAATTCTGCCGTGTCTTTCTTTCTCTTTTGTCTCTTGTCCTCTGCTACTCTCCCTCTCTCTTCAACTCCTCTGCTTCTCCTCCCCACTTGCCCGTATTCGTCTTGTCATCTTGCCTTCCGCTTGTCTCTCCGGCCAGTTTCAGGAGGCCACTCGCGCAGTAACAGTGGCGGCTCTGAATCCAACCTGCCCAGCATGGCCCGCTCCCTGCTGTTGGTGGACCAGCTCATCGACTTGTAGGCACCCCCCCTGTAGAATCTGTAACACTGGATTATAGACTGGCATAGCATAACAGCAATCAACACTGTTGTCATAGCTAGCTTCCTGCACCCCCTGGCTGTAATTTTCATTGTAGTTACTACAGTAGAAACACCCTTCGCCTTTCAGTGCTTCTTCATTCCTGCCCTCTCCACCAATTAGATGCATTATTTCGCTTCGCTTCGCTTCGCTTCATCTTTCATCTCTCACTCACATTTTCTCTTTGTTGTAGTCTCTATACATCATGTACTGTCCATTGTTTCAAGAGTGACCAGTACACTAATACCTTTGTAAACATTGCATCTTTCAATGTCAATCAGGATATAATATTGCCATCCAGTTTGTTTGAACAATATTGCATTATGTCTAATAGTTAACAATAGAAAATCATTGTTGTAGTGTACAATAGGCCTAGTTAAAAAAAGTAGTTGTAGTTATTATTGTGCACAGGTGTATTTGTTGTTGTTTGCTATTTTAAATTTTCCTCCCCAGAATTATTTGCACATTTTAAAATGAAACCATATAAAGTCGGTTTATTTCTTCTATGAAAGGGAAACTTATTTGAAACTCCTGTAGCCTGATTTGCACAGTAGCATAAATGTTACCTCTGTTAGCCTGAGGCTGTTAGATGGAATATCTTATATCTAGTTTATATATAGACTGAAAAATTACATCAGATTGATTAACAGTCTTGAAACACAACATAAACAAATTTTACTTCTCTTTTTGCTTCTGCTGCGCTCTCTGCACCACAAGCACCATATTAAATGTGTTTAAGAGAAAAGCAGGAGACAGAAAGTTTCCCTGATCAGAATTAAACTGTGAAGTGCCATAGAGTAATCTGTGATGCAAACTGATAACTAGTGGAGTCATGGAAGTATATCTGCTGAACATACATACAACTACACCATAGAATATCTTACAAATTATGTCCAGTCCAATCAACTTTCATGGATGTGTTCTCATTTGTTATTATTTTGTATTTATTTAAAATATTAAAATGTTATTGTTACATTTATGTAAGTAATAGGTTGCTTTGGAATTGAATGATCACTTAAGGTTATTGAAATGAATTTATAGCAGTATGCCATGCATTTAAAAAAATGTATGAAATCATGAAAATAATTTTGATATAATATTCAACAACAATAGGAAGTACTAAAAACACAAGAGCTGGCATTTGAAAAGGAAACATTCATGATTATTCAGGTAATTTGTTGGCACTGGAACAGAAAAAGATTCTCACCTCACTCGTGCTTGTTTAAAATATTAACACAAACATTAATTCCACATCGTGCAATCCTTCCTACATTCCTGTCATTTTGTTTACTCCTAATTTATGTAAATAGATCACTGTGGCTCCTGCAGGCTCTCATCCGGAACATAGAATTGGTTATTCTTCCTGTGTATATAAGAAGGCATTGTCATAAAGCTTTACTTGTGGAAAACATATTGCTTTACTTGTGAAATCTGTCATATATACTGTATATATGACATCATATATATGACATTGTTTTCCTGTTAATAAATGTTAATATGAATAGAGTGTTAGAGAATGAATGTAAGAAATAAATATTAGTCTATAATAAATATATATATCTAGAATTCTTAACACCATAATCGCTGAATAATATTGAAAAATACTCTATATACTATTACTACTATTCATTCCTCTGTGGAATTCTGTGTTGAGAAAGGTGTTTTGTTTTTGTTTTTTTGGTTATATCTACTCAATAACTGTCTATTTTTTGTTCAACCTTGATGATTAGGCTGAATCCCATGTCTTATTCCACCTTTGTGAAAAGAAAGTGAGCCTGTGTTATGTGTGTTTACATGCACTGATGACGGATTATATTTTTATTCTAAGCATTGACAGTTTCCTGGAGAGAGGGAGCATAACTTCCTGAATCTTAGTCCTTTTTCATTTCATAGCTAAACTTTTTTTTTTTCTGAAATTGTGCTTTGTAAAAGCTTTGTTTCGCTTTACTGGTTTTAGTGATCACCAAATTCATATCAAAAAGCATGGCAGTGTTGTTGAATGTTATGTTCATGTGTGTTGGTATACAGTGTTATGATAAGTGTGTGTGTGTGTGTGTGTGTGTGTGTGTGTGTGTGTGTGTGTGTGTGTGTGTGTGGAGTCAGAATTGTTGGGTGTGTTTTCTAGTAGCCCACTTGTGTTGTTGTTTGCGGCAAACATGGCAGCGGTGACATTGTCATTACAATCTCTTCTGAAAGCACAGACCCCCTTAAGTCCTCTCAGGTAGTCCGAGCTACATCCCTCTATCTGAGAGATGGATACACACTGGGTTACTGCTCCCCAGTCTCGCTGTCCTCTGGAAGTCTGTGCTCCATGTTACAGTTGAGAGAATTTGTCCAAAAAGTGATGTGTGACGGCCTCTATGAAGTGTGTTACAGTCTTACAGTGTAGATACAACACTGTTGCTGTAGCAGTGGTCTGTTTGTCAGACAGCATTAAGTCAGCTCTCCAGGGTTCGAAAAATCAGCTCCAATTAGCAATATAACCGTTTCTGTAGGATCAAACAAGGTCATGATGCATCCCATGCATGATTAGAGTGGGAAGACTACCTCCACCTCCTGTTTTTCCATTTTGTCATATTAGAAAATGATTTTAAATAGCATACTACTGAAAATACTCTGGACGTTGGACAGATCACGATTTAGTGATATAAGCTTAAAGATTTTGAATGACAAGTTAGTTGTATTTTAATGCTGCTAAACTGCACACATCTTGATGGATTTTCATGTTGCATTTACACATTTGTTATGAAATAATAATGGAATATTATGGAATAAACATGTTAAATGTTAAAATGAAGAGTCTGAGTATAGTGCCAAATTATGAAGCACAATTAGTAACTTATTCACATGTTTTCTGACGGTCATTGGTTTCTGTGCTGTTTCAGTGTCATTCAAAATTTGAGAGTATTTTGTGTAGAAATCACAGGTTTAAAATTTGACATATCCTTTAACCATCTAAATAAATAAACTTAAAATAGTGGCTGACCTCAAAGCAAAAGTCTCTTGAGTGTATTTGCTGTAGGTACTGCGTGTGCAGTTGAAGGCTTGTGTTTTTGTATCATCCTCTTTCCGATCCTTCCACTTCTCCATCCTTCCTTGCAGTTACTGTTTGAACCTATGCAACTCCCGAGCTTTCTCCCTGTGGCCGCCTGCGTGCTGTTGTGATTGGTGAAGCCAAACAGGTCACAAGATTAGTTCTTGATGTGAAACAGAAGCCCCTCGTCTTCTCTGTTGTTTTGCCAAAAATGAAAGCTGTCAATTATCTGATACTGTTGAGTGTTTTGAGACGCCTCTTGTCTTTATGGCCTAAACCTGCGTGGTATCGTGTGCTCCTTCTATTTTTGTGAGATAATTAAAGAAGTATAAAGGGGTGGCAAATAAAATACAAATGTGAATGTCAGTGTGTTGCGTATTAATTCTAAGATTTTCTAATCATTGTGTTCACATTGGTCAATATACTGTAGCTCAACAAAAGTTCATCATACTGACAGAAAATTATGGGTTCAAAATAGTAATAATATTTTACCACCAAACTGGAATTCGAGCTAGTGGTAGCATGAGAATCGAAGTCAGTCCATTGCACAAAGTCCTCCCTCTCCCTGCTCTACTACGTTCCACCCTGCTCTGCCAGCCCTTCAGGTATGAGTCATTATGAAATTACAATAAATACATAGAATGAAATGGCCTTCTATGATTGGTTAGAAGGATGAGCCTCAGTCAGGAAGGGAATATCTCTGCACTGCTGCCAGGCTGCTGGATCACAGAAGCCTTTGCCAGGACATCTCCACATATAAACCTCTTTTATTAAAAAATATTTATTTATATTAATGCAAAAAAGAGATTTGCCAGTATATTGGTCACTAGGTTTTAACCAACTTGAGAAAGAATTTGTCCTCTTGGTATGTTTAACATAACTTATCATAACTGATAGAAAATATGATTTTATAAAAAAAAATGTTTTCACCATTTTGTTCTGCACACAGACCTGCAGAGGGAGCTCATCAGTAATTCATTGCAAGGAGCGGGGACTGTGACTTCTGTGCAGTTCTCTGAGCAGAATCAAAGGTCGAGGATCCATCAGAGGATTGCTGCATGTGTCTACAGTGAACACATGTCGCCACATGATGACAGGAACATACAACACCATACAATACCAACACCTTCCTCCAACCTTCATTTCATACCTGTCAAGCAAGCACCCCAGTTCCAGCCCCAAAACAACCCAGTCACCTCTGATGTCTTCCAGCTGGTCCCTTTTAAAGCACCAGGAAAAGAGAGTACGATGCCATTCAACAGCTCTTCCTTTTATGTATCTCATAAACCTGCTGAGCCATCTGATGTTTTCCTCCAGGCACCGTTTGGTAAGAGGCAGGAAACCACCAAAGCTGTTCCTGGTTACTCTCACATATTTACCTCTGGTCCACAGCAGATCCAACCCAGCAAAGAGTGTCACCTGGTCCCAGTATCATCGCTTCCTGCTCAGCCTCTTAATATTCGGGCCCCTGCTCTGCACATGGAGGCGCCGCTGCTCCAGCAGCCAGTGGCGGTGCAGCGGGTTGTTTCCCGGATTGGTCAGCAGGCTGCTGTGGGTTCAGTAGCTGTGGGGCCTCTGTATTCCTGGACCATAGGGGGAAGAGCTCTGAATGATCCGTTCACTCATGTACCTTCTCAGCCAAGATGCTTTCAGGGGAAACCCTGATTATATTATCATGTTTCTATCATCATAGCTTTTTATGCAGCTATTGAAGGAACCAAAGTATTATTCACCCAATCACCCATTTTCTATTTTAGTCTTTCTATTAATTATTACCGCATTGTTGAAAAGGGTTGATTATGCTTTTACCAGGTACTTGCTTGTATCATGTACATGTTTCAACTTAATGTTCTACCTCAGTCAGTCTGATTTAGTTTTGAACATAACAGTACATCATTGCAGCACTTACCAAGTCTGAACTTGAACCGAAAAGTTCTTAATATGAACTTGAATAGATTGGTCCGGGATTAAACTCAGTCAAAAGGGATTTTAATTAAGACACAATCTGTCAGTTTTTGAATGTGTTATTTCAGTTTCTCAGCTGGTTGTAAAGACTAAAGAAAAATACAAATATTACTTCAGTAGACAAGTACTAACACAATCAGAAAACCTTAATGGAAAAGAGGTTAAGTAGTTGTCATGGCTGTATTGGGCTTTAAATTATTTCTTGAAACAGTTTTTGTGTCAGAATGATTATACAATATACATTTTTATGAAATAAATTGAGGTCAATACTTTGGCAAGGCCAGAACCTTGTTTTATCCATTTCACAACAAGCTTTGATATGTATTTCTCCTCCTTAATCCTGCAAACTTTAGTTGAGCTTGAATGTGTTGGTTTTGGATCGGGCACTTCTGATGGCAGCTTTTCAGTCAATGAACGTGCTTGACTGTATCATGTAAGTGAATGTATCTAGAGTTGTGTGATTGTGGTGAGTGTTGATTTAAGAAAATTCAACATGAATTGAACCCTGCGATCCAATTATTTGTTTTTTTATTAAAAATGTACAGCATGCTGTACAATCATTCTGCCTCAGCCCAAAAAACAGATTGTGCCATATACCTCTGATGTAAAATTTCCAAAATGCTTGAAGGCCACTGGTCAACGTTCAATGTGTCAGTGCTGCAAAAGATACAAAGCATTTTGCTAAATCCTGAGAAAACCAAGTATAATGTTGTGAAACATTTTTGCACACTTGAAGGTGGGAAAAAATTTGTCGAGTTACTTTTTTCAAGTAAATTGCTTTTTTGAATATACTCAGAAAAGGCAGGCAAGTAACACAAAAATCCAAATGGCTGTTCAACGATTTCAAGGTCAGTTTACAGTACCAGCTATACTGTGATTGTTTGCAGGTTGTAGTAGCTGTTTTCCCACAAACTGTAATGTAAAACCTTTGTAGCTGTCTTGAAAAGAGTTACATTTTTTAATCAGAACTTCATCTCTACTCAGTAATTAGACTTCAAATAATGCTTCTTATTTTGCTTCAGGATGTAAACCATGCTGCCTTTGCTAGCACTTTTTTGAGTATGCAGAGTATTTTTCATTTATATTATCTGACTATTAATCCTAGATATTGGTTAATGTAAGTAAACATTAACCTTTGTTGTTTATGTGTTATTGCATCATGCTTATTCATATGTCATCTTGCTCCTTTTTGCCTCCATCTGTAATTAAGGCAATCAAGGTATATATATACGTGTTTTATGTCTCCTGCAGATCTTAATTACTTCCCTGCCTCTTTGTATCTCAGGTGATTCATATTATTATGATTCTGCCTGAGAAGGAACATAGTGGTAAAGGCATGCATGAATTTATCTTAAAGTCTAAACATGTCTTACTGGAGGTCTCCACCATGTTGCAGAGGTAAATCTGAATTAAGTGTAACAGAATGTTGGTGCTCTATTTGCTTCTTAGTGTTGTAGTTTTATCTTTATAAAATACAGCTTGAAGAGAGGTCAAAGATATTGTCTTTCCAGGAAGGTCTTTGTTTTTATCAACACAAGATTATGCAGATTAAACAATTTAGAAAAGTAAAATGGAAACAATGTCTGCTATTTCATGAGTGCTTTTTATGTCAAACTGAGTCCCCAATAAACTAGCCCAAAAGCATGAGTTACAGCTCAAACCTCCTCTTCGAGAAGAAAAGTAAGTTGAGCTTGTGTGAAATATGAGCCAGTTGATTTTATTCAGCAATGTGCAGAACATCATGTGATTTTAGATTTAGTGAGAGTTTTATTTACCTGGTCTTGGAACAAGAAAAGCACGTGAAAAGAAGTGGAGGGTAAGTAAGTTCGTGATCTGATTTCATCACATGAAATGTCAGGTTTGTACACGTAAATGGAAAAAGATACATCTGAGGCTTTACTATAAATTAGTTCAAGGCTGTGTGGAAGCCTCTCTGGTCCATACACTTGCATAACTGTGGAGCCAATTAGCTGTGTGACATCAGCAATTGCAATTGTTTGTGCAGCCAAAGTAGACTGTGCTGCTGGCCAACTTGAGGCCAATGCAGAGCATATTTTTTCTTTCTCTCTGTGTCTCACCTCAAATATATTTGAAGTGAGACACATTTATATGTGGTGTGGTTTTACTTGCAGCTGAAATGTAGATGGTATGGTGTGAGGTTTCAAACACAACAAAGTTAGAGTTAGTGAATCTAAATGACTGAGTAAAGAGACTGAGATACTGAAACATAGAGGGAATCTAATTGGGGGAAATCAACTAATAAACCATGAACTTGTCACAACAACCCTGTACTAGCAATGCTAGAAATTGTGCTGTGATGAGTTTTGCATTGTTGTCCTTATGGAAAAGTGGGGATTTGATATTGTATTACAGTTTCACAATGACATAAAAAAGACAAACTCTCTACTAACACAAAACTGCAAACAGCCAAGAAAATATGCAACACAAAACTCTGAAGTTACCTATAGAATTACTAATGTCCTCAACCACCCCTTCTTCAATTTTTACTACTTTCTAGTGTTAAGTTGGGTGAATACTTCTTACATAGATCTCTATGGCTTCATAGTTGGATTTTCGTTTTATTGTCTGCCTGCCTCTGCTTCTGGATGTTTTCTCAGACACGCCTCCATGAGCTCACTGCCCACAGGACTGCAAGTCCGTCTGCATGTGTCTGCAAAAGTATTTCCAAATGAAGAAACAAAACTAGGAAAGCACATGGAAAAAATATCTTTTAAATTTAGTAGATGTGAGTGGAATAAGACTTAGCTGACTAGCTGCTCTGTGAAGTGTTGCATAATCCCAAATACATATATATATATATATATATGTATATATACATATATGTATATGTGTATGTATATATATATATATATATATATGTATATACACTACTCACAAAAAGTTAGGGATATTTGGCTTTCGGGTGAAATTTAT
>JAUMHL010000015.1:12681159-12754832 GCA_032362345.1 Sandelia bainsii
TGGGTCTTATCAGGGCTCTTAGTTTGTAGTAACTCATAATTTACAGAACCCGAATGGTAATTGCTTGTGTCTTCTCCCTGTAAGTCACTTTGGATAAAAGCATCTGCCAAGTAAAGTAAAGTAAAGTAAATTTAAAAAAAACAAATGGCATTTAGTGCTAATAACTCTGCAGGTAGGTCTTCTGAAATGTATATAGCAATAATGTACAAACTGTCAACATGTGGCATGATATAATGCCGTAACATGAAAACGCATCCATCACAAGCAGACATCAAATACAACATATATACATATATATTTGTAATTTAATGAATATTGATTCACAAAATATACATGTACAGCACAGACTTGCATGTATAAAACACATGACATATTTGTAAGTCACTTGTGCAGTTTAAACTCATGATGATGGCTTGTCACTGAAATCTCATTCCCGAGGCAAAGGCTAAAATGCAGCTGTATCTCACTGTAAAGCACATCACTATGTTTGACCTATTTGTTGCATTAGGAGTGTTCTTACATAAAATAATTTGCTAAGCTTCAATAGCATTTAATAGTCAAAGCTGTGCTAGCTACACTAAATATTCAATTTCTAGACTTAAAAAAAAGTCATAGTTTATAGCACATCATGTGTGAGCAATGTCTTAACTGTTGAAGGTTCACTGTGCAGATGTTAAATCACCAGCTGCAGCCTCACGTGGCAAAACTATACAGTCAGTGTAATTCTCTGTTCAGACTTACTTAAACACAGGCACAGTGGAAAAGTCTTTTCAGGTTTCTATCCTGAGCTTGGATCCTACTCCCTAACTTCTTCATTCTTCATCATAATCAGGGGGTTTCATGATTGGGGCGTGGAGGAGGGCGTGACGGAGGAGGCGCCCTACAAGGAGGTGGACTGTGAGGTGGAGGTGGCAGGAAACCAGTTGGGGATGGAGGAGCGGTGATGGAGCATGTGGTGGCTGGGGGCAGGGCCCTGTTTGGAGGTGGTGTGTGCATAGGTGGGCTGGGGTAGGATTGGGGAGGAGTTGTTGGCAGAGGGGGAAGCGTTGAAGTTGGCGAGGGGGGCATATTAAAGATTTGGCTGTCATCTGAGGGACGGCGCTGGGATCTGTAGGGCAAACTGTAGATGGGTGTGGGGGGATGGTTGTAGATGGGATAGCGAGGAGCAGGGTAGGATTTACTCCGGGTGAAGTTTATGCACCTACCCTGTAATGAAGAAAAAGCAATTGCAGGTATTTGTTTTGTGTATAAACGTAATTATAACTGCAAAAGGTAAGTTAAAGTTAATCCATAAAGACAAGAAACTGTAGTATATTCAATGAAAATTTTAAATGTACTGTGGCACAGCGATTGGCAGGTTCAGAGGGGTACAGCTTTCAGCAGACGGAAAGAGGAAATTCCTCTGTCAGTCAGTGTCATGGAAGAAAACAGCATTCCTGCCAGGCCAGCCGTGCAGACGCAGGGAACTGACGGAGGCAGGCAGCATACGCTTAATGACTTCCACAGACAAGAGCATTTCTCCAGACAATGCTGCAGTTGTTTTTACCTTTGTCTACTCAGTCTGCCACTTGAGGTTTTCCTTGAAGTCACTATTTGAAGTTGAAGCAGCTTAAGTAAAATGTTTATTCTGTGGAATAATCATTAACTGTAGATAATGTCATGCAGACGCAAACCTGTCTACTGAAAATGTATTTAGTATTTCATTTAGTTGTTTCTATGCAACCAAACTGCACCCGTGATTAAATTTTTGTAGGTTTGCAGATACGATTTCAGCTTGGGTTCTACTGTTTTCTTCTGATGCTGAGCCAGAGGCCATCCCTCCAAATTATCCTTATCCCTCACTTCCAGAGCTCTGGAAAATGTATCTGCCTGCCAAAAGTTGCCATAGCTGGTTCACAATCTTGCTCTGTTTGAATTGAATGTGTGCATGATTATCTTACACCTGTAAGAGAGCTGTAGGAGCTGATGCTGTTTTTCATTACTCCGTAGAGGAAGTCACAACATCAAGCCTTGTGTTTTCATTATTCTGTAATCTCTGGCTTGTTGATATGTCTCACCTTGTCTCTAGGATGAGGTCGCATCACAGACACTCTGTCATAACCTTTTCTCAGGAATACACACAAAGCATCCAGTTTACCCTGTAGACAGATGGTCGTAGATGACAATACAGTTAGAAAAATTAACAGTTAATTCCTATAGCAATTTAAAAAAAAATTATCGGTGAGCATGGTAGAGTGGCATCTGCTCCACTTTTCCCTTTTTCTTGCATAGTAGGCCTTGTATGGTAAAGAGACAAATAAATAGAGAATGTAGTTTGTTAGGAATAACACCCACTCAACAGATTCCATATTCAGGGGTTAGCTCAGTTCATGTCTGGTTCCTATTACCATCCACCCAGCTGATAATATGTAAGAAAACAATGTTATTAACTATTTCCTGGTAACACATCATTCCCAGAAACACCGGAAATGTTTTTTATTTTTTTCTGGTTATGGTGGATAGACACCATTGTAAGAAGTCTCTATGTAAAAACTAGATTCATAACATCTGGACTAGGCCTCATACTGTAAATTACATATGTTCACATTATATGATCCATGTCTTCAGAGTACTGTGTTTGTATGACACCATGTGGTATGGCTGAAAAAGCTTGGATCCTGAGTTAAGCTGAGCTTATAGGAATTTAAAAATCAAACCAAAATCATGTCATGCATTTGACAAAAAATTTAAATAAGCAAAATATGAACAGACGTCTGATCACAAATTACAGAATTAAATGTAAAATAAGATAATGGAACATGTACTGTGCTCATGTGAATTAAACAAAAAACTAAAGAAAAATTAACTTTGAGAATGACCTTAATGGGAGAATACCACTTCTGTGGGTGGATAGATATGTGCATGTTGTAGTAAGGCCTTGATGGAGGCAGGTCAAACTCCTGTTCAGGCATCACGACTCGAGCATTTTTAGCCTTTTCCAGTTTGGCTCCTTCTTCAGTGGAGCCTTTATCTCCCCAACGGACCTGAGCAGAAACAGAAGCTTTCAGTGCTTCTATCAGTCACCAATAATTTGGACGATATCTGGCAAAACAAACTCATTTTTTATATTAGCTAAAAAAAGCTGTTTATGATTATTTTCAGTCATGCTAGCACTTTATGGACTGGTTGGTCCACTACTTTGGACCAGAAATGTGAAACTGCAATGAAAATGTGTACAAACATTCATTGTTCCCAGATGATAAATCCTACTGACCCCCTGACCACAAAGTTTAATTACCTCAATTGATGTCCCAAAGGTTCACGTTTGGGATTTTACCTAAATCTCTGAGGACACAGACATGTGCTTATGAACCTGTTTTATTATTTAAAACTGCAAAATTCAGTGAGAGATCATCTGCCACAGATAATCTTCATTGTCACAAGCAAAGAAAGTCACTATTGTTATTTTCCCCAGATAATTACCTGGATGCTCAGATAGCAAATAAAAAGCTAAAATAAAAGTCAGAAACAATTAGCACATGAAAAGTGAAATCAGCACTGTCAAAGCAGCTTTAGAAGCTCATTACTCAACTTTACTCCCTTGCAGCTGCTTTAGTCAACTCATAAAAGCTTTAACTTGGCAGAGAAAGCACTTAAATGAAGCTGTGCATATTTTCCATAGCTCTGTTTGGAAGCGGTGCCACTTCAAGGCAAGTTCACAGCACAGACTTGTCAGTCTTAGAAGTGCATTCATACTAGGTTCACTTCTGTCTCATTGGCCTTCATTCACTTAAACATAAGAAATCTGGTCCCTCTTAACTCGAGGATGTGTCAGTCTCATTTCTGTGCTCCACATCTCTCAGGTATCACAAGGTCCAGATGTTTGACTGTTTCTTCTTATTCTAATCATCACTGAGCTTTTTTCCAACTGATCTGCTTGCTACAATTATTTCCTTTTACCATCGCAAGCTGCTAAATCCCATTTTTAGCAGAACTGTTCACTACGAAGAGTAGCCTACCTTTGTTCTTCCTGAAATGACAAACTGGCCTGTTGTGTAACAAACCACAACTGAATCATGCAAGTTCGCATGATTCAGCTGCTAACATAATGCACACTGTGGCATCCAAGGTTTAAAACAGTCCTATTCATTGCTTTTAGCAGACATTTGGTTGATCTGTCATCGGTTTACTGGCCAGATGGCCTCAACTTAACTCTCACTGGCTCCCAGAACTAATTACAGCAACAAAGTGACTCAGTCTCTTCCAACTTGGACTTGCATACTCATCTTTTTTAAGAAACAAGCCACTTCCTGCTTTCATTTGTGTTCCTGCTATACTTGCTACCATCTTTCAACAATTACAAACCAGCTGAGTGGTACATTCAAGATTAGCATGTGTTTTTTCTGTGACCTGAAGTCAGTTCAGACATACAGCAGATGTAATAGGCCTGTCTATTTTTAATATTAAGATTTCATATTTCATATTGAATTTAGTTGCAGTATTAAAGCATTGTGAGATTTCATAGTTTATTATTATGTAAACATGTTATAATAGATTCTGATTTCATATTGATTCAATTACAATTTGATATCTTGGTTACCTCCATTCTCTTGATACCTCCGACGCCACGTCCTCCATAGTACGAGGCATCAACTGTAGGCCACCTTTTCTTTGGAAAACCGTCCTCATCATCCTAAAGAAGAAAACATGTTTGCAAGAATGAATGAAATGAGACTTATGATGAAGAGCACTTGAGTCATGCTTGATCAAACGTATCAGAGATATTGACCAAAACACCACACATGCTTCTAGAGAATGTACAGGGTACATATTTATTATACCGCCACACTACCAATAACTGTGACCGGAGGGATTATGATTCCACTTTGTCCATTCTTGTGAATGTGATATCTCAGAAATGCCTCAAGCAAATTTCTTTAAATTTGGCACAAGCTTCCACTTGGACTCACTGATAAACTGATTAGATTTTGGTGGTAAAAGATTAAAGATCAATGTCACAGTGACCTTATGTCTGTCCCATTCTTGTCACTGTTATAAGGTATCTCAGAAATGCTAGGAGGGGAGTTTCATTACATCTGGCACAAAGATTTTAAGCTCTTAATGTTTGTTTTTAAATCTCTAAATGGCATTGCTCCACCGTACTTATCTGAATTATTAACCGTCAGGAGACACAGCAGAACTCTAAGATCAGCTGACCAACTTCTATTAGAGGTTCCAAGATCTAAATACAAACAATGGGGAGATAGAGCGTTCTCTGTAGCTCCACCTAGTCTCTGTAACAAACTACCCCCTGAGATTCGTACCATTTCTGACCACAACCTTTTTAAATCGAAACTCAAGACTCATTTATTTCAGAAAGCTTTTAATATTTAGTTGAGGCTGACATTTTACTCTGTACTCCATGCTGTGTCTTGTAACATTTTATTGTGTTTTATGTATTGTGTTTTTATATTTGTTGTAGTGTGTGATATTGTTTCCGTGACACTGTATTCTGTTTTTATTTCACCCAGTTTTTACTTTACCTCCTACTTTTATATTTTTATTTTTGACTGTGAAGCGCCTTGGTCACTTTTAGTGTTGTAAAGCGCTATATAAATAAATGATTGATTGATTGATTGATTGATTGAAGATCCACTTGGACTCATGAATGCACCTGTTAGAATATAAGTCTGTAGAGACACTTGACTGGTTGGCAGAGGGCTTCAACCTCCATGTGGTAATTCTAGGTTGTTACTGTGACAAATATGTGTTTGTTAATATAGATGCTGCAGATTTTATATTATTTTGGTGAAGAGAAAATAAAACCACTCACTGAAATGTCCTCTATAACTGGTGGAGGTGTTTCATGAATGACCTGCAAGAAAAAATAATGACGTCTCAAAGGATAGCTGTTGTGTCATAATAAACATACAGTACATACTGTATGTTCTTCACTCTGACAGGATGAAGATGGTTTTCGTACCACAGTGCAGCAGAGAGGCCAGAACCACCACAGCAGAGCGATGGTGAGCAGGAGCAGCAGGATGAGCAGGGCTATGGCAACAAAGGTCCCATCAGACTGGAAGGGAAAATAGATGACAGACTATAACTAGTGTGAGTTGCAGTCTCTGGTTACTATGACTGTGGGGATCTCGAGGTGGACAACATTACTGTGTATGACATTACCACCGGATGGTTTTGAGATAACAACATATCAGTTACAGATGTAATTACACAATAATTTATTATCACTTAAATAATATTTTATTTTTTATGTTTTGCATTATAGTTCTATGTACAAACACTATGCATGTACTAAGGACCTTTTGCGTTACTTCAAGTTTTATAAGATCTTGTCAGTGTCAAAGCAACTAAAGTATGTCAAGGTGGACAATTTAGGCAAGATTCTACGGGTAATACATGTGTGTGACCACAGATTGCTTTAAACTTAAACTTCAAAGATCAACTGAAAGGAACAAGATTTTTAAGTGTTTCTGTCATTTCATGAGACTATGACCAAGTAGTCCAGTATTCCTTCCTTCTGTTTCCTGTGTTGTTGTTCTTAATTACAGAAAAAAATAATTAGTATTTAGAAGTCACAAAATTGACTATTGGAATTCCACCAGTGACATTTACAGTGGTGTGAGTCCAGCTTTATAATACTGTTATGTTTAAAACTTTACTTACACAAGAGACTGCAGAAATTGTAACAGAGCTTGATATGAAGCTCAGGCCATTATTCATGCTGACGTGGAGCGTGGCAGACCTGTAGAAATGGTACGAGAGAGCTATGAAAGTTTGGTGACAGTTTATTCCTCTGCTGATATACAGTATCGTATGCTCCTCTCATTCTGCATCACATACAACATATGTTTGTAATTCAGCTAATGCATGCTAACTGTAGTTCTAAATAATAAAATAATATTAACTGTTTCCATTTTAAGTTAAAATCTTTCACAATAAAAATCCAAGGATCCTAAGTTATGAACTAAATTTGCTATGCAATTTTAAACAGTGTAGACAGAGTCACGATACTGATATCCAGACATCCTTGCTGGGAAACAGTATCAATTGTGAAATGCTTACGTTCCGTCTTTTTCCAGAACAGGAGCTGGGCACAAAAGGTAGGTATCTCTCACCACCAAAGGTCTTTTCACTTAAATCAAATATAAGACAGTATCAGTGGTGAAAGAGAAAGTATTGCAAATGAAAAGGTTATTTCACATTCCTCCACCAGACTTGAAATGTCAGCAGACTCAAGCCTCAAAATATTCTTGTTGTTATTCAATTCCTGGATTTCATCTCCTTATGGAAAATGAAGCAAATGAGGGAGGGCTGTGGTTTATTTACCCTGGCTGAGTGAGTGTCTAGTGTGTGCAAAGACAGTGCTCTTCCCTGATGTGATCCACATTCCCTTGCAGACACCATAGCCATGTTGAGCGTTATACCAGCTGATTCAAAACAGAGGACAATGGCGCTGATGGTTTTTGAGGACAGGGATCAAAATCATTGTGAGCCACAAAGAGCTGCTCTCCCCCACCCAGTCCCATCTGTAGGGCCAATTTTGTATTCTTGGCACAATGATGTAATTGACTGCTGAGCATTATCCCAAGAAAATGTTGCTTTTCTATTCTATTCTAGTCTATTAATAGTTGGATAAAGTTTATGCAACATCCGCAATCACTCATTCACACAGTGTGTTATTGTCTATCAGTCATTTCACAGTACAATATAGACAACGGAGGACAATTGATATATATATATATATATATATATATATATATCTATGTAGTTCTCTCAACTTCTTTACATGCATACTAATAACTGAGAACAATGAGCTACAAGAAGTTGTATGTTCATCACTGTTAGTGTCTCCTTTCACTATTTCACTATTAAACATAGGAATTTCACTGATTTTTTTTTTTTCCAAATGACCTATAGATTACTGTGGCTTAAAAATATCTTGGCTGCCTGGAAAAGTGTAAAATATGCCAGAAGTAAAGCTTGTTAATGAAAATCTTTGGACCTGGTACTTACTCAAAGTAACTGTGTCATTGATGCGGAAACTGCAGAGAACTTTTTGTACATCCCGAGCATGAAGGAAACCATTTCCTTTGACCACCACCTGGAAGGATTCTGAAGTGGGATTAAATTGACTATTTGTGCCATTTTCCTTGCAGTATGCATTTATTCCTTGCAGTGCATTTTATAATAATGTACATTAGGCAGCAACAATGTAAAGTGACTGGAATAGCATGCCTGTATGTAACTTTAAGATGCAATAAGATGTTTATCAAAGTGTTTTTTGGTCTTATTGTGGGTTGTTTACCTCCTTCACAGATGCTGGAGGGCTCTACAGCCAGGATCTCAATGCATGATCTTTTAAGGATCTGAAAGGGAAATAATATAATAAGTGGAAATAAATGTACAACAGATTAAATCACATATGAAGTATGCCATTGGAAATATTTTTTTTTTCCATGATAATAAAGTGTTGTGCCTTTTGTACCGAGTCAATGATGCCTTGTAGTGCCTCAAATCCATCATTCACAGGGAAGACATGGTCTTTGTTGTCAGCTATTGTTGAAAGCTGTCAGGGCACGTGACTTCATAATTAATTATCTGTTTTGACGTTTTGGTTAATTAATTAATTAATTAATTAATTAACTGGTTTATCTGTTGACTGATTAGTTTACCTGGGTTTCATCAAAGTCTTTTACTCCCACACAGTACACAGTGGCACCCAGCTGGCGTGCTCTGCTAGCCTGAATATTAAAACATTAAACAAAAAGATAAGCATCAGTAAAATGACAAATAGTCTCAATGTGTTATAAAACAATTGAACAGTGTTTCATTCATTGTGATTTTTAGTTTTTAGTTGAACAGCCTAATCCATGGCACCCCTCTCACCTCTCTTTCTGCCAGATCAAATTGATTTTCTCTCAGTTCACCATCTGTCAGGGCAATGATGACACTGGCTGTTCGGTAACCTAAAAATCAGAACCATCGTTAAGAAGACAAAAGATTAAATAGTCAAAACTTGCATCCAGTGAAATCAGTTTTATTTTAAGTAAGAACTGAGGTGAACCAGTTGAAAAAAATATTTTGCACATAATATGCATGCAATAGAAAAAGCAGCTGTGTTTTCACTCTTACTCCCCATTTTAAGATTCTACCATGTTTGAACTGAGTTCTGATGAATGGATAACAATATTGCACTATGATTGATTTGATTAAGTGTAAAAAGGAAAATGTTCTGCTCACCATCTCCAGTCGCGTAGTATATTTGCTCGCTGGCCTAAGAGAGAGGTTTTGAGGCGTCAGTGGCTATAAAGTTAAATGAGTCCAATTTGAGGAGTTTGATGCCATAGTTTCGGGTAAGCTGGACATGTTTCCCATTAACTTAACAGATGACTTACTCTTTGAAAACCTCTGTGCATGAAAGTGTCTCCACCTGGCTGCACCATGCGTAGCTCCTCCAGTCCGGCCCGAATCTGCTCTCTGATCGTGGATGTATTCCAGAGGAAAAATATGGATATTAATTGAAATGTTGTAACACAGGACAGAGTTAAACTAAATACAATAAAATACAAAAACAACCATGAGGAGTTTTGTGTGTGTCTGCATATGTGTCACCTGTCTTCTGTTAGTGCCATGAGAGTCCTTCCTTCTGTTGAAAATACAATAAAAGACATCCGCAGCTGAGGACTGGGAAAAAGAAGAGATGACTGTCATGGTTTAAAAGCTATTTTTCTCTCCATTTCTCTTTACTCTTTGAATCCAAATCGAATCTGTGGACATACCTAATAAACTTGTGGGCCAGGTGGTCAACAAAGTAATAGATCTCATTCCAGTAATGCTGCACACTGCCAGACCTGAGAGGGGGAGATTAAAACAATGCAACAAGTAAATGCCCTCCAGTTTTTACATGTCTTCATCTTTTATTGATTTTAGTACATATGATTTCATGACTCCTCTGGAGATAGTTGTGCAAAAAATGATGAAAAAAACAACAATCGAAATGTAAACTGTTGTTGTCACTAGATCTTTGCTTCAAGTCAGCACTGAAAACACTTAAACAGATTTTCAGGATTTTAGTATTGGCCTTTCATATATTTAAGGGATTTGAAAGTGACACGCAAATGTATTGTGCATTTACCCTAAAATATCACTCAGGCTTACAAATAATGTACATACTGCATTAAAATAATGTTGACATAATCAAGTTGTTTTTTGTGTTTTTGTTAGTATGGAGTGATTTAGATTCCATTATCTGATGATTTATTATCTTGTATCTTCTTTTTGTATATTTGAGCTGCCTGTTTTCTGCAGTATATACACCACCAAATTAACCATTATCTTGTATGTGTGTGTAGGAAAAGTATGCATGTATGCGCTGATGCTTAAGATTTCCATGTTCATGTGACTTTGCTGCTAACTTGTTGAAAAACAGAAGTGCCACATCATTCTGTTAGATGAGTTCAGGTGCAGATTGAGCAACACAATCACCAGAATAATTCAGCTTTTACAGCGGAAGTTAGGATTTAATGGGAATAAAAAAAAAATGTGAGGAAAATAAGTTTAATGTCCACAGCCTCTTCTCACACATCTAACTGTGCAGATTTTTTTCTTCTCCCTCCATTGTGTTTTCATTTATCCCGTGATGTGAGTCTCAGTGCAGAGAGAGCCAAAAGCTTGGGATCTCTGGAACATCTGGCTCTGATGGAGAAAGGGTTCTGCAGAGGCAGAGAGCTGACGCTGGGACTAGAAGGAGGTGAAGTACAGCCACAGTTTGACAGCAGGAATCCCTGCAGTATACTTTATCATTGAAGTGAATGCACAAACACACTGCAAATGTAGATGCCGTGTAAACACTTTGTTATGCATTAGTTTACTTTAAATCATTCATAATTAGTAGGTTGATTTAAAAAAACAACTAACACAGCTGGATTGAATTTTTAATTGGATCTATTAAAAGAGATTTTGCAAAACTATAAATTTCTTCCCGGAAAACTTTACTATATAATCTGGCCAACAAAACAACAACACACTGACACATGACTTGACTTGACCTGCGTTTCAGCTTAGTGTCATGACAGATTAATGGACAGTGTAATGTAACCCTTATGTCAGCCTAAACAAGCCACTGTGTGTTTTTAGACAATTTATAGAGTTTCTAAAACCATTCTTCTGTGTTTTTACATAAAATAACAACAAAAATTAATGCAACTATTTTAACAATAAGTCTATTTGTCATTTTCAAACAATCAGACAAAACAAGACTAAAGATGTCACCTTAAACTCTGGGAAACTGTGAGGGACATTTTCCACTATTTTCTGACATTATACCTCAAATCACAGATCAATTAATGGAGATAAAAAATCTGCAGATTAATAAATGATGAAAATAATCATTATAGTTGTATATTTGTTTCTGGCAATACAAACTTTACTTTGTTTGTTTTGCATCAACTTCAAAAAGATGTAAAAATATTGTGGCCAGATGGTTTGACTGGACTTATTCTTTGTTTAGGTTATGGCTTCAGGTTACTCACATATGATTATTTTTGCCTCTACAGACTCCTAAACTGCCCTACTTAGTGCATTTACTCAACAAGATAAACAAGAGGAACCAAAATGAACCAAAAGGCTAAAACCTTCCAGTTCCAGTCCAGTAGCACAAATTTTAAACAAGTACTAGTCCATGAATGTTTCTGGGGAACATGAATGACGTTTGCACCTGTATCTCATTCCCACAAATGAGTCATGCATCAAGTATCAAAATCCCTTTTCTGCAATTGAGTAAAAGTGGAAGAACTCACTTGTCCAAAACAAAGTAGAGGTCAAATCCTCCATAACAAGACGATCCTGCCTCCCTCCTGCCATGGGTCTGTCCTGCACTGCCGGTGACCAGGACCACCACCAGTATGCCCAGCTCCACACCAAGCAGGACCTGCCTGCACCAGCACTGGGACATGACTCCAAACTCAGCAGAAAGCATCAGCTCAAGCTCTTAAGAGTCTTTTTTTCACCTTCTGCCTCACAACTCTGTGACACGGCAAGCCATACTGTGAAGACTGATGTTCAAGTCATGAAATGTTCCCCTCTGGATCAATATCGCATCACAGCAGCAGATGTGTGCTGGCAGAGGAGGAGTGAAGCTGGTGGGACTGAGTCGTCGGCTCCCTCACTCTCACACTCAATCATTTTGGCATTTTGTGCCACGATTTCACAAAATGAGACAAAACACATGTCTTAGTCTGTGATTTTCTGTTTCTTTCATCTGTTTGTGTGAATGACTTTACAGCTTGCATCACATATATGGTCTTGCTCATACATTTGTTAGTTTCATCTTTCACATTTCTTGCTCATTTTTTCACCTTAAACATCAGTGCCACTTAGTGGTAAACACATGCATCATACAGCTCACTGCCCCTGAGCATGAAATGGTCATTCAGTTTATCTGCATTTAATAGTAAAATTAAGTGTGAAAATCTTCATCCCGGTAAAAACTGATGAAATGATGTATGTCTCTTAAAGGAACAGTTGATACCTTTGTACTCTTATTCTGTCCCTGGTTTTCGTGCCTGTGTGTGTTTTATTCCTCACCTGTCCACTGGGTGTCCTCATGACTTATCATGTGCTGCCCTCCAAACTGCTCCTCATCTCCATTTAGTGTCTGCGTGTATGTAATGTAGACAGATTTTGTTGTTTTTTTTTCTGATTCTATGCGTTGACTGGCTGCTGTAGTGTTGGAGCCCTTCTTGGCTTCCTGTTTACAGAACAGACTATGTAGTGAGCTATAGTCCTTGTGTCAGCATCACTGAACTTAGCATTTTCAGTAAACATTATCAGACCACAGTGCCAGTAGCCTTTATGGTTTGTGTTGGTTTTAAAGTCAAACAATTAAAGTAGTTGAATTAACTTTACTGAAGTCCATTACACACTGAAAAGTGGAAGCAAATGAGAGCGGAAGCATGTTGCCTTTGGGCACATCTCAAAACAGCACAAAATACAAACATAACACACTTGAATTGAGTTTTCATGCTTTATGTGCTATCACATTATCAGTCTTGTAGGTTTTCAGTAAATGAAGACTTGGCTTGACACTGTCACCATGTCACTCTTTCTTTTCTACATCAAAAAAAGTCCACAGGACCTTTCGAAAAAGTGGAATGTTTACTCTGACATGCACAAAAAATGGTACAGTTAAGATCCAGGGTTCTCAAAAAAAAAGGAACTACAGTAGATGCAAGCGAGACACAGAGAGAGGCAGAGAAGTCAAGAATCTGTGTGGCTTCACTCTTCATGACGTCCTTTCTTATGAGACTATCAAAGTAGGCATGTACTTGATCCACACACATTTTAAGTACAATATATAAAACAAATAACTTATTGCATTCCTGTAAATATGAATGCTGTAAATATAACATTTACTTTTAAGTTAGTGAATCATGTATATTACTACTGTTTTACTTATGAACTTAACTATGCTAATCAGTTAAACATCAATAAACTGCAATTAGGCTCCTACAGGTAAAATATTTATGAAAATAAATATATTTATGAAATTTTGGCAAATGTGCTTCCTTGCTGACAGAAAGTGGTGAGCTTTAGAGGTGCTAGGTGGACTTTGTTACTATGCGCACAGTCAGGCTAACTGTTTATGCAAAGATAGCCGCCTGCTGCTGCTAGCTTCACACTTAAATGGTAGATTTGAGACTGATCTTCTAATCTTTTTATCTTCTCATTTTACACAAAGAAAGTGATTGAGATTGTTTTCCCAAAATTTGAAATCTTCCTTTAATCTGTTCAGGTGGTTATGATATTGTTATGGCTTGTATCTCCTTTGCTATGTTGCATCAGACGTTTTAAGATAGAAAATAGCGATTATCTTAAACCAACAACAGCTACTGATAAACTGAAATCCTGTGACACTGAAGTCACAGTGACACAGTTTATTCAAAACAAATTATAGCAGCAGTCCTCTGTGTGTGTGCCATTATAAAAAGCAGCTCATTAAGTCTCTGCTCATGCTGTTACTCTGTGTCACTTTGTAGAAACTGAAGAGAAGAGGCCCAATTAAAATGAACAAACTAAATGCAGCAGTTTCATGTCTCTGTGGTATGCGTTTCAGTTTAATTGTGATTTCCACAGATGAGATGGGCAGTTGTGTGTGTGTGTGTGTGCGTGTGTGTGTCTGTGTGTGTGTGTGTGTGTGTGTGTGTGTGTGTGTGTGGACCCAGCAACCTGTAGGTGGTGTGTCAGCTCGAAATTAAATTCACCTACATGTCCTGTGTCTCTGAAGCATCAAATTGTAGCCCACCTGGGTTTTATATTTTATCTACTTTAAGATGTTGGAATTTAAAATGCTGTGAAGATTATATAGCACCAGTTAACAGTTGCAGCTTTTCTTAGTATCCCTCTAATTTTTAATGTACTTAAAATTCTGCTACATGATTATCTGTCTAATCCACATATATATGTATGTATGTATGCCATCTTGCATTCAATTAATGTTTTAATTTATTGCATTTGGGAGGAATAAGCACTGAACAAGATTTGATACTTGATTACACCTTACATAAATGTGTTGAACTCATGTGACTGCAGGTGAAGTGAAGTACCTCTCCGAGGCATGGATGTGTGTTTTGCTGTGAACTCTGTGAGCTCTGCTCTCGCTCCTGTATGTGAGTGAATTACTGCAGCAGCATGGAGACATGAGAAAACGGCGCTGTGGTTATAAAATCACACCGCCTCAGTCGAGCAACTTTTTGTGCGTTTTTTTTTTTTTCCTATAATAACGGACGCTCGTTAACTTCATTTCTGTGAGATAATGGCAATTTCTCCTGCCTTTTTGTTCCTGCTGTGCGGTCTGTGCGTTTCTCTGGAGGTTGATTGGGAGTTTGTGGACACTAATTCTACCTACCTCGATGATGCAATCGACTACAAGGATCCCTGTAAAGCTGGTACAGTCATTTTACCTTCATTGATTTTTTAAATTTTTTTCGCCTTTTGTCTTTGTGTATGTACATGTAGTTTGGCCAGTGGTTATAGTGGTTAGGCCCTAATTACTGCGAGGTAGGTTGATAAAAAGGCTAAAACGTCTAAAAGATAAATATAGATCTTAATTAATGGTAATGAGCTTAAGAACAAAAAAAGGAATAAATGTGGGCTAACAATTAACAATTAAAAGTATATCATAATTAATTGTTAATGGAACAAGAACATATCTATGATATTACTAAGATGTTTAACTTTACTAGAATAACAATACCACTATATACAAACTACATTACTATTAATCGTTCTGAATTGATCATTTTATTTATTAAAAACTATTAGCAAAATGTAAAGTAATCAAATATAAGTGATACATCATATTTTATATCCTTATGTAGTTTTGCCTCTGAAATGTAATGAAGTATTGCAGTGGAGTAGAGCCAGGTATCTTGAAATGAATGTACTCAAATAAAGTACCTCAAAAGTAAATCATATTGTACTTACACAAATGTGAAGTTTAACAGAAATATTCAATAAATCATACTGTATTTATAACAGATAAACAGGATACTGATGATATTTAAGCTATATTCATGTAACGAATGAAATGTCAAATCTAAAATCATGCAGCTGCCAGAGTGACTCTGATTGGTTAAATCTGTCTGCCATGCCTTTGTAATGAGCCGTCTCAAATGATAAAGAAAATAAAGAATATATATATTATATATTTTCATCTAACATGCCAAACATTTACTTTGGTTATTAACGGGACCTCCAGCTGGTCGGGTTCCCTTTTCTCACTGGTGACTTCAGAAACTTCCAAAACACAACACTCCTCTTCTCTGAGGTAGTTGCCTGGATACTAGAGGTCATTGAGGCTGTGCCAGCGCTGTTCTCGGCTGGACACCGGTGAAATCCCTCTGGCTTCAGGGCATGGGGTGCACGCTGCAGGGGTGACAGTCATTTGCAGTCACCCTTTGCATGAGTGAATTCACTTCAAAGGCAGACACAGGGCCTGCTATGTCTTTTCATTCGGACTTTCAAAGGTTGTTACATCACACGGCTAAATGAGGTATTTAATGGGAAAGGCTGTTCTGCTTGACTACTACAATACAGATTTATATAGAATGTACACTCTGAATGATAGAAACAATATTTCAATTCAGTTCAGTTTATTTTTAAAGTGCCAAATCACAACAAAAGTCATCTCAAGGCAAGTAACAGTATAATGTTTAAGACCTTACAGAATATAAATACATATAGAATTATACAGGAAACCCAACAGTCTCACTTGAGCAAGCTTTAGGTGACAGTTAGGAAAAACTTGCTTTAACAGAAGAAACCTCCAGCAAAACCAGCCATCTGCCTCGACCGGTTGGGGTGACTGGACAGAAGAACAGACCAAAAGAAATAACAACAGTCCCATAGAATGAAAAATATGTGTGTGTGCTAGACAGACTGGTAGTTTGACATTAAAATCATCATCACTTGTAAAAAGATGTGAAATGAACTTTTTAGATGGTGATGCATTGTGAAAAAAATATTGACTTTGTAGTAAAAAAATTTCTGTTTAAAAAAATTGGTAGTACATTACGGCATACTCACCAAAACACTAACTAAAAACTGTAGTTACAACAAAGCAATTCCAACATCACGGCAAGCACACTCCTCCAATCTGATACACCTGTACAATAACACAACAGATTCACTGCCGTAGAGTACTGATCAGCTTCCACCATACTGTGGAGATTTCAGAGGCTATTTCAGGTGATAATCTGAATCATCTTTTCTGACATATTGGAATCTTAGATCACTTTAAAACCTCCCATTTTTAAGAAACACATTTTTTATCAGCTCAAACACAACATTTTTAATGTTAAGACAGATTGCAACACTAAAACCTCCCAAAACAAGTCTTCAGTTCTTGTGCTACATATGAGTGGACCAGCAGTTTACATTAAACAGAGTAACTGAGCATGTGAGCGGAAGAATTCATCATCTAAAAGAAAGACAGTGTTTGGCATCAATAGACAAAGTTAACTTTGGGGTACTCAATCAAGCCACCATCAATGTTAATGTAGTGTAGGTATACTGATGACACTCCAGCCTACGTACGTAGCTGTGTTTCCTGATGACACCACTCACTTTTTAACAATAATTTATCATTTGAGTGACATTTCTAAAGTGAGGCAATTTCTCTCTCTCGGTTTGTTAAACATGATCAGGGACAATTTTGAGCCTTGTACTAAAGATAAGATTAACATTAGGGAACTCCATGCAGCTCAACACACAAAACAGTTTTTCTTAAGGGCACAGTGAGTAATCACTGATGATTTGACAGGTAGGTAAATATATTTATTCCATATAGTAAAGCATTTAAGCGATGCATTACAACCCTTATCAGGTACAGTATGTAAAGGTCTTTGCTCCCATGTACATGACTTCATTCCTGGGTTAATAAGTTGCTTATTTAAGAGTTGGCTGCTGTAGAAAAGGAAACACTGCACTTTAGGATACTAAGCAACATGAACTGAAAAAAAAACTGTTCCTTTACCTATGAATCAAATGTATCAGTGTTAGATCAAAATAAGGGCTGCTTCTAACTGTTATGACAAATGTTATATGTGTATTTTATCAGATATATCATATTCCTGCTTATTGATTAAAGCATTCTGGTACAGTAAAGTTGTGTACATTTCAGAAAGAATGCATATGTGCAGACATCATTTATAGGCTACTCCTGCAACAAAAAGTAAATGTTGAGTTTTACTGTAGGTTACACAGTCCAGTGCCCAGGGAACAGATCTGTAAAGTACTCAGTTTACATCTTCATTCTTTAAAACAGCACAGAAACTGCACGATCCACCAATATGCTTCACCTAGTGTGCAGTGCACACTGTATTCAGGACTGGCGTTTGCTGATTAGAGTCCTGCTCAGGACACAGAGTAGCATAGAGTAAAGCCTGCAGAGGATGCCTGAAGAAGGAAATGATACAAAAATTCAGGTAGTAAAGTAGTTTAAAGATCAGTTAAAACTGGTTCGGTGTGTGGAGCAATCAGCTGCTCAAAGAGCATAATTCAGTATGGTTAGCTAGTAAGATTTTTGGATTTTATGTTCATGAACTGGTTCCGATTAACATATCAACACAATAAAGGATAAATGGAATAATACAAGGATGATTGGCATTAATATTTAGCAAAATTATACTGTATTTCATTTGAGTTTAATTTCTTTTTTAGATTGCATTTTGTACTTACAAAAACACACCACCTAAAGGAATAGGGAATATAGGGAATATGGAATTGTTGTTTTTTTTGCCAAAGGTTAGTTGAGAAGACTGGTACCATCAAAGTTATCTTAGCTTAGCATAAAGACAGGAACTGCTTTATAGCCCTGTCTAAAACTCTATTTACCTGTACCCATTAAACAGACAACATGTTGTATCTCATTTTGGGACAGCACAGTGAAGCAGGGGTGAGCCTCACAGTAAGAATGTCCTGGATTCAAACCTACCAGCTGGTTGGGTCCTTTGTGTATGGAGTTTGCATGTTTTCCCTGGCCCGCATGGGTTTCCCTCCACCACCCAAAGACATGCAGGTTGAGTTAATTGGTGCCCATTGGTGTGATTGTGAGTGTGGATGGTTATCTGTTTGTGTGACTTGTGTGTGTACCCAGCCAGTCCTGCACATTATCCTCAATAAATGTGTTAATAGTAGAATATAGCAGCATGTGATCTAATTACTGACATTCCTCATCAGTTTATTATCTTATTTTTAATATTTCAGCTTTATATATGTACTATTTATCTGTGTGTTCATCCTTCTGGCCTAGCTGCCTTTTTAGGAGATATTGCTCTGGATGAAGACGACCTGCACATGTTTAAACAGACCGACAGCACTGAAGGTTCACAGCACATTGCACAGATCACGCAAAGAGACTCAGGTATCAAAAGTAGGAATAAGTTTAGTAATCCAAGAATATTCTGTGCTTTTTGCAATCAAGTAAAAGGGATAATAATCAATGCAGATTTCCTGTGCTATTGTTACAGTTAACAGTTCCAATGAGAGTGGCAGTAAAAACAGAGCTGCAGTCGGACAAAGTATCCATCGTGTGAGGAGAGCAGCCACCTCCAGACCTGAGCGAGTATGGCCAGACGGCATCATCCCTTATGTCATCAGTGGGAATTTTAGTGGTGAGTTCGGAAGGAAGTCATTATATATTTTATTTGTTCTTTCTGAAGAGTTGTCTGCTATATTCTGTACAGCCAGAATGTGTCTGTTGCCATTTGCAGTTTTGAGATCCTGAGCTCTAATTCAGAGTTTCCTTTCAGGCAGTCAGCGAGCCATTTTCCGACAGGCGATGCGTCATTGGGAAAAACACACTTGTGTAACATTCACTGAGAGGACGACTGAAGAAAGCTACATTGTTTTCACCTATAGACCTTGTGGGTCAGTCAGGAGCTCATTATCAATTTTTTTCATTTTAATAAACATTTTTAGGCCTATATTTTTAATTAAGTAACCTCCAGAAGTGCCTCCAGAACACAGGAAAAGGCCAGTTCATCTTGTGTAAATCATATTTAGGGGATCACACTAGTGATTGTATGTTTTAGCACTGTGAAGTGTACTACAAATCAAGCATAGTTCATATCAACTCACAAAATCACAACTAGCTATTTTGCAATCCATGCTTTGGAAATTTTAATGACTTTTTTGTACTGTTACTAGCATCTAGCATATAATTTATTTAGGCCTATATCTGATTTTTTGATAATGCACCAATAGAAAAACACACAAGGAAGCTTCAAATGCCAAACATAAGGGAATAAATGGAAGATAAACACTGCATAGGCCTGTAGGTAAATTATCTCTAAGAATCTATATAGGTTGCACTCATAAATTATCAGCACAAATGTATTTACAAAAGTTATACTTGCAAATACAGTAGCCGTTCAGCAAAGATTTGGTGTGTATAGGTAGATGTCGACCTCAACAGTGTTACCTCCTGCAGGTGTTGCTCCTACGTGGGGAGAAGAGGTGGCGGCCCTCAGGCCATCTCTATAGGAAAGAACTGCGATAAGTTTGGCATTGTGGTACACGAACTCGGCCACGTGATTGGCTTCTGGCATGAACACACTCGTCCGGACCGTGATGAGCACGTAAGCATCATCAGAGACAACATCCAACCAGGTACTGTTACTACATGTGTGTTGCTGTTAATAAGTGTGAATGGATATGTGTGTACACTGACCTTTCACATGTTTCCACTCGCATTTAGTCCATTGACTATGTGTGTATGAACAGGGCAGGAGTATAACTTCCTGAAGATGGAACCAGGCGAGGTTGACTCACTTGGGGAGGTATACGACTTTGGCAGCATCATGCATTACGCAAGGAATACATTTTCCAGGTTGGTGTATGATGCTTTCTTATTCTTCACGTCTTCACTCCTAAAGTTACTGCAAAAATTGCTTCACTTTTATTCCCACCTGTGGGTTTCCTGGGCTTCCTGAGCACACCCTAGCTCACATTAACAGGCCTCTAAGTGGATCCTGGGACACTATTTTCAGAGGCAGTATTACCAAGTCATTGAGTCTGTGACAATTTTTGGATAAATGCCTTGCTCAAGAACCTAATTGTTGAGTATTAATGACTCAACATATGTGAACTTAAACTGCTTCTTGAATCAGGCCATCAACATCCTTAATCACTGATTTACCCCCTTTACACTTCTGAAATTTTGAGTTTGAAATTGTTACATATTCCACTGATGAGCATGCTGACTTGGTTGTACAGTATTAAATGCAGTATTTACAGTCATTTGGAGAAGTCAGCATCAAGACACTGACTTGTTGTTTGTCCCTTTATTCAGCTCTGGGAAGAAAACTCCATAGGAAACGTCAGAGGAGTTTAATCCCTTATTGTCACAGAACTGGTTTCAGACTAGTTTCCTTTTTATTTGTGTTGTTACCCTGTTGCTTTGCACTATCTTTTTGTTTTATTTTGTTTTATTTTTTATTTTTTACCTCCATCACTGCTTTGCTGGTCTGGGTCATGGAGGCAAGCCAAGGTAAATAAAGGCCTGGCAGTTCAGGCTTTGTTGAACAATTTGGACTGGAGTGGCCTTTTTCTCTGGCATTCAGGAGCGGGCTCCACTGAGCCGGCTGGCACCGGCAAAAGGCCCCATTCAGAGTGCTCTGTTTGCACATGCCTGTCATTCATGGGTGCATCACCATGGGAACTGAACAAGAGCAAGCTCCAACCCCAGTGAGAGATTATCAGAATCAATAAAGTATCAAGGTGTTGAACAAGACCTGAAAAAATCCTGCTCTCTACTGAGTGTTAGAACTTTTGAAAACCACATTTACCTGCACATGAGTGTAGCTGGGAAATATTGTTCCATGTCTGGATTTTTGTGCTATCACTGAACTTGTCTGTTGTCTCAGAATGAACCTCTCACATTTGTGATTGGTCTAAAACAGAGGAATCTTCTTAGACACAATCTTGCCCCGTTATGATGTCAATGGAGTCAGGCCACCTATTGGACAGAGGACAAGGCTCAGCAAAGGGGATGTAGCACAGGCCCGCAAACTCTACAAATGTGCAAGTAAGATGCATTTGGTGTATAAAAAATAACCATAAAATAAACTCATCTTGGTTTTTAACTTGATGATTTTCAAAGTACTTGCCTGAGTGCACTCCAGCTAAACCTTCTGTACATCCAAAAACAATCATTTCTCCGGTCTATCATAGTAGAACAATGATGATGTTATGGTGTGTGGTTGTGACAGAATGTGGGGACAGCCTGCAGGAGAGCTATGGAAACTTCTCTTCTCCTGGTTTTCCCAATGGGTACTCAGCATATGCACACTGTGTATGGAGGATTTCTGTTACTCCTGGAGAGAAGGTGAGTGATGAAAAATGGACCCATAGAGAAAAAATCATTAATCCAGAATTTATTGTAACAAACAGAAATTAACTGGCATGAGAAAAGAAATACAGTATCATGCAATATGCAATGCACTATGTGGTATGGTACATGTTATAGCTGATCATGACTGTGGTTCCATAGCTGTATAACACTGCAGAAATGTACATGCAAATAACACTGGCCACTGTGAAAATTAAAGTCACAGACAGTTCATCAATAAAATACCATTAATTACCTAAATTATTCAGTGACCCATACATGGCTAGCTGTGTCAGATTGAAAGTGACAGTGTTTTTATGTAACACCTTAATACAATAATTGTTGTCTTAATTAGCAGAATTCAGAAAACACTGCATTGTCTGTTTAATGCATCGTTGTCATTTTTGTTTGAAATCTTATGCATTTCATATTGAGTCTAGATACTGCACACGTTCTTCTTAATGTTACAGTCACAGACTTGTAAATACTCATCTTAACAAGTATCTCATCTGTCACGTCATCCCTCTCTATTGCTTTGTTCCTCACAGATTGTTCTAAATTTTACTTCCATGGATCTCTTCAGGAGTCACTTGTGTTGGTACGACCACGTGGAGGTCCGAGACGGCTTCTGGAGAAAAGCTCCTCTGACAGGTCTTTAACTTTGATTTATAATACACCTCTCTACTCCTACTGAGTATCATCCAGAAACCTGTTATTAACTTGATACATGTGTCATATAATCACTACTGAGCACTTTTAAGTACTTACTGACAGGCAATGTCATTATCTCCTCATGTACTCTGGCAGGCCGTTTCTGTGGAGACACACTTCCAGATTCTATCATCTCTACTGACAGTCGATTGTGGATTGAATTCAGAAGCAGCAGCAGATGGGTGGGCAAAGGCTTTTCAGCTGTTTATGAAGGTACAACATTGACAATGTAGTGATTTTAATACACGCTTCATTTATTTATTTATTTCAATGTATAATGTAGACAGCTAAAGGTATAAATATACAGTAGAAAGGAAGTCTCTGGATCAAACAAATTACAAATAATCTCATTTCTCACCTCCTGTGCAGCCATCTGTGGGGGAGAGGTGAAGCGGGAAAGTGGCCAGATCCAGTCTCCCAATTATCCTGATGACTACCAGTCCAATAAAGTGTGTGTGTGGAAAATTACAGTAGCAGAGGGTTTTGATGTTGGCCTCTCGTTTCAGTCATTTGAGGTAGAATCACTTTCATTGTTGTTCGTTATATATTAAAACAAGAAAACATCTGCAGGAAAAATGTTGAAATTGGCACTTCACAAAGTTATAAACTGCTGCAACTGATTGCTGGTGTCATAGGGAAAAAACACATATTTCTATCTCGTTGCACTCTCATGCATCTCTGTGTTAAAATGTTGTATACTCAGAAATTGGTATGAGACAGAAGTATAATATTTGGAGACCTGTATATCAGCCATTTCTAAATCCCATCAGGTACCTTTCAGATTTTTTTTATTTTTGTTAAACCTTATTTTTTCATCTGTCTGTTACTATCCTTTGCACAATTCACTGTGCTTGCTTCAACTGCAGATTGAAAAACACGACAGCTGTGCCTATGATTATGTGGAAGTGAGGGATGGCAGTTCAGAGAGCAGCCCGCTGCTCGGACGTTTCTGTGGCTATGACAAACCAGACGACATCAAAAGCAGCTCCAACCAGCTCTGGCTGAAGTTTGTATCTGATGGATCCGTTAACAAAGCTGGGTTTGCCGCAAACTTTTTTAAAGGTTAGTTATTTAAGTTGTTTGTTAGCATGTTTATGTAGCAAAGAATACTAATTCTATGATTTTTTTATTTGCCAGAGATTGACGAGTGCTCCAGACCTGACAACGGTCACTGCGAGCAGCGCTGTCTGAACACACTGGGCAGCTACAGATGTGCCTGCGACCCAGGATATGAGCTGGCAGCTGACAGACACAGCTGTGAGAGTGAGTGAAGACCACAACTCCACACACTAACTTACACCCAGCATTAGAGTGCTATTAAAGTACTTTAAAATATGAAGTCAAGCTAGTTAAGCATCAACTGCAATTCACTGCTACCCTCCAGTGGATACTCCTCTCACTGCAACATCCAAACATCCTCTAACCTCCTGTTCTTCATGGCACCATGTCTGCTCACTCTCACTCTTTTTCTGCATATTTATACCTGCTGCCACACAGCTAACCTGAAAGTTAGTATTGCTGCTGTCCTTGCTGCTACTCTTCTACTCTTAATGTAGTATTATTTTATAAGCATCACCTTGACTTCAGTATCTTTGGGCAGGTCTAAGTTAATACATGAGCTTGGCAAATGAGTGAACAAAAATGTTTTTTTTTTTGGTTGAGTTGAATTTCATGTATCCCTCTCCCTTCACCCTGACAACTCAGTTCACAGTTTCTAACATTCCCAGTACAGCACAGTTCAGATGAGAGTCGTTAACGACGGCATAACGGCATTTGTAAATAAAATAGGTAAGCTTTGCACACTCTTGACCTTCTAGCAGTCAAACAAAATGTCTCCTGCCTTATGTAACGTCAGCTTGAAACATTTATCTTTCTACTGCAAAAACAAGATGCTCTATTGTGTTAGATGTTCCAATTAAAAACTAGTCTCTAACTTTATATGTCTGTTATTTGTAAGAAATCAGTTGAATGGTTAAATTTTCCAGTACAAGGCTTTGTGACTGTTGTAACTATGTTTCCCAGTGGAGGAATTATTATCATCACTCCCTCCTGTGTTTGCTGTCGCAGTTTTGCCCTTGGCTCTCCTTAAATTGTGTTTTTGTTTATTTGTGACACTCTTTTTCCCCGCCTTCAGATCACATGCTTGTTCTCTCAGCAGTTACCTGCTCGCTCTCTCTCTCTCTCTCTCTCTCTCTCTCTCTCTCTCTCTCTCTCTCTCACACACACACACACACACACACACACACTCCTAGCTGCAGTCACTCACCTTGATTGCTCTGCTGATGCTCATCCACACACATAAATTCAGGCAGAAATATACAAGCCAGTTGTATTCATTCATTCCCAGTTTGTCTGATGTGCTTCAATGCCTCAGTGTTTCCAGTATTTATTCTTGTTGGTGTTTTCCCCTGCAGGCCTACTTGAACAAAGACCAGAAACTGGAGATCAAATCAAATAGATTTTGTCATCAAATAGATAGCAAAGGCTATATATGCCATTTTATGTGTTGCATTAATACACTTCATACACCAAGGCTTTTACTCTGGCATAGGTGTTTGTAATGGCAAAAAGCTCTAATCTCAACCTAAAGACTGATTTAGTGCTAGTTTCCTCTTCTACCACAAGAGGACAGCAGTCCCTGTCAGAAACTTCACCCAGAGCCCTGAAAGTCCATTACAGCATTGGTTTGATTGATCTAAACAATATTAATAAAATGGCATTCCCTTGTTTGTTTTGCTTGTTTTTAATTCAAGTTCTATTCTGCAACTTTCTCATTAGCTAGAATTTTGTTTCTGTAAAATGCATACCATACTTTCCTATTATACCAGTGTTCCTTTGTTTTCACTTTATTAATTTTTTTATTTTCAATATGAGCTTGTAATTTAAGACCCTATAGTTTTTTTTGTTTCTGCAGTTAAAAGACTCACATATGGTTATGTGATTTATGTCATGCAAGTGTTTTCTTTCACACTTCCACCCCTAAAATTAGTGCTTTGTCCTACCAGCAGCTGCCTGTGGCGGGTTCATCACCAAGCTGAATGGTTCCCTCACCACCCCCGGCTGGCCTAAAGAGTACCCACCCAACAAGAACTGTGTGTGGCAGCTGGTGGCGCCCATTCAGTATCATATAACTCTGGTGTTCGATGTGTTTGAGACTGAAGGGAATGATGTAGGTTATGTATGGTGTTTAATTAATAATGCAGTTTTTATCATATGACCTGCTCATAATAGTTATTTGTTATCCGTGGTAGTAAGAAAAACTGTGTAATGTTTATCATCAGGTGTGTAAATATGATTATGTGGAGGTGCGCAGTGGTTTGAGCTCAGACTCAAAGCTTCATGGGAAGTTCTGCGGAGCAGAGAAACCTGAGGTCATCACCTCCCAACACAACAACATGAGGATTGAGTTCAAGTCTGATAACACCGTCTCCAAGAGGGGATTCAAGGCTCATTTCTTCTCTGGTAAGATGTTAAGAGTCACAATTTCAGGAAGTACTGAGGAAGTGTTATATCCTGCACACTAACATCCAGATCCATTGAGTTAAGCAGTGTAATCTGTATAACATAATGTGACACTAGAACTTTAGAAAACATAATAGCTTGAATTGTATAAATAGTATAATTAGTATTTTAAGAATTATATTTGGCATTAAATCCATACTGAAAAGGCATCATTCATTTTGTTGTGTGGATAGGGAAAACTAGGCTTTTCAAAAAATACTAACAGAGATGATCCAGGGTTGTTGTTGGTGTTTCATATAGCAGATTCCTCATTCTTAAAGAATACAGAAATCATTTGTGTTTGGACCCTCAGCAGGAAATCTGGGGCTAACATCTTAATTCAATATGTTCAATATGCAGGTTTCCTTCAGCCTATTGTGACAGATTCACATGTTGTGCAAAGGAATGTTGAGTTAAAATTCTTTAAATGTCTCAACAGATATAGATGAGTGCTCCAAAGAAAATGGAGGCTGCCAGCATGAATGTGTGAACACCTTTGGAAGCTACAGCTGTCAGTGTCGCAGCGGTTTCATGCTGCATGATAATAAGCATGACTGTAAGGAAGGTACAGTATGTCAGCTGACCCCTGCTGGGAGATTATGAGTGGAGAGGTGATGGATGTTGGGGCAGTTTTTTCTTTCCTATTTTAACGTGTTACACATGCACAGCACCACAGCCCTTAGCACAGGAGATCTTCATAGAAAGTACTTTTTACCACTTATTCTTTTTGTCTCATTGAAAACTATTCAGATATAGAAAGTCCCAATATGTTGTTTCTTAAGCTTTACTTTTGCTTTCATTATGATGTTATTGAATGAACGCCTCTTCCAAGCAAAATAGCCCAGAGAGCTCTTGTGTTGAAGAATGATGTGAGTGCTCAGAGATGCAGCTCTCATTGTTTTGTTTTTTCAGCGGGATGTGATATTGTTATAAACAGTGTATCGGGCATTATCAACAGCCCCAACTGGCCTGATGAATATCCCAGCAAGAAGGTCTGCACCTGGTCTCTGTCCACCACCCCAGGTCATCGAATCAAACTTGTATGTCAGTGGATTTTTTTTTTTATTTGAACTTTATGTTGTGACCCAGATTAAAGACTTGGAAAGCAAGTAAGCAACTTCTTAAAGTCATTCATAGCATTTTAAATTCACTTTCAGGTTTTCAATGAGATTGATATGGAGGCACATCTGGAGTGTGCTTACGATCATCTGGAGATCTACGATGGGCAAGATACTCGTGCTCCAAGTCTAGGACGTGTCTGTGGCACCAAGAAGCCTTCTCCCGTCGTTTCCAGTGACAACAAAATGTTCCTGCGTTTTTTCTCTGACAACTCAGTGCAGAAAAGAGGCTTTGAAACTTCATACAAAGCTGGTGGGAAAAACTGTCACTAAGTTACTGTTCTGCTACTAAAAATGTCTAAAAATGCTAGAATACTAAATATGACATTTCTACTATGGGTTTGTTTCATGTTGTCAAAGAAAGCTGCACTTTTTTCTTCACTTTTACGAGTTCCTCTTTTTGACCCTCTAATTTTGTGGTTGTGAATTCCCAGAATGTGGAGGAAACCTTATAGCCGAGGTCAAGACAAAAGATCTGTACTCTCATGCTCAGTTTGGAGACAACAACTACCCCAGTGGCTCTGACTGTCTGTGGGTGGTCACTGCTGAGAAGGGCTATGGAGTGGAGGTCATCTTCCAAGTGTTTGAGATTGAGGAGGAGGCAGACTGTGGGTATGATTACGTGGAGCTATATGATGGTGCTGACATCAAGTCTCCGCGGCTGGGAAGATACTGTGGATCTGGGGTAAGACTAAAAATATAAGGCCTCTGTAGTAAACACTAGTTAAGCAAAATTATTTTTCCAAAACATTCTTTTTGTTTCTTCTTTGCAGACTCCAGAGGAAGTTTACTCAGCCGGAGACGCCATAGTTTTAAAGTTTCACTCAGATGACAGCATTAATAAAAAAGGCTTTCACGTACGCTACACAAGCACAAAGTTCCAGGACACATTACATGCAAGCAAGTGACTGTCTCCAAGCCTACTCCTAAACCTAATTGGAGACTTCACCCCTAACATTTGGTCGGACACACCCGTTTCCAGATGAGCGGTCAATGCATGAATTGATACCACAGGCACCAACTCGCATACTTTACATTCACATTTCATTCTGTTGCGAAGCCATGCAGAAAAATGACATCTTTACTCTTCTTCAGCTATATACCATAAAAGGCAGGACTAGTTTAAAGTAATTATTTTAAGTAAGCCCAGTCACACCACTTATAATGACATGATAGCACTGAGCTAAAATATAAAATGTGCATATTGTGATATACTGTAGTTTGCCTTGTTTTTTTAATCGCAATATCAACTGTCACTTTTTGCTGTGTGAGGTTGAAAGACTGATCACTTCTAATCAATGTAACACACTTTGTTGTATTATATTACATGAAAAATGCACACAATGAATGGAAAACAGGAAGAACCTATGTATGTTATTTAATATATTTTCTGACCTGTCCCTTTCAGAACATTAATATTACCTCACAGTACAATTTGAGTCTGATTTATACACAGTACTGTGTTTCCATCACTTTTCCTCTGATTGGTGTTATACCAAATTCTCTTGCAACACAATCATAATGGAAGAATTTAGCATCACGCTGACCTACTCACTAATAATTTGCCACTTTGCTGCTGTGATGTTGGGTGTTGTCACGGGTGCAACAGATCACATTTCTTACCAAACTCAACTCGACTTTGGCAGAGAAGCTTTACACTAGATAGGACATTGGAAAACTTTTATGTTTACATTCAGTGTTACTCAACAAAATGCATTATGTGTGGCTTAAAAGTTCAATAAATACAGTATTTTTGATGCATTTCCTTTCCTTATTCAACATGTTTTTCAATTTAGATTATTTTAAAACAGGTAAAGTAGGTTTACTAACTTGCAGACGTACAAGCTAAATTTCTTGAACTGCCAATCAACTACCAGCCACAGAATATGTATCTTGTCATGCCTTTGGTGGCACTTGTGTATGATAAAAACAAAATGGGGACCCACTTATAAAAAAGGTTCGTTTAATTTAATTTAAATTATGACAAAAAATGCTGTAACATCTACAGCTTGTAATCAGATTATGGTGATAAGAAGCACAGACTGTGGAACCTGTTTTCCATTAATACTTTATTAAAATGTTATATGGCACTTATAATTCTGTGTAAAAGTAAGTGTTATTTAACATGCATCAGACTTTGGCTCAACCAAAGTAAACAGTTGGTACATTTACTTCATCTAGCACAGCAAGTACAAAGTAGATATCCAAAACAATAATAATTTTGGTCATAATACAAAATTGGTCACATGTTGCTTTATATGAATCCTGTTGCTAACAGCACCAATTAAAGAAATCCCTATGGTTCTTGAATGCACCACATACTCATTAGAATAACATAACAACAAACAAAAACACAAAGATCATCAAATTATCACAGCTTTAAATGATTAGGATATTAAACTGAATGTATTAGTGAATCATGCACAAGAAAGAGTATTGAATTCTATATATATTATATTGCATGTTACATAAATGTCACCACAGTCAGGTAACCAAACAGTTTCACATTCTTCACTGAAGCACAGCTTCTCTGAAATGAAATGTGTGGCAGTAGATCCAGTCTACACACTGAACAATGTGTTACAAAAAAAGTTACATGTGTTTCTATTGGACAGAAAACTCTAAAATAAACACAAATACATTGGTGTTGTCTAATGGTGTTGTCGTTAGAGTAAAAAAATGTTTCTCTCCTATCTCATTTCATATGTCTTTGCTAACTCCTTATAACGTTTAACTTTTTGTTACCATTCTTTCAAGTTTGTTAAATCTTTGGTAAGAAAACTTTGAGAGGCTCATTTTCATGCACTTTGTCCAGGAAGCCCAAATTGAAGTAAGGATATAGCGTCTCGGTGAAGGTTTCCCTGAAGGTGTAGAGATGTGTCATGCTCTCTGCATTGTAAAAGGACACCAGGCCTCTCTTGTAGTCCAGGTACACTCCAATCCTGGCCAGCGGTTCCTCCAGGGATAGGACAGTTGGAGGCGATGTACCAGCCATGTACTGTATCCCATAAGAGAGGGAGAGGGTCCAGAAGCCATTGGCTGGGAGGGCTTTGATGACCCCCTTTCTGGGCACTGACTCTCGAGCCACCCCAACAGTCCAGACTGTGCTGCTGTAGACTTCAATCTCCCAGTAATGGCGCCCGTGGGTAAAGCCCTGACTTCCGAGCAGTGAGAGGGCAGCATTGAACCTGTAGGGGTTGTCCTGCACTGTGTGGTTAAAGGTCTGGTAGCGAACACAGGTGAGGGAGGAGGTAAGGCTGAGCCAAGGATTGGCTGTGCTGGAGTTAAAGGTGATGGCTGCTGGAACTTAAAACAGGAAAGATATAAGAAAGGATTTCAAAGATACTTTGGAAATACAAGTTGATTTTTGTCAAGGAAGAATTTCTAAAGGGGTAATTGTTAGTACCTGGATATATGCTTCCTTTCATGGATTTCCACACTCTGTACTGCAGGGGCCCTGCAAATCGACCCTCACACAGGCTGGGAGGTGTGAATGCAGGTTTCTCAAACTTCAGAGATGGCCTGCCAATAAAAGCTAAGTCAGAACAGCAAAGGGAGAGAATAAAAACAAAAGCTATCCTAGTTTAAACAGTTCAACTTTTCCCACACTCACCTCTGAAGCAGGACTTTGATGCTCTGAAATGAGACAGAGGAATAAACACAGGAAAGGAGATACAGAGAGAGTGGTGATTAGTTTTGTTGTATCCAGAAGACGAGAAAGCTTTTTCCACATTACATCAATGTCTGAGCTCACGCTATTCCACCCTGTGGGATCTCCCTGTGGCTGGGGGAAAGTCCCGCAGCCAGAACCAAAGTATGGCCCCATGCCTGAACTAAACTCTTTATCCCGCAGGTCAACGATTGAGGTCATTGGCCTACTTCCTGTCTGTGCTCTTGGAGAGAAAAAGTTTTTTGTTATGAGAAAATTAGCAATACTTCAAACTTTGCTCTTAATGCAAATGCATGAAACTAGCATGTTTGTGGTATTTAAAAATAGTGTACAAACTTCAACAGGAAAGCCAAAATGGTTACACCCAGCTCAGCTTAATCTTGAATGTTGATATTGGAGCCTATTTAACATTTTGGCATAGACATACATGTCTGCTACGTGACAGACTGCCACCTAAAAGTAACTTTCACGCCAAATTTGACTACTTTTTATGACTTCAGTGTGATATAAATAATTTTGTAAGGAAAAAGTTTTAAATCAAGAGCTCAGCATTTTTCCTCTTAATCATCCCCAGAGCTGACTCATCAAGCTCTTAATACCTTCCAGATGGACTGTATTCATTGTGCATGAAGTTCATATAAGCTGAGCATACCCTGAGCAGAGTGAATGGGTCCTGTTCTTTCAGCTTGTCCTCTATCTCGTGCAAAGCTCTCTGCAGACGGGAGATTTCCACACACAGCAGGGCCTTGTGCTCATCCAGACGAATCAACTCCCTGCGCTCCTCCGTCTTTAGCTTCACCTGCAGCAGCTTCTCTTCCTGGTATAGAAACTGGTGCAGGTCACTGAACTGGGCCTCAATTCGCTGCTTCAGGTCAGCTGTGTGCTCCTAAGTTGGTGCAATATAGTCAACATTTACAAGGTTAACAGTGAAAGCATGAAATTCATGCCATACATCAGAAATAAAAGACATTTCATCTTTTATGCAGCTTTGCATGTTACAACTTCAAAACGTTTTACTCTTCTTCTATACTATACTTCTACTATACTTCTGAGCAGTAGAAATAATACATATACTGAACTTTTGTTCTGAAAGTGTCTCCTCTAACCTTGAGCTTTTTAACCTCATCTTCAGCTTCCCTGTCACACTGCAGGGCTGTGTTGAGCTCAGCTTTGAGAGAATCCATGGAGCTGTTCAGAGAGGCCTGAAAGGACAGAGACTCACTGGATACTGAACTGCTTCTCACTTCACATTCACTATCATATCTGCACCGATGTGCACAGTTGTTCTGGGGCCAAAATCAATAAATGCAACAGACATGAGAAACATTCACTAGCATTTGTGTTTCGTATTAAGCCAAAAGAGTATATGGATACAACAAAGACACAGCAGTGAGGTATTTGCACCAAAGTACAAGAAAATCTTGTACTTACAGCATTTGAAAAGGGCCCCAACTTTTCTTTAACAGATACATTTAAAAATTTCAGTATTCTGCTGAAACTTTTACAGAAAACAGAAATTCATGAAACTCAACAGCAACTTACCCTGTATTTCTGCTCAGCCTCCTGCACACACATCATGGTATGATTCCTGTGCTCCTGGGAAACACCACACACCAGACACACCAGCTCCTGATCCTCCTCACAGTAAAGCTTCAGCTCCTCCCTGTGTCTGCTGCACCGGGGGACCGGAGCAGGAACTCTCTCTGCCAGCCCAACATCCACCAGACGGGCTCCAGTGCCACTCTCCTCCAGACCCTGACAGTAGCTCTCCACTATGTTAGCAACAATGCGGTTGGGTCTGTAGCTTTGTCCAGGGTACACTTTCCTGCACTGAGGGCACGAGCGTGTGCCTCCCTGGCCAAGGCCCCGGGGTCCAGTCCAGTAGCCCTCAATGCACCCCTGGCAGAAGGTGTGATCACAGGGCAAAGATACCGGCTGCTTGAAAAGATCCAAGCATATGGAGCAGGTCAGGTCTCTGCTGATTCTATGAGCTGAGCTTTTGGTTACTTGTCCAGCTATGGGAGGCTGCCGCAGCTTTTCCATTGCTGTTTGCACAGCAAACTCTCCTTCCTTTGGTTTCCAACTTTTCTTGTCTGGCCTTATCCCCTGGTTTAGCCTTTCCACGTTCTGCAGATAAACTGACTGGATTTTCTTCACTTCGTTCTGATTCTTGCTCATTCCTTTGCCTTGATTGTTTTCCCTGGTTCTGACTGTGCAGCTGGACGGTGGACCTCTACGTCCTTCCTCTCATGCAGAGTGTGGCTGTTCTCTTTGGCCTCGAGTCTTCCTGTTGACTGTGGGGAAATGAGGGAGGTGGTGCCAAAGCAGCCTCAGCCTCTCACATCCTAAGCAAGATAGTGAAGGAATCTCAATGGGCCCCCCTTTTTCCCTCCAGGCTGATGTCACATCTTTGTCAGGAAACCGAGGCGGACCATGGATATTCTTTCCATGTTTGTTTAGAATCTGAACAGTAACTCCAATGCAGTCTTACTTCACTAAACTCTTAATCTGCTGTAGAGTAACTACAGAAAAATGTAAATCCATTGTATGTGACTTGTGCATGTGTGTGTTTCCATGTACGAGTGTCTTTGAGAAAGAGAAAAAGCAGTAACAGATTTCTTACCTTTTTTATGTGTGTGTGTTGGTGTGTGTGTTTGTGTGTGATAGAGAGAGAGAGAAAGAGAGAGAGAGGGCACACATTTAACATCTTATTGTGTTTGGTGTGTGTTTGTAATCATATTGTTTGACCTTGTTGAAGACTTTTCACATTGTTAACAAAAGGAAACTTGTGAAACTTGTATCCTTGAAAAGCCTGGGAAATCCTTCAGGATGTCAACAGCTTTGTTTGCCATGCCCAAATGCCACCATGCTCTTCTCTTGTCAGACATAAATAAATCACTAACACAACAGACGAAGAAAAACTGATGCCAGACTCACGAGTAAAGTTAATTACATGTTTTGTTTAACTGACAATTTCCTAGTCTATACTGATTTGTCTAGTGTTGTGCAGATTACAACTGAACTGGTGTTCAAGTTAGAGTATGTAATGGACAATAGTGACATCTGGTGTCCAAATTGAAAATTAAACAGAAAAACAGTAAATTTAGTACAGTGAAAACAATAAATAGGAACAGTTGTGTAAAGGGTCATTTTATAAGTGAAATTTATCTCATATCACAACTCTTTCTTAGGAGCAAATCTTAAAATATGTAATATTTATATAATTAATTATATAATAAGTAATGAATGAATTAAGTAAAATGAATGAATTCTTGTCTGAAAAATTTTAATTTCAAAAAACACTATAATATTATGATATATTAGACCAGTAGATATAGTATAGATATATATAGATAGTATGCATGTTAACGACTGCATGTAAACTTGATTTTGTTTTAAGCTTCTCAAAAAGCAATGAGAAGTGTTGTTCTTTTGGTGGTAATCGAACTGACAGAGTGCTGAGGAGCAGATAAATCTGACAGCGAGGAAGTAGGTGAGGATGAACCTGTGGAGAGACAAATTCAGGTGTGACAGCTGCAGCACGGTAGCTCATCCTGCACAGTGGCTCATCCTGGTCGCTTGTGGTTTGGTAAAACCTTCGTTAATATTGCAGATGTGCCTCAGGAGCCCTGAGGAGTCACTGTCTGTGATTCGAAAAGCTGCAGGAGCTGTTTGTGGTGCTGAACATTTACAAGGAGCAGAGCAGCAAGTCTGAGCGTGTGGAGCTTTGTTGCACAGTCACAAAGCATTTAACATTGATATTTTTGAAAAAGTGACATTGTGTTCACATAAAAGAAAAGTGGGGATTTTTTCAAGCATGTTTTCAAATGTAACAAAGAAAAATAAAAGCTCCTGCTCCACCTATAATCATGATCAACATTGCCTTGTCGTATAAAGCGCCACCTTAAATTCAGTATTTGAGTAATTGAGTATGTGTACTGTAGATAAATGTGTTTGCATATACAGTACAGTATGTGGATGTATTTTTGTAACTAGAGCCCCTGCATTTTTATGTGCAAATTAAATAATTCACCTGAATTATGTTAAATTGTTATAGCAAATGTATTACTTTCATACTGTCCTGTAAAAAAGCATCATCAAATAATGTCTTAATCAGTTTATCTAAAAATAAATAGATATGTATTTGAATAGACAGTTCATTATGATGTGCAATGACTTGAAAATATTGGCAAGAAGAACCACATAATAAGAAACTTTCACTTGCTGTATTTCACATTTACTAAGGACTTTACTAGGCAGAAATAAGTGATGGAACACAGTGTAATTAACCTGCAACCTTCAGTGGTCTCTGATAAAATTACCATAACAACATCTTTAGAGCTGCACATGCATAATTAACACAGGGGACAGATTAGTATTATTGGGTTAATTAAAATGTTGAAATACTTTGGCAGTATGATTCATGTAAACCTCCTGGGTCTGGAAAAAGTTGAAAAAAGTTGTAGCAGAGGTTAAATAATTATATTGTACTACATCTTCACAACATCACATCACATCCAGTTTGAAAAAGGTTCAAAAAGTTTAGCTGGATCACTTAAATTTTTCTAAAGCAATACAGTGAAAACACAACAGCAGTTTCTGCTTTTTAGTCAAATTTGAGTCAGTGTGATGGAGATGAATTGACAGCAGCTGTGCTGGGAGGCAGAGGAAGTAAAAGCATGAAGAAGAAAAATATTCTAGGAAATTCATTTCTGGATGCCTAAAAAGACACATAATTGCTTCCAGTGTACAGTGCTTATAAAAAGTGTTCATCCCCTTGGAAGTTTTCTTTTTTTTTTGGTTTTTCTTGTGGTTGAAATGGAAAAGAGACTGTGCAAATAGCATTGGTTGCCTGTTGACAGTGTCTAGTCTGAGTCAAAGGTTTTTGCCTTTTGTCTCATCAGACCATTGAACCTTCTTCCAGTTGACTTCGGAGGTTTCCACATGTCTTCTGGCAAATTCTAGCCAATAGTTAATATATAAATAATATTTTTTTTCTTTGCCACTCTCCCATGAACTGATTGACTGGTGAAGAACTAGTTGCTATATGTACAGTCTCTCCTATCTCAGGCGCTGAAGCTTGAAACCCCAGGTGTCTTGGTGGCCTCACTAATCCCCTTCATGCACAATCGCTCAGGTTTTGAGCAGTTTTGAGCTTTAATCACGTGCCCTATCCCTTCCCTTTCTTAATGATGAATTTAACTGTACACAAAGGGATTTTTATGAAGGGTATTGAATCCAATCCCTAACTTGCCTAACTTGTGCCTTTCAATAACCTTTTTGAGGAGTTGCTTGTCGTATTCTTTTGTCTTCATGGTGCAGTTTTTCACCAGGATACTGATTACTTGAAATAGATTCACTGCACTCAGGTGATCTCCATGTTAAAATGGCAAATGCCAAAAGGCCAAATTACGTTGATGTTGTAAGAAAACAACAGGTGAAAACTTCCTAGAGGGGTGAGTACTTTTTATAAGGTCCTGTGAACAAAAAGGCACAAATATCTGTGAAGATTCTCAGTCATCCAGGTCATGGTTATCTCAAAAAAGGATAACTTTTAACTTTTTAATCTTTAACATGTTGTTTAACAACTGAAAACTGTTATCATAATGAGTTTAGTGATGTTAAACAGTGGTTTGCCTCTAAAAATGATCATGATGATATCTTACTAGAAATACTCTACAATATATGAAATACTACCACAATATTTTATTGTAGTTTTATTTATTGAGCTGTTAAGATTTTAATTTTTGTTCTTTTGTATTTTTTCTTTATACGTTTGGACCTTTAAGATAAGAGTCATAACCACACAGTGTAAACAACAACAAACCTTCCATCACCCAAACTGAATCCTAGTGCACTGTCCAGTTATTTCAGATATGAATATGTCAACATTTCAAGTCAACAGGTTTTAAGTTTTAATGTTACATTTTAATGTAAAATTCATGTCTGTTATCAGGCAGTAGCAGTACAGTGAATATTCGTGGCACAGCTAGAGATCATCTGTGAATGTGTGCACAAATATGTGCAGCCATGCATGTGAGTGTTTGTGGCAAATTCTGAAAAAATGCAACATTTATGAGGAAAAACAAAAAATAAAATAAAATCTCTTTCACACACACACACACAGACAGTAGGTACATCTGCACCGAAAACACACCCTCAATTAAACCCTGCGCTGATGTGTAAGCCACCGGGGAAACTGGAGTCTCTCTGGAAGCTGCAAGGCTAAAAATAAGTTCAGTGTCTGCAGGAGTGAGGCAGACCTGTAGGAAGATAAAAGGCAAGGACAGACAGTACGGAAATATTGAATTTCTCCAGCTTTCTGATGATGGCAGTAACAGTGGTAAAGCTATTATAAGCTATTATTAACATTTTCAATTAAGGTGTTCTCTGACAATTGAGAATTAGCTCAAGATAATAATGTAAAATTAACTAAGTGATTAATGCATTTTGACAGTCCCGTGCTGATGGTATGACACTGGGGATGTGTTCATCTATTCATTATTTTGCTTCAGATTTAAACAACATGACAACTCTTCAATGGATTTTCATGATGAAATTATGCACAGACATTTGTGGTTCCAGGTGAAACCTGCTGACACTGGCAATCATCTGACTTTTCATACAGGTCAAAATTTTAATTTGTCCAATACCAGTATTTGTCTTGAGTTAACTACAAGAGTAATGGCAGGTCCATAAGCCACAGTTTATGCTAACTAAAATGTTAACATGCTAAACTGAAATGGTGAATACAGTAAACATCATACCTGTGAATTAACAGTTAGCATGTTAGCATTGTCATTGTGAGCATGCCCGTATTAGCATTTAGCCTAAAGCACCACTGTGTCTAAGTCCAGCATCACAGGACATAATAGACTGTAGCTGCAGATCCATTTAGTCTTGGCCCTTATGTATTATATCACCAGGAAATATCAGAATATGGATGTGTATTTCCAATAATAATAAAACATGTTGGAGAAACTGATGAACATTGTACTTCATGTGACTTTACAGAGCAAAAATCACCAATCATTGTTGGTATCTTTTGTAGAAACACAAAGGCAACAAGCATTTTTCACTGCTAATTAAGCATGTCCAGTCCAATGTTGATTCCTTGTCAACACAAAAGAAAACATTTAATTTAGTCCAAAGAGTGAAAGGCCAGTATTAATTATTTAAATGCATCATCTAACCTGTCTTTCTCTTTTTCTCTCCATCCCGTATGGTCTTTCTCTCCCTTTTTGTCATATTCCTCCCAACATTAAAAACCCTCCCTCCTCCACAGAATTTGAGAAGAGGCACTTTAACAGATTCAGAGGCAATGTCAGAGCATATTTTAGGAATGAGAGGCAGCTTCCTGTCCTGGTATTCATTTACCTTTCAAGTTAATGTGAAACCATGGATAGAAACAGGTGCACAGTGCAAAATGCACCCTGGGCTATAATTTCAAAACTCAAAGTCAAACTAAATTCATTTTGCAGCCTGATGCCCATTTGATTCATTGGTGTCAGTACATTACAAATGTAAAGCCTGTTTATTAAATTTTGATGAAAAGGTTTATTTCTGCAGCTTGAGAAGATGTGGAAGGAACAACTTAACCAACCAACCTAAAATAATGCTTATGTTTATTATGGGACCAATATTGTGATACTGATCTTTACTGGTACTAAAAATTACATGAGTCTGTGATGGAAGATATTAGTGAATGGTTGTTCCTTTACACTATAACAACATGATGACATATTGCTTTTTGTCCTGACAAAAGTGACTCATCACATATATTGTCCACCAAAAAAATGATAAAGGTACATGCTTACAGAGGAACTGTAAACACAATAATATCTTGTTGTTATTAGTATTATTAAATCTGAGCAGGATCATATAGGAAGTCGTCACACAGAGCTATAAAATCTACTCGGACCATATGAAACTTTTTAATTTCCGCAGAGAGTCGGACTGTTAGCGCCTGTCTGAGTTTGGACCCACATGGCATCACTGCAGGTTATAATATGTCTGACACTAATAACATTTGTCACGATGTAAACACCTCGTTCACACCTCGCTCCTTCTGTGGCTCTATAAATTGTTTGCGTCCTCGTCACTTGTTGAGACCAGCTCAGGCTTCAGCAGGACTGATGCGTTCACGGATCACGAATCTCCTGCAGATAAGGGAATCGTTTCTCTTTAGGTTCGAGCTTTTGTTGATCGGGAACGCGTAGATGTGATGATTAAAGCAATAATAATATGTATCTTCATGTGACACTGTGAGCTCTGCTCCTCCTTCAGTTCTCTCTCTCTCTCTCTCTCTCTCTCTGTTAATGCTGCTGCAGCTCTGTGGGTCGTTGAGGAGCGCGACTGGAGGAGGATTGCAGCGATTTTCCGCAAAAGATCAACAGAAACCAGACGCAATGCAGGTACAGTAACATTTATTACAATATACTACATTTTAGTTGCTACTGGAATACATTCTACTAACACGCAGAAGTATTAATTAGTAGTATTACTGCTGTTTGTGCCTGCAATGTAGCTGTGGTAGCGAACTTATTATGACCCATGGTACTTTCTACTTACAGTACTTAAACTATCAGAAGTAAAAAATACTAATTAAGCAGAATTTATTAGATTATATTTGATAAGATTAGATTATTAGTTGCTGATCACATATTCACCTGCAATGTTACTAAAGCTGTCAGATAAATGTTTATGTAGAAGAATGTTTAAAAAGAAGTAAAAATTACACTATGTACAGTACTTACCTTTTACCAATATTGATTTCATGCACTCCTTGTGTCATGCTGGCCTCAAAGCAGACACACAATATTTGCTTGTTTTGTCACATAGCGGAGTTTGACTAATACCTAACACATGTGAACTATATGGCAAACAGAAATAAAAGCAGATTGTAGGTCAGGAGCATCATAGGCTGTAAAGAGATGTGCAGGAAAGGAGACTGAAAAGCTGGGATGCAAGAAAAAAAAAAGATCTTGTCATTAAAATAGTCAGCAGCTGACTTATTTTCATAGAAATGATCTTGGCAGACAGAGATGTTAGGTAACTAAGTACATTTAGTTAAGTACCGTACTTAAGTACAATTTTGAGGTACGTGTGCTTTACTAGAGTATTTCCATTTTATGTTACTTTTACTTTTACTTACTTGTCTCTGTTGCTTTTGAATAGTCTGTGTAGTATCACTGCTTTATGTTTAGTTGTCATTCACCTCGCCATTTCAACCAACCCAATCTTTTATTGATGCAGTATAAGAATGGTGAATTATTGAGCGACTTTCTTGATGTTCATCATGCTTTGGCATGATTTCATATTCTCATAAGGGACCAAGAAGGTCCCCAGGAAATAAGCCTGTGTATTTTCTCTACAAACTCTTTACATTATATTCATGTCAACCTCTTAAAGAACAGTTTTATTCATAAAGCCCTTCATTGGAAGCAAGTAAAAGACTCTGCAAAGACACCAAGTAGACAATAGTGCAAAGAAGGGCAAGTCAGAGAAAAGCCTAAATCTAAACATAGTGGCAGTACTTTAACAGTACTTTAACACTGACAGTGATGACACATAGTCAAGTGTGTAGTTGAGAAAGAAAATAATTAAAAATGCCAACATTTTAACAAATGATTAATAATTATGTAGCATTCAAAACATACAATTCCCATAAAGCATCACAATCATCCTAAAATTGTCACAATATTAATAAAACTAGTGTTTGGATTATTAAACAGTAGATGGGCCACTGGTGAAAAAGTAAAGCTTTATAATGGCTGAATTAACCATTCAAAACACTATAGGGACACTAAATGTGTCCATTGTCAGATGAGAAAATGTGATGCGGAAAATAACAGGAAACAAGAGCTTGTATGTCCCTATTCTCAGAAGTGCTCTGGTTACAGGACTCCCTGTCTTTATCCAGAAAAGATAAAGACCTTAAGATTTCTTAATATGTATAATACGTGAAAAACTACATGAAATGATCCAGTCCCAAATACAATGTTAAAATATATCTGACACAAATACAGCTTCTGGTTTAAGTGCAAAACTTTCTATGAGAGCCTAAAAACAAATGTTTTTATTTTCACTGTTTAACTGGTTTTCAGAACAAATGCACAGCATTTTAGTATCATAGCATTGATTACTCAGGTGTTGTTCTGTTCATCTAGTCACCAGAAGGTGTCTTAATGCTGTTGTCACAGTAATTAGCCTAATTTTCACAATATAGTGTGAAGCTATAAAAGGAGATCTCACTTGCCAGCAACAAACATGCGTCATATTATTCAGTCATATAACTTTAAATCTGAATCAATATATACCCTATCTTTCCTAAAAGTCAGTAAAAGCAGAGGAAAACTGCTTAAACTGGATTTTGTTTGAGACATGAATTATGTCTTAGACTTTACAAGTGTTAGATAAATGCACACTGTCATGTTTTCGGATCATACGACTTATGTTGCAACATTAGCATTATTATTTAGAGTTGTGTTTGTCATTGTCTGGTGCTGGGCAGCTGCAGTGCAGAAGGATTTTAAATATGTTTCTCTAAAAACAGCAAACAAATGGCACAGTCCAGACTTATGAGAATGAACTAAACAATAAAGGTGGACCAGAAAACCAAAACAAAGACCTGCAAGGCACTAAAATGCTCTGTAGAACTTTGAGGACCTGCAGAATCAGATGATAATTCCCTGCAAAGTTGTTATTATGAGTTTTTCGCATACTGTCATGTTATCAAGTGTAAATATAATCTATATTTATATAACCTACAATCTATAATTTATAATTTTATATAGTCTATAATTTATAGATTATAGATTATTTCATTCTGATAGTCCATAATGTAAATCTATTAGATTGCTCTGTTCTGAACACTGTTGGCTTTATCCAGTTTGTGGGTCTAAGGACAGAGGGGGCCATTGCTGCAGAGACTTGTGATTTTGGGTTATATAAATAAACTTTTGATTTGATTTGAACATAAAAATAAAACCACTTAAACCTCCCTGTCTCTCTCAATGCAAAGCATTTACCTTATAAGACAAATTACACAGCTGTTAAAATCAAAACAAAGGAGGGACCATAGCCTGGAGGTAATTACATCTGGCTTGGATGTATCCTTTTCTAGGTTAGGGTTGCTTGTTTTCATCTCCCAGCGGTTAGGTGATCTTTCTTGTAGGAACTTAAAAGGTTTATCCTCTGTCACTGATGAGCTTCTGTTTCCTCTCTGAGAGGACAATTCCTTTTCCGTATGTCCTCAGGCAAATGAGAAGGCAGTGGATGGTGGTCTGCTGCCTGATGCCAACGGGAAAGATCCAAACCCAGGCGGACAGACAGAGGGCTCCAAGTGGCAGAGACCACGGCTGTCACGTAAATCTCTGATGAAGTGCTGTCTCGTCAAGTGGATCATCGCAAGCACCACACAACAAGGGCCAGGTAGAAGCACATAAAGGGACACCATCACCACCACCAGACTAACACCCTGAACAACAAATAAGAGTGTTAAATATGTACATGATTGTGTGTGACAGCAGTGAAAGAAGGAAGTGAAGGGAGAGCAAAGAAAATGGAGGTAAAAAGGCACGGCTTCAAGCTCCTACACCACAGAATACAATACAATTTACTGTATATCTACATAATAATCTACAGTATGTTCTTATCCTTCTTTCTTTCTATTCAGTGCTTACAGTACAGACTTCTGTCTTCACCCAATGCCACTTCATTTTAACGGCTAATCAGTCAGTGAATTCTCTCTGCCACTTTCACTTTAACTTCTGATCCTGCTTCGTAGAAGAACATACAGGAGTTCTCCCTCCCTATCAAACACTCTACAGGGAAACCTTTTTCATTTTTTGTTAGACAACAGAATCTCTGAGAAGTTGTAATAAATGATTTCATCCAATTTAGTACTGACTCAATTAACCTACCTTAAAATTAAAATAATTAATAAGAAATGAAAAACCTTTTACTGTATTTATGAATCACAAATGGAGACGTGGCACATACTTTAGATGAAGAGCACAGTGTCTTCCAGTGACTGCCCTTACATGCCCCAGTTTTCTTGGTTTATCTAAATTATTGACATTGCCCTTCTGTGCAGGCAGACAGTGTAGACAGTCTGCTGTGTGCATGCACTTGACAGATAATCATTTCTACAATCTGCTGAGCAATATCACAAAGTTCTCTTATTTACAGTGTCTATGGATAATTTACGTTTTTATACTTTGGTCAGGCTTGTCATAAAATAATCGTTCCTCTGTGGTTTCCACAAATGACCTTGTGTTGTCATCCAGATTCACTTACTGCAGCTCTCTCAGTCAGCAGACAGATGCCCATGTGCCTTGGACAAGACATTGATGAAATCAGTTAACAAAACACCATCTACCACTTCAGTATCCCAACAACATTACAGAATCCCTTCCCTAGGTCGGACATGGGAATAGGTCTTAATTTTAATCAATGATGCCTTTACTTATATCTACAGTAGACCTCAGTTGCATTTAAATTATTGCATTTTATGAACATTATTAATCTTCTCCACTTCGCCATCTGCTGGACTGTGAATATTTTAGCACCTGAATGCAGCTCTGCCTCTCTACGGTAGATGGTAGTGTTTCCCCACTTTCATTCAATTGCAAATCTTGCAGAACACGGCACCAAAAAATCTTAGGTGGTTTTCTACGGTATACTTTCAGCAGTGGTAATCCTAGATTTTAATAATAATTTTGCAAGCTGTGGGTCACTCAAGATGAAAATTAGTGAGAACACAACTTGCCATGGCAGTACATTCAGAGCATCACACCACAATAGACAATCTTGGCCTGAACAAGAAATAATACCCCAACCACACTTACAATCTAACATCTCTGCACCTAATCACTGCATCAATAATGAAGATCTAACTTGAAATTGAGAAGCATACACTTAAGCCTGAGCTTAAAGAATTTGGCATGAAAAGCAGTCAAACTGTATATTAGTATCCATACGCCTATCACTACAGTACCCAGAAGCCTCTCGACACATCTACTTCTCTACAATACTACAATAATTATATAAAATAACTTTAAATTGTTGCTTATAGGAGGAAAATATATTAAGTTCTATGCAGAAATGCACAATATAATTTATACATCATTATTATTATTATTTCTCTAGTTTGGAAGTAACAATACAGCAAATTAAATATATTTTTGTGATCACATCAGCAGAGGATGTTGCACTTTTACTTTATTTAAGATCTCAAACAAATGTTTTTAAATGTCTGTTTGGCTGTAATCACAAAGTACTTGTTGTACTAGAGAGGAAGTATTTCTACTACCACATTGCCTTGTGGGTTTCTACACTTACCACCAAATTCTATATGAAATAGTAGCTTTTTCTCAGTTCAGGGTGCTCATTTGCTCATCACTAAACTCATTACAATTCAACATTCAAGATTCAAAAAACTTTATTAATCCCAGAGGGAAATTGTTTTGCCTTGTTACAGCTGCTCTCAGTTCAAAAGGAAAGAAAAGGACCACAACCAGAAAAGATCAACACAAATACAAAATACAAAAAATACACAAACACCGGAATGCACAATACAAAGAAACTATGGCATAAATAATTATTATGATTGTTGTTAGGGGGAGGAGTTGTACAGTTTGATGGCCACAGGCAGAGAGGATCTCCTGTGGTGCTCTGTGGAGCACTTGTCATTGCTCCTCTGTTCAGCCAGGACACCGTGTAGTGGGTGGGAGGGATTGGAGTTTGGACAGTATCCTCCTCCCAGCTACAACATCTAGAGGATCCAGCTCCACACCCAGGACAGAGGCGGCCCTCCTGATTAATTTGTCCAGCTTGTTAGTGTCTCATTCAGATGTGACAGATCTATTTTTTTTCTTTCAGTTTAAAGAAGCTGTTATATGTCCAGGCGGCAGGTGGTGTAGTGCACTGTCACCTCACAGCAAGAAGGACTCAAGTTTGAATTCACGGATTGGCCAGATGCCTTTCTATGTGGAGTTTGCATGTTCGCCCCATGTCTGTGTGGGTTCTCTCCGGGTAATCCGGCTTCCTCCCACTGCTTAAAGACATGCGTGCAAGTCAAATTGCATATAGGTGTGTATGTGAGAGTGAATGGTTGTCTGTCTCTATATGTCAGCCCTGTGATACACTGGCAACCTGTCCAGCGTGTACCCCGCCTCTTGTCCAATGACAGCTGAGATAGGTTCCAGCACCCCCACTACCTTAAGAGGACAAGCGGATTGGATAATGGATGGATGGATGTTCTATGTCCAGTCATACGTAGGTGAAAAACCTTTTTAAAAAAATGCAATAAATTAAAGAGTTATATGAGTGCTTAGTGAAAGCAAAAGTTAATGCTACTTAACTTTGTGATGGGAACTTGTGTGTTAGTTTTGATTGATGGACTTGGGGTCTGAGTGGTAATGTTGCTCTCAGTGCGGTCATTAAAGCCTGGTGGTGAGGCTGATGCTGCATTTTCTGCATCTCTGCAAGCTTAAGTCATCTCACCCTTGTCTGTATTTAATAGAAGAATAGGGATAGATCAGCACTTAGGGTGCATTAAACAGTGTCATGCTTATTATTTTTATGGCAAGCAAGTTCCCACATAAGCACATACATCTTGCATGTTCGGGAAATACCAGTGTGTGTTTTTGTAAAATTAATGAAATCTGTAGTTTTTTACAAAGGATAACTAGCTGCAGTATTTTACTCCATTGACAAACCTCTGATGTCACAGTTTACAATGCTGACTTACAAAAGGAAAAGTTTAACATATTATTTTGGAAGGATATTTATGTTGGGTGCACTTCCTCTAAGTAACCTGGATACTCTACTGCATTCCTAAATTCTTGGCAATGTTTCATTGAGAAATATTCTTTTTGGAGTGATTGACAATTCTTTTTTGATGTTTGGCACAAAATAGTGAGCCACCTACACCCAATCTTATACCCAATGTTATCCTAACCTATTACCTATTAACCTGTTAAATTTGGGATCATTCAAAACGATGTTATATGAATATTTTATACACTTTTCAATCTTATTTTCCTTCTATCCCAGCTTTTTTTAGTGTGTTGCAACCAGATGTATTCTACAAATTACAGTTAACTTGGTCAGTCAAAGCACTGAAAATCTTTTGTCAGATAAATAAAGAGTCAGGCAAATTAACAAATCATATATTTTAGTTTTTATTGCATTTTAGAAAAAGTAACAACTTTTTGCCTATAATAGATACATTTAATCAAAAGACATTTGCACCTTTATATGAAATGCCACTCTCACAACATCTTAGAACAAATTCTGTATTGTACATTAAGGACAAGTCATTCATATCAGGAGTCTCTAACTTACATAAACCCTCCCCTGCCATCAAAATGCATTTCTTGCCTACTTTCTCTGTCTGTTGTCAGACCAATATTTTACCTCTCAACAATTGATTTGCCCTCCATCCACCTTTTAAACTGAGTCCATTATGTTGTGCAGAGTCATCAGTTATGAACTACGCTCATATTCGTCTTTACTCTCTGTCTTTCAGCACAGTATAATCATACAACAACTCACTTATGTCTTAACAACAATTTGTGAAAAAGTATCTTTAGTTTTTTATTTTTCATTAACTGTATGTTATGTGGAGAATTTTACAGAAGTGAGAAACTGACCTCTGTTTTGTGCAGCACAGCACTGTAGCATGTATGTAATTGAGTTCCACTTTACTATTCTTAACTACAATGTCATAAACAAAGCACTGTTTTACAGTCGCAACAGTCTGAGTTATTGACTGTGTGTATCACTGAACAACCCAGTAGACACAAGCAGCGCCACACAGGGCAGGGCAGGCTACTTTACCCTAAGTGCTGTTCATATTCCAGCCATCAGCGGATGTGGATCAATGCTTGGTTTTACAGCTTTGCATCCTTGAAATGACAGAGCAAATAAAGACAGAATAGAGTGTCAATCAGAGACTATTAGTAAAGAAATTCCTTCAGTAAGAACCCCCACCTAGCCAACCTCAAACACACACATACAGTTCAGGGAGAGAAGAAGAGTGAGAGAAGATGGAGTGAGTGCAGTTGGAGCCCCTGGGTTCATGGAGGTGCAGGGGAGATCCCAAAATGAAACATCCAGGATATAAAATGCCACAGAGTAGTAATAAAGAAAGAGCATTCGCGAGTGGAGATTGCTTCGGATAAGATTAAGGAGGATTAAGACTCTGTGAATTTGAAAATTCCTTGCAAGAGCACATGATGGAGTTTGGACCTGTTTATTTAGAGGAGGATGCTCTGCAGTCTGTTTAGTAGCATTTTTGTTCTAATTAGTGTGGTTAGTCAGGGTTTTCATTTGAGTGAATATAGATGCTGATGCCTATACAAAATCAATGATAAAAAGGACGCGGCTGGAGGAAGGAGATGATTGGCAGCAGGTGATGTTTGTGGCATGCAAGCTGCATTATGCAGTTTAGCAATTTAGCTACACATCAGAAAAGAATTTGTAAAAAAGTACATTTTTCTAAAGAGGACTTTTGCACAGGTGATATCTAATGCACTGCAACAATGGGACTAGAGGGCATGGAAATAATTGCCATTGCTGTTGTTATTGGACTGTTTGTTGTCGTGCTCAAGCAGTTTGGCATTTGGGAGCCCATGTCACTGGAAGGTAAGACATCAAGAGGAAATTTGGAGGTGATGAAATAAGATGAAAGTAAAAACTTTTGTATTTGTTGGTCTGTGTATGGAACAATATTATTGTAAAATGTAACTGATTTTTTGTCTATTAGAATACCAATGATAAAGTTACAAATAGTTGTACACACACAAATAGTCATAGAGTCATGCAACATATTAAAAACCTGGTTCACATTTTTTCAAGCAAAACATACTTGGTTGCAAGACCAACAATTAGAGTGAGCAATACATACTGACATACAGTGTGAATGTTGTTTTAAAACATGAACATATCTTTTAATGTGTTCACTGTGGTAACTTACTGATGTCAAGCTAAATATGTAACAGTCCTGCAGCTTTCTTCTTTCTTCTTCTGTGTCTAAAATCACTCTCTGTTTACTACCTGTGTTTACTTTTAATGCAATAGTGACCTCAAAATTTCCATGTGAGCGCAAAAGAAATATCTATAACCACCCTCATTTCTTTGCAAAATTTGTTCAGCATTTGCTAAAATATTGCTTACACTTTTCCCTCTGTCTCATCTTTTATTTTTATACAATATTGTTCATTTGTCTTATTCCTGTTTATCTCCCACCCGTTTCCTTGTCTTACCTTTCCTTCAAAACCTTTCTGTTTTTGTTGTCAAATTTATATTTTGTTTGTGAAGATGGTGAGCATTTTGAGTTATGTGAAGTATTTATTTTGCCTCCCATCTGTTTGATTTTCTTGTATTTTCAGGTTCTCCCCATCCTTCTGTTTTTTTCTTTCTTGTCTTACTTGCTATTTCCTTCCTCTTTCCTTGCTTCCCCCTTTATCCCACCTGCCCCCAATTTCCTTGTTTCCTATCTGACAGACAACAGTGACAGTGACCTTGAGCTCTCCATGGTGCGTCACCAACCTGAGGGCCTCGAGCAGCTCCAAGCCCAGACCCAGTTCACCAGGAAGGAGCTCCAGTCGCTTTACAGAGGCTTTAAAAATGTATGAAAACAGTCTTCAAAGTGAGGAAAATTAAAAACAAAACAATGATGTTTTAGGCAAACAGTTCACATTGATTATTTTATGAATCCTTCAACTAAATATACGCTTCAAAGTATACTGTATGCAGAGAGCCAAATTTTAGTTGTTAATCATCTACTTTTAGATTTTGGAACATGACTGCAAGGGATTTCTCCCCTTCGGTCCCGAGGTTAAGAGATAATGTTTGGTTTGTTGTTGCCATTCAGCTTCATCTCACACATATTCAGTCCAGACCTATACAAATATATCACAGGTTTCATATTTGTTTGGGTTTTACATGTATTGTTTGTTTATTTGTTTTCTCTATTTTGTGTGTTGTAGTCACTTAGATTGAGGAATTCACAACACCATGGTAGGAAATCACTGGTCCAAAATGTGATGTGCTATTTTAGGTGAAGCTGTATGAGTAGACATTATAAAGTACAAATTTGAATGTAATAAAATAAAATTTGTCAATGTAATTAATTTAGGATTTTTTTTACTACTAGTGGCAGAGGAGAGTTTTGATGATCAGGTACATGTATGGTTTACATACAAACATATGCACAAGACCAATGGTGAAACATATTTTTACTAACTGCACATGAAGGTAATGTAATGTATGTGGACAGTTAGTGTAATGTGCCATTAAAGAGGATGGGAAGAAGCCCAAGCACAACAAAACCACAGCATTACAAAGGCTTTGCAGATGTCCTAAAAAGTTTTTGAGATTTCAAAAATTTGGGGATTAGAAATATATTTAGTGTAATTAGTACAGTACTTAAGTTCAAATGTCCCCAACATGTAACCAAAATGCTGTTAACTGTTACTGAACTGCATCTTTTTCTTTGCATCATTTGCTTTGTCTTCAGCTTTGATTTCAACAAAAACTAAAACACATTCCTGGAACAGCTTATACACATGAACCAATAAGCTGTTAAATGCTGTACAGCTCTTTGAGTTACTGCAGTCTATGGATTACAACAAACTCAGAGGTCCTGAGTCAAGAATTCTTCAGTCCAGTTGGGGATTTAAATATACTATTTTCTCACCCTCTAGTGGCCATACCCTTGCACTGCAGTAGGGCACTGTGTCTACACAGCGGGAGACAATTTTTAGTTAATCATTGCAATAAAGATGAAAATCGAGCCCCTTTGAAGCCGAAAAGAAAAATCTTGTTAAGGTGCTCAGTTAAATTTGATCTATCATATTATATATATGTTATACCATGTTTGTTTGTAATTCCACACTTTTTTTTTCTTAGTTGCACCAGAAACTCTGAGTAATTAAATGCAAGTGTGTGTGTGTGTGTGTGTGTGTGTGTGTGTGTGTGTGTGTGTGTGTGTGTGTGTGTGTGTGTGTGTGAGTGTGTGTGTGTGTGTGTGTGTGTGTGTGTGTGTGTGTGTGTGTGTGTGTGTGTGTGTGTGTGTGTGTGTGTGTGTGCGTGTGTAATCTTGGAAGCTTTGTGATGATGGCAGCTTGCTGTCACTACACATACTGACTCTCAGTGGAGCGGTTGTAGAGTTTGTACCAATGCTCATGTACCTTTTTCTATTCTAAATGTTAATTTCATGCAGCATATAGGACCAAAACCGTAAAAAACATTAAAATATTACTGTTGTGGTAATATTTTAATTGCACAGTCTGAAAATATAGTAACATAAGTTTGACAAAGTTTCTACACTACAAACAAAAAATATATATATTTTTTACATTTCAATAGGAATGCCCCAGTGGACTCGTGGATGAAGAAACTTTCAAAACCATTTACTCACAGTTCTTCCCTCAAGGAGGTACACCATGTTACTTGATAGTGCAAACTATACACTTATGGATAAGGATGAGTAATCCAATTTCTTGCCAATTTAATCAATACATGTTACAGTATTTGCCAGCTGCTATTTTTTTGTAGACCCGCCACTTTTACTTGTAGATTTGTGGTTATCTCACAAAGCAGTCATTCAGACAACAACTGTTCAGACAACAAAGTCAGGAGACAAGCAAAGTTAGTCAAGGCTGAATAAATGATTTGGTATAAATTATTAGTATATTGCATCAAACCTTGGAAATTCTCTGTTAAAAATAAACCCTGTATAACCATTGTTTGTTCTCAGATGCGACCACATATGCACATTTCTTGTTCAATGCATTTGACATGGACAGGAATGGCTCCATCCGGTTTGAGGTGAGTTTGAACATTAATCAAGTGTGGTAGAATTTTGGTCTTTTGTTTTAATTTTAAGTGGGCTGCTATGATTTTTACAGGACTTTGTATTAGGATTATCTGTGCTGCTTAGAGGCTCAGTTACAGAGAAACTTCGATGGGCTTTTAATCTCTACGATATCAACAAGGATGGTTATATTACTAAAGAGGTACAGTCAACATTCTCATGAAATAAACACACTAAAATCAGTTGTAAAATGAGTTCTATAAATGTTCTGTCTGTTTTTTTCCTGCAGGAAATGTTGGCAATAATGACCTCCATTTATGACATGATGGGCAGATACACCTTACCCAGTGTACGGGATGACTCCCCCTTTGAGCATGTAGAGAAGTTCTTCCAGGTATGTGATCTCTGTAGCTATTAAACCTCACAATCTAATCTTTAGCATCTAAAGCGATTCATATCATTGCATCTTGCATGCAGATACTGCACTGAACTAAACATGGTTAAGAATAAAGAAGATCAAACTCAGATTAGCCAGATTAGTAACACCTTTCTTCACATACTGTGCGAATGTGTTATAAATTGGATTGTAACAATACTGGTTGAAAGGTAGGTGGCATAATGAAAGCTTGTTTTATTAGACTGCATCACAAGCAATGAACAAAAGTCCATAATCTCTAAACTGGTTGTGATATGTTCACACATTCCTTCAGTCCAGCTGAATCGCCTGAAACTCACCGTACATTATACCCTAAATCACTGTTTACAAACTAGATCTTTTCTTTGAGTTTTCTGAAAAACATATAAACTAAAGACCTAAAATACCTCAGTAGTTGATTTGTCATATAAACATTTAAAAAATCTGAAGGCACAACATTTTCCAAAGCTACAACTCATCATTGTGATTTTATGACAGACATTTGAATATATACATATATATATGGTAATATTCTTTTAGGAATGTGTTAGAAATTATAAAAATATTATACTCTCTTTCTGTTTGATTAAATATGACAAGACTCTCCTGTACATGTCTAATATTTTTCAGAAAATGGATCGCAACAGAGATGGAGTGGTGACTTTAGATGAATTCATAGAAACTTGCCAAAAGGTAAACCATCATCACTACTTTTACCACATGGTTTTTGGCTGAATTATGCAATTTGGTGCACAACAGCACATAATCTATTTTGCATCTTTTTTCTTTTCTATACAGGATGAAAATATAATGGCTTCCATGCAGCTCTTTGAGAACGTTATCTAGTTTCTCTAGATGTGGCGTGATCAGTAATGCTGCACAGGTCCATCTGCAAGCTTTTGGGCCCGAAATAACTTCATTCATCCTGAAGAACTGGGTCATGCAACATATTAATATGGTGAACACTGTTATTTTGTCATTTAAACTGTTCTATGCAGAGAAATGTGCATCATCATCATCAGTCATGTCCTCCTCTGGTCCTTGTGTGTGTTCCTTTCCATGACTTTCTGTTCCTCCCTCACCTTGGCCACTCCCCTCTCTCCACTCTCACTCCCTAATTGCTCCCAGGTGCATCTCGTTTCTCATTAGTCCCTTCACTATTTCTGTCCAGCACTCTTCACTTTCCTTTGTCAGTTCATCCTGTTATGCCACCTGTTGTCATCTTGCCAGTCATTCTTCGCTCATGCCTTTCATCTCATCAGTAAGTTGGTTTGGGTTCAGTTTCTGTTCAGTCCTTTATCTTTCCTTCATCTCTGCCACTCCATGTTCTCTCCTGGTCACCATTCTAGTGTTTAGTTTCTTCCTCCACTTTTCATCATCCCTGCTTTTTAGTGTTTATTTTAGTACTCTGGTTTTTTGCATCCTCTCGGAGTGATTTTCTGTTATGTGCGCCATTCTTTATTAAAGTTTCTTTGTTTGAACCCTCTCTTGTTCTGGTCTGCGTTTGGGTCCACCATTTCGTGCATGAAACTGACTGAATTTACCCAATCACTTTACATGTTTCTTTGCATGACAAAGTTTTCAGTTTGTTTTTGCACATGAAGGAAATGTGAAAATTCATCATCACTGTCAGACGAGCATGAGTGTTGTCCCAGCATTTAACAGCATGTGATGCAAACCACACTAAGCACAAACAAGGATTTTTATTGTTGTGCACTTTGAAAGTTGGGCATAAGTGAGATGATACTTACTTACTGTATTATACTGTAAAGAAAAGAATGATGTTTCTAAGTTCTTCAGATTTTTGTGTGATGTCCAGTTATTGTCATGTTGATCAAAAACCCCAAAAATAAATATCTACTTTCAACAAATCAATCAAATATAATCTGTTTTTTTTTCCTCATTTTTTCACAAATCATTAGGGAGTCTGAAATGTGCCTCGTGAGGATCTCAGTGCACTAAATCTTCTGCAAACATGCATTTTATCTCATGTTACATTGGTTTTCACTGGGTCAACACAGACTTTGGGGACACTCACTGTAATATTTACCCTATACATGTTTGTTTTTAGCAATTTATTATACATGTAAAACTGCAAAAAATCAATAAAACAAAGTTCTATGCAACTACTATATGCATCCAGTTACACATAAAGTTTCACTTTGTTAATCCCTAGTGCAACTTCAGCAGAACAAAACCACAATGTTCCAAAGTTTGCCTTCAAGAGGACCCTCAAAACTGAAGACAACTTCAGTTCAGTTTTTTTTATATATTGCCAAATCACAACAAAAGTTTTCTTAAGGCATTTTACAGTGTAAGGTGCTATATAGAAAATGCAACAAATCCTCGAGCAAAGACCAAGCGACAGTGGAAAGGGAAAACCTCCAAAAGAACCACGCTCAGAGTATTAAAGCTTAATCCCAGAGTTTAGATTTCTGTTCTGTGTGTTCTCTAATGCTGTGTATAATGTTTGTAGTGACAAAAATAGCTAACAATTAAAACTGATAAATTAATCTTACAACATTCTTCTAAAAAAACACAGGTTAAAGTTAAGGACACTGGTTTCACTGCTGATCATCAGAATAATGTAGATACACTACAAGCCTGTAAGCTTTTAATGAATATAAAAGTTTAAACATACAGGTGACAGCTGCTACAGTGATAGACTTAAATGTGTTATAAAATAAGTCAGTATAGACATATTTATTTTTGTGTTAGCCTTTGCATTTGCTGAACAAGGCCAGAAGCTGTATGTATCATAAATGTATGTGAAATGCCACCATCAGAAAAACACATTGAACCTGTACTGTATCATTGATTTAGAACCAATAGAAAAGCAGTATTTGTTTTGGGGAGGTGGTGGAGGCTCCACTGAGTAGAAATGATAGTGAAAACCAACATGCTGCTCTGCTGTTCTGTGAGCGTTGGGGTTTGAAAAGGATCTGCCGCTCCTGCATCACAACTCCTCGGTGTGACCAGTCAGCAAGGTAAGTGAAATATTTCATTAATCTCCACATTTTTATGTGATTAACTGCAAGATCATTTTAATCAACATGCTTCACCTGTTAGATCTAAACTTTGTGAATGATCTTGATCAAAATGTATTCTCATAATGCACATCTATATAATGTATCTTTGTTTTCAATACTACACCGCCCATGTTTTATACTAATATTGAATTGTATACTTTTAATTAGCAACAGGAAAAACAAAGATATCATAAAAGGGAGAAATAAGCTTCATACACATAATGCCCAGTTAATCCCAGTGTTGACAGAGCATGTGGATCATTCTAGATGTCTGTTGTGTTAGTGCTGTTGAGCATGTGACTCTGAATGTGTAGTGCACAAAATCAAAAGCTTTAATGCCAGTTTGAAAGGCAGCCAACAGCCTGAACTCCTCTCTTTGTTTCTCAAATAAATATACTGTGTGAAAAAAAAGGACAGAGTAATAAGCATGGTGATATTACTGCTCTAGTAAAATATACATTCACCCTTACATTTTGAATGCAGGATTTTAAACTGTAACACAGTATACAGTAATGTGATGTTGCTAATTTTACTTAAGTAAATCGCACATTTCTCTGCATAGAACTTCTTCCACCACTGATAAATTTGTTTTTGCAGGTTAAAGATCTAAACAATGGGTGGCCAGCAGAAGCTCCTTTCACTGTGGGTTTGCCTGTTGTTTATGGCAGCACTGTGCCCATGTGCACCGTATGCATCCAGTAAGCATGGTTTTGGCGTCAGGGGTCGAGGAAAAGGTGGCGGTAACAAAGAGCCTCTCTCCCAGAGCAAAGGTCTCTCCAAGCAGGGCCTGAAGTGGGCAGGAACGGCAGCTGCTGGTGTGCTGGGGGGCACAGGCACTGGCTACGGGCTGGGGTTCCTGGGTAGACCAAAACATGGATCTAGGAATCATGACCACAAGTCGGCCTCCTCTGACGAAGATCAACGGCATTACTACAATGAAGGCCAAGGAAATCGGAACCATTCTCTGTGGAGAGCCTTTGTTAAGGCTGCTGCTCCTGCTCCCACAAGTAACGTCTTCCTGACATTTGGACATTTGGTATCTTTCCTTATGGCTGCCTGGATAAGGGCCATTTAATCTAACCTCTGTTCACTGGGATCAGTCATGAAATCAAATAAAATGGCATTTGAACAAATTATCTGTCCTTTTTTGTTCAGTGTAGTAATGTGTATATATATGAAGTCTAGGTCATGTTGGTATTTTTTCAGAGACTTCAGGGATTTTAGCAACCACACAGTTATTTTTCCACATTCCAGTATTACCTATACAATTGTCTAAACTTCCTGCCAGATGCTGTTGATATACTGTATTTAAAACAAACTTTCTGTAAGTCTTAACAGGTTGTGCAGACTTTCAAGTACTGCAAAGCTAGAACAAGTCCTGGTCCTGATTTCATCGACAGCCTAACTGAGGAACTTGTTACATCTTTACATACATTTTTCAATCTGTCCTTCAGGCAACAGAGGGTGCCAAAACTATGGAAACAATCAACTGTTGTCCCTGTTGCTAAACTCTCTCACCCCAAGTGACTAAATGTTTGCCTCTGTCATTAACCTCACTGGTTATGAAATCACTTGAAGAAATAATTAGAAAACAAATATTAATTAACACAGACCCCTTGCAGTTTCCATAGAGAACTAAAAGGGGGTGCAGGATGCCACCATAACACTCCTTAATTTCATCTATAAGCACCTCAAAGAGAGTGGAAATAATGCTGAACTGTTGTTTCTGGGTTTCTCATCAGCATTTAACACCATCCAACCCCACCCGATAGTAAAGAACAAATAGTAAAGAATTGGTGAACCATGATTTTGTTACTTCTTTTATTTAAGACATAAACACACATAACCAGCCATGACAAGTCATGTTAAACCATAATAAACATATAATTTCATGAGTAACTGAAAATGTCTACAGTTGCACATCAGAACCAGAAAAATCATCCAATGAGCTCAATGATACAATTCCAAAGGGAAGTAAGTGCACTTTACAGATGTTTTACAGCCTAGATTATATGAACATTTTAGTTTCAATTTCAATTTTCCAGAATGAACAAAAACAAAACCCAGTTTGAAGTATGAAAAACAGTTAATTTAAATTAATTAAAATAAATTAAGAAATGTGAAGCCTGACTAGATGAGAACAAATTACAGTATCATCACTATGAATAAATGCACACTAAATATTCTGTGTGTGTGCGTGTGTTACAAAATACATACTTTACTCAATACAGCAGTACTTGGTCAAACAGTTGACTAAAAAAATTAACAGTAGTAACTGAACATTTCCTTGAGTGGAAAGTCTTAATAAATGGCATCACTGACAGCCTGCAAACTTACTTTGTACAGCATCTTTTTCCAAAACACAATTACAAAGAGCTTTTATAAAACCCAGTGGGAAAGAAAGAAATAGTCAACTAAAAGAAGACAAGCTTGAATAGTAAAATAATTTCAATCTCAAAAAAGTAGCCATGAATTTCACTAAATACAACTGTCAGAAAGGAAGACAAATTTTCATTACTGTAGTGACACATATCATGACAGGTAGGGAGTATTTGTGAAATGCAAACATGGTTATTGACAACAAGATGATTACAGAAAGACTCTGTGACGTACTGACTGAGGTCTGGAAAGTCTGGAAGGTTACAGTGCCTCTGGGAACTTAAAGTATGCCTGGAAACACGAACATTAAAACAAAGTTGGCACAGGGTATGGGAACAAATTTCCCAACCAAGACAGCAGTATTCATGTACAGTGTGACGATGAAGAAAACTTTCTGTAGCAGAAAGTTTTTTTACCATTTCCAGGCAACTTTAAGCCAGTGCCAGTGCATCCAGTTCCACTGTTAATCTTGTCTGACAGTGGACATGAAGAAACTGTGTACAGAAATATATTTGTAGCAGTAAATTTAAAAACTTGAATTGTTGTGAACCTCATCTGTTCAAAACCCTGATCACATCCCAGTTTTCAACGGGTGAGTGCGGCACAGGCTAAAAGCATCAGGCGCTATCATCAACAAATGCACCAATTGTTCTCAGAAGCTGCAGGCAAGGAAGCAACAGCACTAATGCTGCACAACAAAGGAAACATGTTGACTGAGGCTCCTTTATGTCAAGAGCTATTACATGCAATATATCATTTTACAGGTAGCTGAATAAGATAGTGTGAGATGGTGAGCATGTACCTGCAAGAAGTCGACCTATTTTACTGTCAGGATGCTATAAGTTATTTTGGTTTCTGTCACACAGGTGTTAAACTGTTTACTGAGGCCGCAGGGAAATCCTCACTTCAGAAACAGATGGCCTGCAACATTTGCCATTATGGTTAATTCGTGTTCTACAATAGCCTCCAGCAGGTGGATACAATTCTACAATTGTACCACAATGTGTTCATGCCTAATCTTGTGATAATTTAACAGCGTCCTCTTGGTCATTAAACAACAAACCTGATCACTCCTTATTTTAATATTTCTCCTTTCTCACTGATAACTTCCCCAAATTTGACCAAAAAAAAAGTTGCCCTGTTTTCGCACCTTTGTGAGTGGTCTTCAAAAAGAAAGATATCTCATTTTCTTTCCTAAATTCCATTGTTTGAAAGTGATTATAACACCTCACAGTCTGCTTTTAAAACTACATTTTAACTCTTTACGTTACTGATACTTACATGTGTCCAAATGTAATAATGGAATCCTGCCTTAAATTTAACCAAATGAAAAATTGGTTTGTTGAAATACTGATTAAAGGATGAATAAAGGATAATGATAGTTAGATCTATCTGTACATATATAAAACTCCTTATGTCATATTCTGATTTTACACAGTAGCAGATATATTTGCATTTAAAACTGCCACAAAAACTAAAGTGGCTTGAATCTGTTTCCTCTGTATTCAGTGCTGAAAATGTGGAGTAAAAAGTGCAAAAAAAAGTCATTTTTGAAAAACCTAACACATAAATTAGTATAGTTTGCACAACAAAAACCTGACTCATTGTTGCTCTTTAAATGTGATCCTTTAGTTACTATATACACCAACATCATCTTGTCTTACTAGCATTCTGCTGCAATGGTACATGATTGACTAAATACTTGTAAATAGTAATGCGCATTAGCAGTACTGTCTGTAGGTGTGGAGTTTAAATGGAGGATGTAAAAACCCATTTGGGCTAGGATGAAAGGAAGATTAATTGTTCTTACTGAAGCAGGAACATGCTGGAGAGTAGCATAAGGAAGGAAGTGAAAAACTGAATCACCCCGGAGCTCAGGGGGCTGCTGCGGCTTGGTTGGGATTGTGGCTCAGCTTTTCGTTCCTGCAGAAAGCGCTCAGAGTAGACCATGTACTGTTCAACACAGTGCCGGGTCTTCATTTGATCAATTAGTGCTGGGTATCCAATCTCCTCAATGCTGACAGTATCATTATCCTCCTCACCACCTCCACTCGTAGGCATCTTAGAGCTGCTATCCTTATCTTTAAGGTCAGTCGTATTCATACAGCGACGCATGAAGTCCTCATAAGACTCTGCCCGTGGTGGAGGCTTGTAGACATAATCACGGCCATAGTCTTTTTCATCTGTGGAGCGAGAGCCGTAACGCTTGTACATGTAGTTGTTGTAGTAGTACTCTTCTTCAGGGTTGCGGAAACCAAAATGTGGTTGAGGGAAGCGCCCAAGTCCATATCCAACAGCCATTCCAGCCAAAGCACCAACACCTGCTGCCATCATGGCTTTTTTGGCAAAGCCTGTAGATTTGGGCTGGTATCCCATACTCTGCACAGAACGAGAGAAAGGAGAACCCCCCATCCCATAGCCACCATAGCCTCCTCCACCATAACGAGGACTCAGGATCTTATTATTTGGGTTCCAGTTGGGGTAACCACCCATCGCTCCACCGGGGTAACTCCCTGGATTTGCACCAGGCTGACCCCAACCCTGTCCTGTATTTCCCCCTCTGACTGGGTAACCACCTGCTGCTGGATACTGGTAAGGGTACCCTCCTCTACCTGGACTCTGGTTAGGATAACCTCCTGCAGCAGGGTATCCTCCTGCAGCAGGGTACTGGTTGTATCCTCCTTGGTTGGTACCACCTCTGCCTGGATATTGGTTGGGGTAACCACCTGCTGCTGGGTAGCCTCCAGCAGGTGGATATTGGTTAGGATAACCTCCAGCGGGTGGGTAGCCACCTGCAGGGTTCTGGTTTGGATAACCTCCAGGATTGACTCTACCAGGATACTGGTTAGGGTTACTACCAGCGCCTGGATAACTTGGTGGGTTTTGTCTGGGATACCCTCCTGGATTAGTGTTGCCTGTTCCTGGATATGGGTAACTTCCACCAGGAGGATAAGGGTTGGTGTTTCGATTAGGACTCTGTGGCTGTCGGGGATAGTTTCCGGGCTGAGAGCTGGATGGTTTTGATTGTGTTCCACCCTTGCTGCCGACAGATGATGTTTTCTTGCTGCTGCTGCTGCTACCGTTTTTAGCCCATGTCGATTCAGTGTTCAGGAGAGACATAACAAGAATGGACACAAACAGCATATCACAAAACCTCCCCATCGTGGCCCTAAAGAGAGTGAGAAGTGTCTCAATGTAAAATCCATTAGCAAATTAATCATTATAAAAACAAACATTGCTGTGAGGTACAAAGAAGTGCAACATTTCACTTAACATGCTAATTATCAAATGACCACCCATTATATTCCTCTAACATTGGTATAGGATAGGCCATATATCTGCAAAAGTCTTATTCAGTCCTTCAAAGCCAGAATCCTAATGCAGTTATGCGAGATATTCGATAACACTTGCGTCATTATTCTCTCATCATTTGGTTAATAAACATTCAATACTTTCAAATTAACATAAGACCATAGTCACTGTGAGTAAACGATAAAAGACCTGTTTTATTTTTAATTTGACATCGCACCATTATTAGCCAGCACATTCGCTGAGGAAAACATTGCCCCTATAATATTACTATAACGGACATGTGCCGCATTGTCCTCTCGTCGAGCCTACCCACAAAAACTTATTTAACCACCATCAAATATAACTGAATTAGCGTTTATTTCTTACCGTAAAGTGATTTATTTATTTCAGTGCTTCGATGGTAATTCAGGGATATAGCCTGTTGTTCTCTGTCCCTCTCCGAGGTCTGTTTTAGGGTCTGGCTCAGGGTGGTTTAGTCTAGCTGGGGTGCGCTCGTTTTGATGCACAGCAAATACCCTGTACCAACAGAAACTTTTTTAATAAATACCTGAAATAAATAATCCTATATAGATATATAGAGATGTTTTTTTGTTTTGTTTAATTTTAAGAATTATATGGAGCTCCATTTGTTTGTACAAAACGATACAAAGACACATTTGTTATACAGCTAAAAAATTATGAGACCACTGTATGAAAGCTGCGATTGCAAATCTGGGTTATTCTACCAAATATTGATTTCTGAACACTTCCTAAGTTAAAACATTAGTAATGTGTTTTGTAAAAATGAATATGAACTTGTTTTGGTTTTTTTTTTTTGCATTATTTGAGGTCTGAAAACACTGGACTTTTTCTGGTATTTTGACCATTTTTCATTTTCTGCAAATAAATGCTCTAAATGACAATATTTGTATTTGGAATTTGGGAGTTATGTTGTCAGTAGTTTAATAGAATAAAACAAAAATGTTAATTTTACTCAAACATATACCTTTAAATAAAATCAGAGAAACTGATAATTTTGCAGTGGTCTCTTAATTTTTTCCAGAGCTGTAAATCTAAAGAACTATATCAGTTCTGATTGTCCCTCCATTCTCCATCTTGTGACATTGCCCTTTTAAAGGAACTCTATTTCAAAATCTAGTTTATAGCCTTTTTGATCACTTTGTAAATTTGTTTGATCAATTGCATTTTCTCAAATTGTTTCCATTGATAATGACCCTGAAGACATGACATTGTGTCATTCATCAATGCCATTAATCATAAATGTAGGACTACCGTCAAATTGAACATATGGCAATACTGAAATATTATCTTCAATGACTGATCATTATTCCTTAAGGTAAGGCTAAACAGTTGAAAAAAGAAAAAGAAATATTCACATTTAAGAAGATGGTACCAGTCATTTTTTTTTTAAAGATTCTTACTTAAAAAGTGACTTAAATAATTACTATTAAAATGTAATTTAATTTTATCAACTAGTCATTGTTAGTCATATTTTTTTTAAATCAGCGTTGTGGTCTGGATGACTGTATAAATAATTAAAAAGCTATTTGATGGGGTCAATAAGGGCTCAAGAACCGGTGGGAGCCCACACCAGGTAAATCTGTGCCGTCTATGTTATGACAGAATGATGCTAACCACAGCTCGGTCAGAGCAGTCCGGAACATCCCGGTACTTAGAACAAGCGCACCGCCGAGTTGCTGCGCAGTTCACTGAGCCGTCCGCAGCAGGGCCTGGCTGCGCGCGGCGCTGCCGTTAGATGACGTCGGTTAGCCGTGACGTCAAGGTTGTAAACTGCCAAACACCCGTATGTACTCTCGCATCTTTCTGTCAGGTCCACGGTGGAAACATGACGGGAAGGAGAGAGCCCAGCGGAGGAACTGCGTTTATGAAGTACACACCTCTGACTTAAACGCGAGTTTAGAGCAGCTGTTGGGGCTACGTTACTATTTCACGGAAGCGGGCCAGTCGAGAGCGAATGGACCGATAAAGAGCGACAGCCAGGGGCTTGATCTGGAAAAGTAGCCTAGCAGGCAGGCGGAGAGAGGGGGGGGGGGATAGCGTGTGCAGGTTCAAATCAAGACTGGATTGCTTCTTGCCAGGGATGTTATCCGTATTGTCTTATGGCAGACTGGTCGCCAGGGCTGTCCTGGGTGGACTCTCTCAGACGGACGGTCGGGATTACAGCCTGATCTCAGCCAGTTATGGTTACGGTAAAGACTTTCGTAAGGGGATCCTGAAGAAAGGGATGTGCTACGGGGACGATGCCTGCTTCATTGCGCGGCACAGGTCCGCCGACGTTTTAGGTAAGCTCTCTGACAAATAAACGCCGTATCTGGCTTGTAGATTCCCGTTAGACAACGTCTGTACTCAGGTGACCTTCAGTGAGTTCGCCTACACGTGTACCGACCCCTCGGATAAAAACATAACAGCCCCCTCCCCCTCTAAAATAGACCCATAACTTTTCCTCCTTGCTGTCGTTATGTTAGCTAGGTTAGCCGTCTTTGGTTAACGTGAAGCCGGACGGATGCTTACGGGAGATCAGTACACCTGAACTCGGATTGTTTTATGCAAACACAGCGATTATGTGCAGTTAGTGGTAGTTTTATTATGAAGCACCAGCGACCTTTCACCTAGATGAGCTCTAACTAAAACACACACAGCGGTAACACACGAAATTAAACAAATTAAATAAGGATATATATACACGCTAGATTAAATGTGGACATGACTGAAAAAGTCCCCATCAAAACATCTCAGACGGAGCACTACAATGTCTTGCAAAGGTCAGAATGGTTGAGTATGGAGGCAGCCATATTGCTAATACCTTCAGCAGCCTGCTAGCTTAGCACAGCGTGATTGCTTTGTCCTCACTGCTCAACTGTCAGGAGGGTAAACACAGCAAAATGCTTGATAACCACGTGGCCTGGTCTCCACTATGTTTTATAGTTAAAACAATGCGCAGTTTTAAATGTTTGGGTTGCTGACGAAGTGATTGTAGTGAGCTCTGAGGAACAAAATCTCATGGCTACACGTGTTGCACATGGCAAAAGCACAAATGACTTGGTAGTGAAGTATATAACTAGTGAACTCCACTGACAGTAACCATCATCACAGTTACTGTAATCTCTAATAGTTCTCCAACAGCCGGGGAGATCCCCGGGATTGCCAGGCTGTATTTGTATTTTCACTTTCTTATTTGAGGTAACATACGTCTACAGAAGAAAGAAAATTATACTGTTAATCTGTGACTCTCTAATTAATGTTCCCTGTTGTTATCAATATTGGTGTTTTACGCATGCTATACAACATTTAGTTTCAGTTCAAAGAAATGTCGCTTAAATTAGTCAGTTAAGAGTTAAATGCTCAGAGTGAGAATAACAGTAAAATAAGTTAAATATTACAATTACAGTTTTATAGCATGCCATCGTAATCATTTTGTCATTTTTCTAACACCCTGGCCTGTCAGAAATCCCTATTAATATGTCAACAAAAGCATTTAGTTATTTTGGATGTTGGAGGCTTTTTTAATGTGCGGGTTGTTCATTTTTTACCATTTTTTCTGTGTCTCCCGTTCTTGCACTCTCCAGATACATTATTCTGTAAAATAATCATTCTAGTGCATTATGACATATTAGCTTAGTATTTTATTAAGTAAATTAATTCATTAAAATTAATTATCTCCAATCCAGTCTTATAAAAACATTAGTGTTATCTGCCACACTGTTTTTCAGTTTCACTGTTTTTCATATTCTCAGTGTAGGTATAATGTAAACTGAAAATAAAACTCATTGAACAGCTAATTGCTTGTCAGGGGTTCAAGGGATGTCAGAAAGAGGAAATGGTTATTTTGTAATTCAATCGTGCATTTAGACAAATGTTGTTCAGTTGTTGTTGTGAGGTGGCTTAGGTGAAGCCATGACACTGCTACTCCCATGTTGCTGATGGCTACTACTTTGTGCCCAACTGAATAGCATGAACTAAGTAGCCAGCATGTCCATTAATGCCATCAGTGTACTGATTGATATACCACCACTAATGATGGTGAAGTGCAGAATACAGAATGAGGTGCTGTTACAGATTTGAATGGATCCATTAGCAGTGATATTACAGGACAAGAGAAACTGTGCTACTGTGCCTCAATACTCACCATCATCTAGTATGACGTAATTCATGCTCTGGTTTAGGTGATGTATGAGCATCAATTAATAAATGAACTAAAGGGTGTATTCCCATTTTCTCCATCAGGTGTAGCAGATGGCGTAGGTGGTTGGCGTGACTATGGTGTCGACCCGTCGCAGTTCTCTGTTACCCTAATGAGAACCTGTGAGCGACTGGTGAAGGAGGGACGCTTCACTCCCAGTAATCCAGTGGGTATCCTGACCTCTGGCTATTATGAGCTTCTACAGAACAAAGTTCCTCTGCTAGGTGAGTACGCACAGACACAAAACCACACACAGATACATTATGGTACACACGTTCCGCAGTGGAGTGAGTCATGTGAACAGCCGTACTCTGAGAAATAAATAACCGTTGCAGGATGAGTCAGACTGTGAGTAGCAGCCTTGCTTAGAGAGATGCATAGGTATTACTGTATGTCAAGAACATTTCTTTTTCTAACCTAACTGAAAAATGCATGAAAAGATGAAAACTGTGCAAAAAGGGCAGATATTAATAGTGTGTGATCCATTCTGCAGCATTTTTACACACTTGGCCACAGAACTCAGTTTCACCAATGTATTATTTTGCGTAGTATTAACTTATTTATTAATGTGAGCTGTTAGCCATCATTGAGTTAGGTTTAAATCTGCAGCCTACTGAGTGATGTAACCAGTAAAATAACTAAGTAACTTGGTCAGCCTGTATTTTGTTATGTCTTCACATGAACGCTTAGACTCAGTGACCTTGTGGGGCTAAACAGTTTTTATTTTACCCACAGTAAACGTTTTGCCTCATACCAGAGCTCCAAAAGGTCAGGAATCCAACAGATGAACAGATTGTTAAAGCATGGACAAACATGTGAATAAGGTCACAGTTCTTCTCATACTTGGTATCGGTGACCCACAACCAGTATAGATACTAAATGTTAACCTCCACCTCCCTTGTTACAACGCGTGTCAAATGGCCTGCTTTTATTTACGGAAGTCGTGACAAGGTCTGTGTGTGACCTTCCTTGCTCAAGGTTGCTCAGACTGTTGGCTCATAAAGCTGCAGTCACTTGGTATCTGGAACAGGCAAGGGATATGACCCTTGTGTTTGATTGTCTTTTTTTCTTCCCTCTTTTGGTGTGATACTGAAATGTTTGCATGTTCACTTTCTTTTTCACTGTTCTCTTATCAGAATTTATCCTCTATCCATGCATAACCTTGATGTTGTTTTTGCTCTCATCTTTTTGCAGGTAGCAGCACAGCCTGTATTGTGGTTCTGGATCGACGGAGTCACCGGCTACACACGTGTAACCTCGGTGACTCCGGATTCCTGGTGGTTCGTAGAGGAGAGGTAGTTCATCGCTCGGACGAGCAACAGCACTATTTTAATACACCCTTTCAGCTGTCCATTGCTCCTCCAGGAGCCGAGGGGGTGGTGCTCAGTGACAGGTCAGTAACTCAGTGTTAGTTAGGTCATGCAAGTCATATACGTCAAAGGATAAAAAAAAAAAAGAAATAACACAGGTTTGTTGACCGAACTTGGCTGCGCCTCTGCATAACCATTATAACTATGCAGATATCTTTGGTTATATCGTCCACATGAAAAATGCCTGTTTGAATCACATGCTGTTCAAGTATTTTGTTCTGTTTTTTTTTTTTTTGCTTTTAGATTTAAGTGATTTCTTTAAAGCAAAGCTGACATCTTTATTATCAGAACCAAATAAAATACTTAATTCCCCCACCTACACACAGAATATAAGAACATAAGTAAAGAAGTTAAAGCTGTCTGCACTCCCTTTTCAGTTAATGAACCAGGTAACCTGAGTCTGTGGCTCTGAACAGCTCCATGCAGTCTTTTACAACTCAGTCTTTCTGTAGTGATGGTGTACTGACACAAATGAAGAGGACAAACACTCAGATATGATCCATTTTTCATCTTTACTGCTCCTAAAGAATCTTTGAAAAGTGCTGATTAGGTCCAGGAAGTATATTTCACCTAAAGACCTGGCACCAGCTGTCTTATTAGCTGGATTTGACTAATTCTGAGGCACTCTGTATAGACAACTTTTTTTTTTTTAAGTATATCCAGACAACTGCAGTGAGTGGAATATGGCCTCATTAGATAATATTTTAAGCACAAGAAACATGGTGCACAAGTATACACACAGGCCACCTATATCGGTGTCACAGTTTGATTCTGATAATGGCAGCCTGATTAATAAGGGATAAACATTTTGTAATCCATTTGGCTTAGTCTTAATATCTTGTTTTCAGCTTTTTTGTTTAATCCTGTTCTTCTGGTGTGAAATAAACTTTAAGGTGCATTCATGGCTCTGTGCTATGTCACCTTAAAATAAAAAATTACCCTTAAGACCAACCAGGAGCATAATGTTGAAGGCTCCCAGGAAATAAAACTTGCATACTGGGTATGGCGCCAACAAGCAGCAGGACCTCTCTGGGTTTGGCAAGGACACACGGGGCAGTCTGCTTCCGAGTCAGCTGCAAGATTAAACTCCTACGCTGTGCTCACTTTGGCAGGGCCTTAATGCCACACTGGAGACTGCTGACAGCACCTCAGTCGCTACATGCTTCTGTTTCATTCATGACTGATCTTATATGCCCCCTGTTTCCTGTTACCTTTCCAGTCCTGAAGCAGCTGACAGCTCCTCCTTTGATGTGCAGCTTGGTGACATCATATTGACGGCAACTGATGGCCTCTTTGACAACATGCCGGACTACATGATTCTTCAGGAGCTCAAAAAACTCAAGGTGTTACTTCTGGATAAGAGCTTGTTCATACTTGGGTGCACACTGCATCTAGCTATAAAGTAAGCAGAAAAAAAGTTTTTCTACATTTAAATTTTTTTTTCTACTCATTTCAGACTACCAACTATGACAGCATCCTGCAGACTGCACAGAGTATTGCAAAACAAGCTCATGATCTTGCCTATGACCCCAACTACATGTCTCCTTTTGCTCAGTTTGCCTGTGACAATGGCCTGAATGTAAGGGGTAAGTATGCTCCTTTTACAACACTGCCTTTATACAGTACTTGCAATTATGACTAAGATTCAAGAAGCTTTATTGTCATTCTGACCATATACAGCAGTGCAGTACAGTGTAAAAATGAAACAACGTTCACCGGGACATACAACAGTACGCCAAAAAAACATCAACTAATCCCAGCTCAACTAACTAATCTACAAACTACACAAAAGGAAAAGCAGCATGTGTGCAGTACTGTGCAATAACAGGACATGGTAGATTTAAACCAAAAAATGTATTTTCTCTGTCAAAATAGACAAATTTGAAAAATAAAATTTTCTTAATCCTGCCATTGATACATCTGTCTCTTATAAATTTTTAATGGAGTTCTTGGTGTGTACACGCATTTTAAGTAGATATATTATTGTAAAATATATCTTAGACAGTATTTGTTTTTAATTTCAGTCAGAATAAGATGATTTTTATTGCAGTGCTCTGATGCTTTAAAGCGATTTTGTAATACTGCTGTTCAGGACATTTGGATGTAGACACTTTTACACCTTTAGTCTGGTGCCCATAGTGTGCAACAGAAAACAGAAAGTGCTCAAGGTTGCCATGAGTTCCAGCCTTGAGGAAAAATACCAGCTCTACCTTGCATGGCCTGGTAATTAGGTTTGGCACAGCTCCTTACACCCTTTTGTCTTTTTTTCTGCAGGAGGGAAACCCGATGACATCACGGTGCTGCTGTCCATTGTGGCTGAATATACAGACTAAAATGGTGTGTGTGAATTGTATGTATAAGAGAGAGTGTGTATGTGCTTCTCTGGGGCTGATCCTTCCTGTATGTCTGCCTGGGTCTTCCACCTACAGCCCTCCCAAAATGCACTGCGTCCTGCGGGCTGACGGGGCAGGCCCACCACGTCACGACACACACTCCTCACCGCAGGGCTGAGGTCCAGCTGTGTAACATGTTGTTTTCTTCCTCTGTTTTTGTTTTGGTGCTTGAACGGTTGAGGGGAAAGCAGGCAGCTAAGACAATTTCATGTTGATCACGATGCAGGAGGAGCAGGGTTCGACGGGCTGAGGATCCCCCTCAGTTTCCCATGTTTCACTGTGTGGCATCAACACTTCTTAGGTGATGTGACTAAGAGACAGTCCATTATAAGCCATGGGTTTGGGTAGTGGTAGAGTTGTCTATCTGTCTGTTGTTCCAGTTGTTAATTTGTTCCATGTTGTAAATGTATTTGAACAAATCATACAGATGGACGGAGGAAGCTGATGTTGGGATTAGATGGGAGTTACTGGAGGATGAAATGTGAGAGGAAGAGTTAGGTTTTGGGAATGTAAATGATGGACAAGCTGTAACTAGGTTCATTTGTTCAGTTAAATTTAAACAGAAATAAACACACATTGAAGCTTACATGTGAAGGTTAACCAGGTTTTGTCACTTGGCTGAGGATCTGTGCGCACATCCTGTTAAGTTGTAAATATTTTTTGTTTTTTTGTTTTTAGGGTTGTTAAAGCAAAGCTATTTTGTTACTGTTGTGGAAGATGTATTCATAAATATATTTTCATGTATAGATGTTACTCTTGAAGTGAGCTTTATCAATCCCATACTTCCATTCACTGAAATTAACAAGAAGATATTTGCTGAGACTGATTGCTGCAGCAGTTGTGTAATAGAAGGGACGCTCACAATGTGTGACTGTGTAGTAAGAAGATGTTATTGGGATGTGTGTTGTATTTAATCTTAATATGTGTTTTATCACAAAGCTAAAGATAGTAGCTGGGAATGCTTACAATCACACTGATAGGTCAGGCATGAAAATATGTAATTCATTTTAACATTAAGTTTTAAATGTAAGCGTTTGAAGTGTGTGCTGACATGAAATCTGTGTGACAGATGATAAAGATCCAGATATCTTAACAAGAATGACTTGTGCAGTGGGTGTGTGAGAGAGCGAATGAGTGTAATTTGTTTTTATTTCTCAGTTCCTTATTTCCCTTACATTTGTTTGCTGCTGCTTATGTTTGTAATTCAGATGTCTGTATATAACTCAACATGATTTACATGAACATGACCATGATTGTAATGAGTGGATAAGTGTGTGTGTATGTGTATGTGCTGGATTTCATCAAATTTACATTAATCAAAGACATTGATAATACTGTTCTCTCATGAGAGTGTGTAGGGAAACACTACAACTCACCCAAGTTATTCGGGCAGTATCTTTAGAGTTTAGGAGCAGGTGCACCAAAGACACATTTTGTGCATACAGCAATACTTTAAATTCTTGTGCTCTGAATCTTGTGGGATGGCAAAAGTTCAGGTGGAAATGTTCAGAGGGACATTTAAATGTCTTGTCTATGTCTGTTGTTTGAGAACAAAGGTTGTGTCACGTTGTTAGTAAAGTTATATAGTGTGTGACTTGTTACCAGTAATATAGTATAACACAGGTTTATAAAACCAAAGAAGGAAAGCCATATATATATATATATATATATATATATATATGCTGTAAAAAAGTATTTGCCCCCTTCCTATTTTTTGTATGTTTGTCACAACTAAATGATTCAGAACGTCAAACTAATTTTAATATTACACAAAGATAATCCAAGTAAATATAAAATGTGGTTTTAAAATGACAATTTCATTTATTATGGGAAAGTAGGAGTTCAAACCTGCCTGGCCCTATGTGGAAAAAGTAATTGCCCCCTAAACCTAATAGTGGCACAATTAATTTTCTTTATGTAATATTAAACTTTGTTTGATGATCTGAAGAATTTAACCGTGACAAATATGCAAAAAAATAAAGAAAAATTCAGGAAGGGGCAGACACTTTTTCACAGGACTGTGTCATTGTTACATGATTGGGGCACCGCTCTGTAAGCCCTGCTGTAAAGATGTTGGAGACCATTGTCACTGTGTTCTTTTAACAATCATGGTAAAACTGTACAGGTGCTGCCACAGTTGAATCCACAGGTCTTGCATGTGTCTTGCAATAGAAAGCAGGACTCTGCAAACAATTCATGTATGTGACGGAGCAGCAGTACGACAAATGACTGATATTCCAAATGTGTGTGAAGTTTCTTCCACATACATAATGGAGACAGTTATTTGAATATTATCGGTTTCAGTTTTAGCTCTTGGCACCAATTCACAAAGTTAATTTCACACAGTTGTAGTCCTGTCTTTATAATGGTTTCTGTAAAATGTTCTCAGCTTGTATTTACTTTGAGGTAGCCCTGTATTTGACAGAGATGTATCCTATATGCAGAAGGTGGAGCGGTGACATAGGTAATGGTGCTTTGAATGAGGGTGAGCACAGTTTCAGCCTTAACAAGACCTGTAATCTAGAGGCCTTCCCTGTCATTGCAAGCTCGTCATGTCTAGGTCATGTTGCCCAGTGTTTGACGTAAATGAGGTCTGCCTTCGTCTTTCTGTCCTGTAGAGCCGTTCGTAAAGGTGCTTCTGCAGTCTGCACGGTATGACTGGCTTCCTTCCAGCAAGTGATGTTTGTGTGTATGAAAGATACACCAATGTCTACAGTGTAACAATGCAGGTCTAATTTATGTAATTATGTTTTTAAAAAATGTACAATATTTAAATAAAGACTCTAGTATTTATACTAAATTTGCTTGTGTGTTTTTAATTTCATGTTTGAATGCTTTCATATTCAAAAACAGATTTTCACAAAAACAACATCCACCCTTGCTAAATAGATACTAGCTGAATATTTAATATGATGATGATAAATGTTGACTTTTTTCCTATTAATTGATACTGACACTATATCTTATATTTCAATCAGCTTCTTTACTGTAATTCTTCTATTGGTGTAAATAATAAATCAGACCAACGAAATTAATACAGTTAATACAAAGTCTTTAAAAAATGTCTTAAATAATAATAAGTTTAAATATTCCATGTTTAAAATCTACAGTTCAATTAAAAAATGATTATAATTTGTGGTACTAAACATGCATGCATACAAATACAAGTCAGTTTAATAAGTACTGTACTAAACTATAATTTTGCTGCACTTCTATTTTCAACTTCTTCATAGCTCTCCATTAAATTGTTAGTTTAGTTTTTACTCTATTACATTTATGTGGCACTGGTATTTACGTTGTAGTTTATGATTCTGCCAAGGAAACATATCAACAAATTAAATAGTGTGGAGTGAATTAAACTCATCAATCATAGACAACTTTCATTTCTGACTCTAAGAAATCTAGCTCAATTTAACTTTCCTATTTTAATAAGTCTTAGTAAGTCTAAGGCAGGGATTTAAGTACTTCTTCCAGCTCCGAGGACCATAGACATTGTTGTACTAAAGTGAAAGTACATTGGAGTATAAGTGAAAGGTAATTCCACTTTTCCTGTTTTTCACATACTTTACTTGTTAATGACCTGGTTACGTAGATTAGAAAAAATCAATTCAGTGAAAGTAGTCGATTAATGCTTCTAAATGTACCTACTTCGTTAAATATAAGCAACTGAAGAACTACTGCTGCATGTGAAAAATAAAGTAAGGTAAATCAGGGGTAAAACGGGGTAAACGCTGTACCTGAGTGGGTGTTTTTCAGCAGTAGATGGCAGCGGGGAGTCAGAGGATGCCATGGGTGTTTTGATTTGTGAGTTGCCCCAGCTTCCTTGTAGCCTGCAGCTAACACACACAAACACAGACACACACTCTTGCTGACAGCAGCGATTCTAGCTAGGTGTGTGTCAGCTGACAGTTGTGTGATGCTAGCGTGTTAGCGTCGGAGTTAGCAAGCATACCATACTAACTGTTGTGTTTATCGAGGTAGCTGCGTGCTAACTATTTAATATTTTGCACAGTTTTCTTAGCTGAACATTAATTATGTGACCAACGCGGGGTGGTTTAGCATTATAGAAACTACCTAATTGCCTCATTAGAACTAGCAAGCTAGCAGGCGGCTAGGCGTTAAATCCTCTTAGCAACCGTAGCTAGCTGTTACGGTAGCTTAGCTTAACAGGCGTCTTCATGGACGGTTTAAAACGGTTAGCCAGGCTTTCAAGACTGGTCGGAAGTTATGTGAAAACTCTGTAGACTGGTGGCTTCTGCTTAGGTAACGTAAATGTTGATTAAATGGCAAAAACCGAACAGGGCAATGGACTTGATTTGTGGGGCAGCACAGACAAGCTGACAGATGATGGCAAAGGCAGCTCATTTGGACCAGACTCTGAGACGAACGGTATCACCGAGGAGAAACCGGTGGACAAGTACGGCTTCACCGGTGGAGCCCAGCAGTACTCCGGAGACTCGTAAGTGGAGCTTCATAATGCTCAGTGTTCATAAAATATGTTAAAGTATTTAATGTTTGCACAGACTGCCGCATAGTTGTGATATTTTTCTTGCATTCAGGTACAGACAGGTTAAACCGGTAAAGGTGATTGAGATCTAGCTGCGGTCTGTCTGACGGACATTCAGCCACAACACAAGCAGTCAAGAAACCCACTTCTCATCTGCTGAACTTATCAGATAGTGGAGCTGCAGACTGTTATTTGAATTAGTTTTGAATATTGAAGAAAGAAGCAAAGAATAGATAATAGACCGCTGTTTCTTGTCTAGTGTATGACCCTTCAAAGTTAACCAAATCTTCTGACCACTTGACCTCGGTTCAGGTTGGATAACTTTACCTCCTTAGTTTGTTTTATAAAAGACACTGAGGACCTAAAGCTGTTGCTTGTTTCACACTCTAGGTCACTGGTTCCCATCCTGGGTGCTGTGATTTCCCAACAGGTCCACAAGATTAATCCAGTGGGTCATGTGAAGATTAATTGAATAGTTGATAGGGAAACCCAACAACAATGTTGATTACCACTTGCCTAGGTTTCAGTAATGCACAAGGAGGATCAAACCTTGGCTGTTTTTAAAATATATATAAAAAAAAAAACTCCAAAATTTGATTTATTAGTAAGTTGTCACTCCCTAATAACTTGTGATCTCTCTTCATTTATTCTATGCAAAAGCTTGTCAGTCAGTTCTTTAAATTTGTTTGGCAAGAAGACCAAGCATGTTTTTTAGATCAGAACAGGAAAGTGTGCGTCGTATGTCAGTATGGCAGCAATGGTTTTCATTAGGACTCTAGTGAAGTATGTATGTAATATAGTTTGTGTAGGAGGTTGTAGGAAATTGAGGTAAGGGAAACTTCTCCCACAACTTCCTGTTTTCCTTGTACTTTGCTGCCGACGGCAAGTATTCCAGTGTTATGTCTAAGGATGGCTTTCCTGTATGGATGAGGAACAGTCACTATCCCTCTCCCCCTGTCCACAGCATTCCCCTGTCATAACTACAGAGAAGTGACAAAGTGCAGTCAAGTCAGTATCTGTTTGTTATGAAATCAGTGACATTGTCTCTTTATGTCCACAGTGCTGAAGAAATTCCTATTGAGGTGTTGAGGCAGCGGGAGGCAAAATGGCTTGACATGCTCAACAGCTGGGACAAATGGATGGCAAAAAAACACAAAAAGGTCTGCAGTGTTTTAGCTGTAAATTATACACTACTCACAAAAAGTTAGGGATATTTGGTTTTCGGGTGAAATTTCAGGATGAACCTAAAATGCACTATAACCTTTACAGATGAACTTAATGTGACCTTCCCTAAACTTTTGAATGCACATGTCCAACTGTTCAATGTTTCAGTACTTTTTACACAAC
>JAUMHL010000015.1:12755252-12766659 GCA_032362345.1 Sandelia bainsii
GAAAACCTATGGGATCAGCTGAGTCGCCGTGTAGAGGCTCGTAACTCTGTACCCCAGAACCTCAATGACCTGAGGGTGTAGTGTGAACTTTTTACGTTTTCCATAAATTTAGGGAAAGCCAAATATCCCTAACTTTTTGTGAGTAGTGTATATGGCTTCACTCCTCTGAGCGTCATGTTTTATATTACTATAACTAATTTAAGTCTGCATTTTGTAGTTATTCTAGTGTGCACTGGGCTATTTTGGGTATGAGCAATGTTTCAGTACCATGTCCGTGCTGTCTAATGAGTGAGAGTTATTTTTGTCGTCACAACTGTGGGATGTGGTATAGTGCACTATTCCTCCGTAGTCCTGCTTTCTGCAGGTGTTTGAGTAACTGTGCATGTGTTCAATAACAGGTGAAGGAGCGCTGTCAGAAGGGGATCCCTCCATCCCTGCGCGGCCGGGCCTGGCTCTACCTCACTGGGGGCAAAGTGAAAAGGGAGCAAAACCAGGGCAAGTTCCAGGTCAGTTGTATATGTGATCCATGCTGTCGTCAAGTTATTTGACTTGGAAAAATATTTTTTCATGCCTGGGACAAATCAATCACTCACTCAAACTGAACTGTTAATTAAAATTGTTTACTCATGATGTATATGTGTATACATATTGCTAACAACAGGACATTATGTCTACAAGACTTGTAATATCATTTTTAGGTTTTAGTTCCAAAGTTGTGGTCATCATACAATTAATAATAAGACAAGTGCAACATTTACTATTGCAGAAGCTGACGAATTTGTGCATTTTTAGGAACTTGACACTCATCCGGGAGATCCCAAATGGGTAGATATTATTGAGAGGGACCTCCATCGACAGTTCCCTTTTCATGAAATGTTTGCAGCCAGAGGAGGTCATGGGTAGGTTCCACCATCTGAAAGCCTATTTTGATGCCTGTGGTTGTGTTCAAATTTAAATAATACTTTGTGTGTTCATGCATGTAGACAGCAGGACCTGTTCCGCGTACTGAAGGCTTATACTCTGCATCGCCCTGAAGAAGGTTATTGTCAGGCCCAGGCTCCCATCGCTGCTGTACTCCTCATGCATATGCCAGCTGAGGTGAAAACAAACACTACAGAGTCATAATTTCTAGATGTTTTTTTCTCTCTTATACTGTATGATAAAATATAGTCTATATTGAATACTCACTGCATTGATGATACAGTTATCATTGTACATGTTTTTCATCAAAGCGTAATTTCTCTTTCAATGAGGATTATTAAATATTTGTCTTTAAATACCATATTTTACTGTAGAAAAAAATGCCTATGCTCTTTTTTTTTTTTTTCTTTGTCCTAGGATGCATTCTGGGTTCTTGTTCAGATTTGTGAAAAATACCTTCCTGGATATTACAGCACAGGTCTGGTAAGGATCCAGACAGGCTCACAGTCAATCATTTTGCATGGGGCATTTAAAGGTTATAAGAAGAGGTTGGGAACATCAAAGTACAACTTAACTGTGACAGGGTTAAACATTCACAGTGCTCAACCTGTCAGTTATTACCTATCCAAACGCTTTTTTGCATCTTTCCTAGAAATTATACTGCCTGAGATTATTACATACATAGATGCAGTTTGATGTCAGTAAACATAATATATGTGCTGCTAGTGGTGTTGAACCTCCCAGGCCAATGTGTCTCTCTAGCTTAACACTGATATGCTAACAACCTAACAACACAAGATGGTGACCAGGCTACAAGGACAAGATAATCAAACAGTCAGATTAAACAAAGAGAAAAAAGTCTGTTCTCGCTGACTCTGTCTCTCTTCACTGACTGTTCCTCCATGTCCACAGGAGGCAATCCAGCTGGATGGGCTGATCCTTTTTGCTCTGCTGCGGCGCGTTTCTCCTGTTGCCCACCGTCACCTGAAGAAGCACAAACTTGAACCCATCCTGTACATGACAGAGTGGTTCATGTGTGCCTTCTCCCGGACTCTGCCGTGGGCCTCAGTGCTGCGTGTCTGGGACATGTTTCTTTGTGAAGGTGAGAAGACGCACTCACAAATATTAATAATTCACTTTAACTTCGTTCAAAGTATGTTGCTACTCTAGCTTCATGTTGTCTCTCATGATCCTGTTCTCAGGAGTGAAGATCCTCTTCCGTGTGGGTCTGGTCCTTCTGAAATTCACCTTGGGATCCCAAGAGAAACTGAAGACCTGCCAAGGTCTATATGAAACAATGGAAGTGCTCCGAGCTATTAAGCCACAGTACATGCAAGAAGGCTTCCTGGTGCATGAGGTATTTTACCATCTGTGTTACCTATTTTATTGTTTTGGCCCAGCACCATCTGCATGTTCAGATGTCCATCTGAAGGCAGGATCCCTCTTTGACTTTGCCCTCCTGGACTTGTGGCAACAGCAATATAAAAAGATTTAATGAGTAACCATTACTTTGCATGTGATTTATACCCCTTGTGTTTCAGGTTATAGAGTTACCAGTGTCTGAGAAAGACATTGAGAAGGAACATCAGATTCAGCTCCGTTCCTGGAAGGAGAGTCATGGAGATCTATGCTGTAAGTCCCCTCCCCGAATGCACGGTGCCAAGGCCATCATGACTGCGGAGCCACCCAGCCGGCAGTACCTGAGACAGAGGCCCACCATCATTGTGGAGTCTCCTCTGGCATCTAAGACAGATGGGGTGCAAGCAGAAAATGAGCAAGAAAGTCTAAAGTCTAAAGAGGAAAGGCAGAAGAAAACAATGCTGCCTCCGCAAGAGACAGTTAATCCTTATCCTCCTGCCACTAACCCTTCACCTCTCCTCACACAATTGCCCATACAAGGGTCCAAAGAGAGTTTGAGCAGTGCAGAGCATGACACTTATCTGTAGCAGTCCAAGTTTCACACCAATTTACATACAGAAATCATTCCAAAAGGCCTTTTCTAACTGCAGCAGCACAGTTTTCAATCACTTCTCACAGCGGTTGTGACTGAGGCAGGTTTTAGTAAAATGACTGTTTTTACTGTCACAAGACTCCAGGAAGTGTGACTTTAAAACAAATCTTCAATATTTGCTAAAAGACTCTTTTCAAAACAAGCTAAATGCTATGTAATATACAGCACCTCATCAGCCTCATTCATTAATATAAGTTGGTATTCTCTGTACTTTAAATGTAGGATAGTCATGGATTTAGCATGACAGCACAGTAATTTCTTTATGTTTTGGAACTCATAAATGTGTAGATGCCATGGGAGCAACAGCAGGTGGCGATCGTGTGCACTTTGTGCCAGTCAGGGAATTGGGAGTATGGAGATATTAGCTTCGTATGAGTGAACATGTAGGCACTCACTAACTCACTTTTAACAGCTACTGCTGCTATTTACCTCTTTAAAGTAGTGCTCTGATTCTCTCCTTTGTTATAAAAGAAGTTTTGATTTTGTCTTAACTGATGAGATCTTTTCTAGTGCACCTTGCCTTTATGGTCTTCCTCTTTAGGTGGGTTTCCATCTAAGTCATTTAATGGACATCTTCAATTTGTGCATAAAATCCTGAGTGGACATGCCAGAAATGTCAAAAAAATTGGAAATATTGCTGAAGAGTTTATATTGTGTGGGGTGGAAAAGTTGGATTGAAGAAAAAATGTGACAAAGTGCAATGTTAGTGAATGAATCATAGCATACACAAATGCACTCACAAATAGAAGTGCTACGTCTTTATCTTTTGAAGTTGGCCTGGTGTTCATTTAATCTTAATGTGTCTTCAGCAGTGGCTAGGAGGGACACAAGAGGGCTGTCACCACCAGCTGTTTATCTCAATGATTTAACTCCTAATATTTGCATGACAGTAGCAGATGGATAGCATTTCTTTCAAACCTGTTCATAAAATTCAGATGGATGGAAACCCACTTTTCTACATTAGACTGTTGCCAGTTCAGAGTTTTCTGTTTATCCTGCTTTGATAGACTCGGTTATCACACTAATGTGCAGACACACAGTTTACATTTTTGTGTCAGCCTGTTGTTTGTAACGCTGCATCCATGAGTTTGTCTTTGCAGTCGTTGAACACTTGAGGGCGTCCTGGGATTATGTCTCAGCCTCAGCAGTGAGCTGCAGTTAACTGACACCAGCTGTGGGACTCTGAAACGAAGGAAAAAGATGCAGGGATATTTGTGCCACTAAGCCAAAGATTTAGAATGTCTATTTAAAGTTTATGTTTTCCAAGCAGTTTATTCAGTCATATTGTTGTACAGTATTTGATTGTTGTCAGTTTGGGAGAGCAGGGGGTTTATATTTATGTTATGAATGAGTATACAACGTTGGTAAATTAATGTTTTGAAGAATGCTACAACAAAGCTGTTCTTGTACAATCATGTTCAAGTACAATCAAGGTTTTATGGATCCTTAGAGTTAAAGATTTCTAATTTTACTATGAAAGAAAAAGACAACATTGAGAGATTTTTGTTTTCTCTTTAACATCAGAATCTAAATTTTAGTTTAAATGCTCTGTAACTTTTTTTTAACAAAGCCAAGAAATATCAAATAAAATAGTAATATAACATTTTATCTTTGTTGACAAACCAGCTTTTAATATCATTAAAAACAAATCCAAAAACTACAGACTAAATGTGAAGTCAACATAAACTGTGAATTGACACAAAATGTTACACTACAATATTAGAAGTTTGTTCCCCCCACATGATTTGTATGAAGACGAAAAAGAAAAACTGAGCAACAAAAGTTATTAAAAGTCAACCTTTGATTATGACCAAATAAGATGTGTAGAGAAAAGCAATCCACATTTTACAGTCTCATTAAGACTCTGCTTAATTAGCAATGACCTGTGTAGCTATGGATCAGATTATTTGCCGTCTAATTTTTATAATGGGAAGTGGTTGTGGGTATGTGTTGATTTTAAACACACATTTTCTATGTGTTTGCTACGGGTTAATATATCTTTTCAGAAGCACTGTTTACCTGCCATGTTCTCTGAAGCTTTTACTATTTAGATTTAAAAGAAATTATTTAATCTGTAGCAAAAAGAAAAACAAAACAAAAACATTTAACATGCAGTGGATCAGTTGAGTTCTTACTCTGAACTTTCTATCTTGTCATGTAGATGGCGCCACTGAGCTTAATGCAGTGATCAGAACTAGCTGTTAATTAGAGTATGATTTGCCATCCAAAACCTTTATGTTGATTTTTTTTTTCTTTTTATGTGTTTCATTATTTATCAAAATAAAATCAATCAGTATCATTGCAGCTGTTAAAGGTTACACTGTTTAAATTGGGGTCTTGTAAAGTTGCAGCTAATCCTGCTGTTGTGTATAGGACCTTATTTCTGATCTGTTTTCTTAATCTGTTTTTGTACCAAATTACACTTAAATCAATAAAATTGTAAATTTTGCAGATCCATAATAATTGTCCATTTTATGACTTAATATTAAAGAAAATAAGACGAGAACAAGTGCCACACACATTGGACTGAACAAGCAGCATTTGAATACACCCTGTGTTATCATTCAGCGCCCTCACACCCACCCTCACTCACCCACACGGCAGCACACTTCCTAGGGCACCTGTTTCTCCGGCTCTTTCAGCTCTTTGAGGAATTTGCATCTCAAATGGGGCAAATTCCCACCGTCCAAAGCATCTCATGCAGCCATTTGCCTTGAGTCTCTGAATGGAAGCTTCTGCGTGCATACAGGCCTTCTTCTTCTTCTTCTTCTTCTTCCTCCTCTACAAGGTCAGCTGCAATCCAAGTCAAGAACATGACAGCCAAGAATGCTCTCCCCTACGCTTTAATTTGCACAAACAGTGAAATCCCAAAACGATTAATTTATGTAAGTTTTAGTTATATAATTTCAGTATATAATCGCATTAGTATTGTCCACTAAATTCTTGTGGTCTTCCTTTCATTAATTTTAAGCCTCACTCAAGAGTCATTTTCTGTCTATTGAGAATACATTGGTGGCAAAGATGAAAGACTGAATTTTTATTCATCACACCCAACAGTCTTAAGAGTGACAGACTTTACAGTTTCCTCCCAGTTGTCACAGTGGCTTTTTCTATTTATGTGATTTTGTGTGTTTTGTCAGAAGATGCCTGTCATTAGCGCTTTTTTGTATTTCTGGCTCCTCTCATCATCTCTTTTGTGCCTTTAACTGTAAACAATAGTAGCTTGTCCACCCATTCTCAACCCAGCTCCACCCTTCACGCCAATCCAAACCCACCCGACTCCACCCTACCCCTCGTTACCCCCCACCTGTCTGTCTCTTACTGTGCTGGTGCACAGGGACATGCGGCAGACCCGACCCTAGACTAGTGAGGGTGTAATGGGAGACTGTCTTTATGGCTGATCTGCAGAGCAGCAGGAGATGTGACCCAGACTTGCCCTCATAACCACACAATTAGAAAAGAACAGAGCAGAATTTGTAGCTTTTATAATACAATAGGTCGTTGCTGTTTCAGTATTGAATGCAAGAATGTGAGTCTCACAAATCAGTTTTCATGTTCTTCCATTTTTCAAAAGTACTATATAGTTTACATCATGAAGTGCCCACAATGAACCTACAGTAGAAACAGTGGTCTCTTATCACATTCATAAAATGACAGTTCTCCATTTCCTATAGAGTTTCCCCTTTTCTCCCAGTTAGATGTGTCCATTTCTCCCATTTTGTGTTACTGCTGAAGCCACGTTCAGACAATTGTGTTTTTAAAAAATCATTGGTAGGTGTTGATATCTAATATCTTTCAGTGTCCACATTGGCTCCTGACGGTTGTTTAAAGACTGACATGACAATTTGCAAACCCGTCCTTTAACTAGTGCTGCTGTAGACCAGCTTCCGAGCAGTGAAAACAAACTGGTGGTCAAACTTGGTCATACCTGGAGAGCAACAGTTCAGGCAGAATTGTTATAATATTATTTTAAACTACCAGAAACAATTTCTAATTTTATGATGGATCAAATATCTGCATCAGATATATGTATCTCTAGCTGTTGTACCACATTTGTGAAACATTATTTACTCTGTGATAAAATAATCTAAAGTCAACCGAACCTTCTTCAGAATATTTTTTCAGGAAGATATTTTTACTCAAGGTCAAAAATGAATCTCCATGTTCAAGTTTTACTTATTAGTACAAAATGTTTTATTTATATGCAGTAAGCCTATCTACAGGGTGTGGGTAAACAGATATCCCACACCTGATATCTCTTCATACACTGAAGCTGTTTATGGGGGGGTGGGCTGAGTATAGAGAGGTGGATGATCTCATGAGGCCATATGTGTGAAGCGTCTGGGAGATTAAAGTCTGTCTTCATGAGCTGCAAAGCTCCTCTAAAGCTTTTTGGTAACAAGGACTGATGGTCTGCACCTTTATCCCTGGCCTGCCATCCCCCACCATTCCCTCTGAGCAAAGAGAGAATAGCAAGGGTGTGAGGTCAGGGGCTTGAAACAAAAAACTATGCAGTCTGTATGCATTAGGAAAGTTTTACAGTATGTAAATGATATTGTCCTTCAATAAATGCCATATTAGTCAAACATATAATGCTCATTGGTTGTTTTTTATGGATAATATCATAGGTGGTATTCACCTTGCTTTGTCCACACACTGTTTACTTGTGTAAACTGTGTGTGTGTCCCCACTGGGACCTCGTGGATGGTCCTGTTTGGGTTTTTTCCATGTTTTGGGTTAAAGGCTTTGATAAAAAGGTTCAAGTAGCAGAGCTGCACGTGTGGGGCAGGAAGCAGAGTCGGAGTGGAAGGTGTCATGGGTCAGACAGATGCCCATTCAATGCACAGTGGGCAGGAAGCACACATGTCCTTTTATGGCTCTAACAGTAGCTGGACATGTACCCTTAATGATCTCAGATCCATCAGCTTTTATTTGACACTGTTCTGATTTGTAACAGGAAATGATAGCACACATCTGTTTAGTTTGAGTTGGAGATCCCCCAGATCTCTTTTATAGCAGCTGAATGTCTTATGAATCATCATAAGACTGATTTAAACTGCTTAGTGTATCAGGTCAGTGTCCAAGCTATTGTTCCCGTTTAAGGTCCTTGAAACAGTCATTCTCTGCAATAAAAGCACACAAACACAACACTTGATTCTGTCAAGTCAAGAAACAAATCAATCAAATGTTAAAATCATGTTTCTTTCTACTTTTCTAACTTTTTTTTTCTTTTTTTACTAGGAAGATATTCCAAATTTTCTATTAATGTGGAGACTTGCTGTCAAAGGCTGCACTGAGATATTCACTTTTAAAAGTCTTTGAGGAAGGCACATCCCTAATAACCAATCAGAGAATTTCAATCATTTCTGCTCTACTACTACTAATATTATTAGTATTAAAGTAGGGTTTGTAGCTTCTTATTTACTATAATGTCACAACCATTAATACTTGAATGGCTGGCCTGAGCTTAGCAGAGCAGGGTCAGGAATAACTGGGGGAGTGGATTAATTTTGAGTCTTATGCTTCCATGCCTTGATTCCCCAAAGTTGCCTATTGTAGCTTTAAAATACTTTTTGTAAAATCAAGTTATTCTTCTGTTAGAGAAATTGTGCTTTTACATAGATGATTTCTCAAACTTTGTTTACTGCAACTCTCTGTTGCCTGTTGGCCTGTCAGTTTTCCCTGTTTGATGTTGATCCGGGATACCACAGATAGGCTTTGGGTCATAAAAGATCACATCATCCAATTATTCTGGCCTCTTTCCACTTGATTTTAGGATGTTTGAAGTTGGTAGGCTTTTGGTTACAAATTATACAACATCTAGACCTATCAGGTTTTCACCTTGTTGTGACCTCTGAACTGTTGAACTGCCTTTCTCCTCTTCAACTACACACACTGTTGACGCTTTCAACTTCCTGAGTGCAAACATGCTCTTATTATGTAAAACCTCTGGGTTTGTTTTTGTGTTTTAATGTGCCCGTTTGTAGATGTTTGTTTTGTGCAGCATCTCAGTTTGCTTATGTTTAAATGTATTTTATAAAATTAATTAGAATTAATTTTGCAGTCAGTTACAAATGCAGAAATATATTCAGGCAAACTGTTGGACTGTTCAGCATGTTGAATTGGAACCTCACGCTTGTTAGCTGCTAGAAGCTGTTAAATCATAACGGATTATACAGGACATTGTATCAGCATACTTGAAACACTGAACAATGCTTCATACATTTTTTAAATAACTACAGCAGCAATTGTGGAACGTTGTTTAATCGTTATGGTTTTAACATGATTACAGTAATTGAGAACATTATTGGGAAATGCCTAATTAGCATCCAGGCATATTATTTACCCTGTGTAACATACAGTGACTTTCTTGTAAATCATACACCATAAGAATATCCTCCTTTTAACGAAAAAGATGTCCGATGCTAGTTTGTGCATCTTGTATGAGTACTCAGCAGCTGATATAATAGTTTTTAGGTGTCTATTTCAGTGCTTAGTGTGCAAATTTTGTGTTATTTTGTCTTGGGAGTGATGATACCTTGTGTTTGACTTTATGTCCTGCAAAAATTCTGTATGTGTTACATGTTTATCTCTTTACTGGGGATGTTTGTTAGCTAGATGCTGCTGTGTTTTGCACTGATCTGTATTGATCTGAAGTCACTTCCTGCCATTGTTGTGTCACATCCCCACTGTCTCCTCTCTTCCCATCCATCAAGTCCCCCCCCCCCAGCAAGGAAACCGGGGCTAGGGCAGGATACACAGAGGAGGGGGCCGTGAGTGCTGTGAGTGTGTATGTACACGTGTGTGTGTGAGGCACAGAGAGACCTGCACAAGCCCTGATAAACCTGGGCCAGACTTAACTGGGAAGAGCTGATATTGACGGTGAGTGAGAGAGCGATAACACAAACAGAAACGTCAGTCAGGTCTAAAGACCAACAAAATAAAGAACTGGTTTTGCTTGTACGAATAAAAATAAGTGACCCATTTGTAAAATATTTAGTTTGGAATCAAACAGTGATCATGTGCATGTCTGCAGGATAACTCCAGAGATATTGGCTTTAACATTTTCAATATAAACTGTACTTAAGAACAATTCTGAGTAATTAATTTATTCATATGATTAACAATTCTTTCTGGTTTTGCACAAGGTGCAAAATGTGATAATGCACCAAAAGGTTATTTACAGTCAACATTAAAACATTACCTACTTGAGTCATGAGACGATATACTACAAGAGGGTGTAACTGGAAAAAAAACTTTCATACGAACATGAGCTCTTATACCGCCACCGCAAGTTCTGTCAGTCTCATATGTCATCATATGCAATATGTTTTGCAAGTGTTCCAGGACTTTTACCATCCTTGATTTTAGCATTTTGCAAGAAAAACCTGAAAAAAACACCAGAGACCTACAACCTGGGTCTTCTGTATATACCTTAAGCCACCACCCTGTTAGTAATAACAATAATAAAAAACATTTTTCATTGCTACAATTTTAGTGGAAGCTGGTGCACTTGTACACTGCCATCAAGTCCACCTTGTCCCATCACTGTTTGGTGCGCTGCCTCCACTGCTAAACAGCAGAGCACTGCAGCAGATCATTTGCTCAGCTAAGAGTGTGACTGGCTGTAATCTGCCACTGCTGCATGACCCTGCATGATTCCACAACCTTCAAGGATGCTGGGAATATTATTGCAGACTCTTCCCCCACTGGACATTAACAGTTTGAAAAACTCCATCAGGACCAAAACCTCTCACCACAAATACTTCTTGCCTACTGCCGTTGTCCTCGACAAGGCCCAGGTTCACCCACTGGGACATGTTCCAGCCCCACAGTCTACTACCACCAAATCACATTGATGCAACTCTTAGAGTGCTGTTCTTTTTTACAGTGCAGATCTCAGGGAATACCTCCATGCTGTTTATATTTTTACTCCTCTATTGTTATGAACTTTTGTGTGTCTCTGTCTTTTAAATTTGTGCATTATGTCTAGTTTGTGTACCAACATACAAATTCCTTGTATGTGAAGTCCCACTTGTAAATTAACCAATTTCTGATTCTGATTCTGAAAAGTCACTATATTAATTGGTAATATTACTAAAAACAAGTTTAATGGGATAACACATACAAGCAGGCTCAGCTTTGTCCTACAGTACCACACTGCTTGTGGTTGTTGTGAAATTAAAGATCCACATAAAGTGTTTAACACAATCTGGCTAAAATGTTATCTTGTTTACAACTTCTGTTTGTCTGACTTTTTGTGTTTGTTACCGTTTTGAATTGACTGTAGCAATGTCATTGTGTTGCCAGATCCCAGCAATTACTTTACCAAGTAATGTATACCAGTGTTATAAGAACTGATAGGGCCTAATAGTCAAAACTATGAAACTACACTACTCCCAAAAAGTTAGGGATATTCGGCTTTCGGGTGAAATTTCAGGATGAACCTAAAATGCACTATAACCTTTACAGGTG
>JAUMHL010000015.1:12770322-12780617 GCA_032362345.1 Sandelia bainsii
CAACACAACGTGTAACAGAACGATCAGTATCGGCAACAGGAAGTGACGCAATACGCCTACCGTCAATCGTTTAGGATTGATTCACTTATCACAGATCTGCTATCAATTCCCATCTGATAAAACAGTGCAACACAAATTTTTCTAGAGACATAAATTGATTATAGTGCTGTGTTCTATACTGTCCTGTTTCACATCACTCGTGTTGTGTATCCTCCAGTTAAAACTCCAACTAGAGCCACATTAGTCTGTTTGCAGTGAGAAATGGTACAAACCTCTTCATTCCTGGTGACCTTTGAGTCTAACAAGCTGGTGTCAATCACCTCATCAGCCCTGCTGAAAGGGAAGATAGTGGAGCGGAGTAGCCAGTAATGACACCCAAATGTTCAAGCAGCCCTGCTGTGCTTGTGGTGTTACCTCTGACAGCTTTCAGGTAATTAAAAGTTCAGATCAGACTGTTGATATGATTGGTAATGTAACTTGAACTGATGGCTCAGTATTTGCTGAGGTGCAGTTTATCATCAGGGCTGTGGAGATGTTATCAGGTCTTATGATACGAGGCGTGTGATTTCATGAATTTTTATAAGAGCTTTAGTCTGACAAGAGCTCATCAGCTCACAGATAAAGTCTCAAAGAACCAGCTGTCTCAGCAAGGGAGGGGGGCAGCATGCATGTGGTCTCTAACAGCTTAACACGCACATCAAACAACTGTCAGACCCCCACCAACCCCTCAGACACACATAAACAACAAGAACACACACCTTATGCTCTTTCGGCACTACAAGTATCACCAAAAACAGGCTCATAAACATGCATATACACAGATCAAAAGGACTCTGTGCAGCCATGCAGACGGTCTATCACTGGAGTGTGTGTTTTCGTGTCATTTCAGAAGCTAGTACTCATCCTTTTCCATCCGCCGGATATCTGCAGCTGACTCATCGCTGATGGATGACAGTCAAATGGAGGACAAGGATGAAGGATGGATGAAACTCCTTGGTTTAGCTGGTGAAAAACACAAGGGACATCTTGGTGTCTTCATGGTGTGTGGTTTACAGCACAAGGCCACACATGAGAGGACAACACCAAAAACAGAAACCATCAATTTGAGACACTGGTGGGCAATAAAGAGGGGAAACATGAGCTAGATGTTGTGGAAACAGGGTTTCTGGTATTCTGAGTGAAGTGATAGATGCTCTGCAAGGAGGTCCACACTCAGTCTACTTGGAACTTGTCAATCCAAAGGAAGACTTGTGGGAAACTTTAGACACTGTCAGTATTTTATGTCATGATGCAGTCTCAGGAAATGAAAATATCTTCTTCATGTTTTTCTCTTCACTGTTTCTAAAACTTAAAAGAAAATTTCACATTTTGTTCACAACTCTCATGTTTAGGGTATAATGGGAAAAGTGAGTGAATGAACTAATTACTCATCAAGCTGGTGTTTTATTTAGCTGTACATTCACATCCCTGTCAATGGGTACAGCTAAAAACAAACGTCAGTCCCTGCAGAATACAAATAGGAAACTTGCTTGAATCACTTCACTTTGCTTTTTTCCTGTTCTGCCCAACGTCCTGCAGCAGAGAGCCAGATGGACAAAGAGCTGGACGGACAATTAAGCAGAGCAAGAAAAGACAAGAGTTTTGGTGGAGGCACACAAACATAATCACATCTGTTTGATTATCAAATACCACAAGCTTGCATCACAATAATTGGCAACAACAAACAGTTGTCTGAGAGTAAATTACATTGTTACACTCAGAGGAGATGGGACTCAATCCTACTCCTCATAATCAGAGGTAGAAGGAGATGAGTTGTTAGAGGAGAGGAGGAGGCAGAGGTGGAAGAGTGGAGGAAGGGATCATTGAAAGAAAAGATTGTTGAGTGATACAGTAGTTGTGTCTAAAGGTCAGTGGCCCGGCGCCACTGCTGCCACTCTGCTGAGAGACGGAGCATGCTGAAGACTGAGCTGTCCCATCTGGGCCAACAAATACACAGAAGAGACAACAAAGAAGAGAAAGGAGAAGAGAGTTACTTATTTAACCACTTCCTATAGAGTTTCCTTTTTGTTTACTGGTAGAAAAATAAACTATATTCATGCAGGAATAAAGTTTCACTTTTATATTCGGTGTCTCTTCACTGAAGCTATGAATGATCATTAAAGGAAGTTTAAAGTTTTTTGTGAAAATGTATAAAAAATATAGTGTGTGTCATTTTCTGCACGTTTCCCAGAAATTCAGCTTTGATATCTTAGGAAATGTTGAAATCTCCACTACAATTTATGATTGTTTTGTTAATGTAAACAATGTTTGGCTGCACAGTATGGGTTTGTACTGACTCTCCGACCTGTGAGCTAGAGGTCCAACAAATGCATTTTTTAGTATTTGAACAATAAATAAAACAGCATTGTTCAGTTGTATTTCTGTCTATTACAGTCAGGTTAATTGTTTTTGATATTTATTCATTTATGCTTTCATAAATGTTTTGTTGTGTTGCACAAACTCATGCACAAATACAAGAAGTGATTAAAAAGTATGTTATATTTATTACATTTTCCCCCTGGGGGCTTGCTTGTCTTTACAGGACACATTTGATTTTCAGAATTGATTTTGAACTTTTAATAATTAAGCCAAAGCCAGAACTTAATCTTTAAACCATTCATTTTATTCTGTATGTTATTGAAAAATAATACCTACATGTATGATGGCAAATATGATAATCATTTATTAAAGAAGATAAATATTATATTATTTGATAAATATATTAAGAAAATATAGTTTATTGATAAATCAGTCTGGTCTAAATTTGACTATAATTACATTTGTTAAAGGCAATTTTATACTGCTTTTAAGCATTTTCCTTGGTGGTTAATATTACTGTATAATTTCAATTAAAGGTCTTAGTTCAAATGTTTGTTATTCTAACCTACAGTTCATTAAAACTAAATATGTTTACTTTGTCTTTATTTTGTGATCCTACATGTTGGAGCATGTACAGACATAAACACAACAACAATAGAAACGTAAATAGTGTTGTCTATTCTGATTGAAGCTGAGTGCTCTGCTGCCAGAACGGTGCCTCTTATTTAGCATTTGAATTGAATAGTTCATCTAACTTGAGCCCGGGTGTGACTCATGAGTTACTGTCCATACATGTCTAATTAATGTTCTTTCCCTAAAGTAAAAAAAATGTAATCTAATATAAACAAAACATGCAATTCAATTTGTGGTAAGTTAAAGATGTATGTTTTGGACTGAGTTTCATTTTGCCTCTAGATATCAATTCTAATAACCTGTATTTAAGAAAAGCAAGAGAAAAGTCCTCACTTTGTCCTCAAAGTATTAGTAATTCAATATATATCACATTTATTAAAGTGCAGGTACAAACCATATGAATGGAAAGAAAAGTGGGTGTGTATGTTGTGAAAGAGCATCTTACTCAGAACAGAGAGGAGGAGGGCAGTGGGAGGAGAGGGGGAGGGGGGTGTCCTGGGAGGGTACAAGTTGTGGGGGTATATAAGGGTGGGAAGATTTCACATGTAGCAACGGACTTCAGAGTGCTGCCAAGTGTTGTGGATCTATCTACACCCAAAAGACATTTTCTTCCTTGTAAAAGGGAATAAGAAGAGAAAAGACAAAACAGAGATGGAGCCAACTGAGGGTCCTTATGACTACTACGACTACGAGGAGCCGGAGAACTCCACTATGTGTGACTATTCTGAGTGGAGGCCGTCATACTCTGTCATCCCGGTGCTCTACATGCTCATTTTCATCCTCGGCCTTTCAGGAAATGGAGTGGTCATCTTCACTGTGTGGAGAGCCCAGGGCAAGTGGCGAGCGGCTGACATCTACATCGGCAACCTGGCTCTGGCTGACCTCACTTTTGTTGTCACTCTGCCTCTGTGGGCTGTGTACACAGCCATGGGCTACCACTGGCCCTTTGGAGTGTCTCTGTGTAAGATCAGCAGCTATGTGGTCCTGCTCAACATGTATGCCAGCGTCTTCTGTCTCACCTGCATGAGCTTTGATCGGTACCTTGCCATTGTCCACTCCTTGTCCAGCACCCAGCTGCGCACCCGTGGCCACATTAGAGGCTCCCTAACAGCCATCTGGCTGCTGTCTGGTCTCCTGGCTGCTCCAACTCTGATATTCCGCACCACCAAATATGATGAAACCAGCAACCGCACATCCTGCGCAATGGACTTCAGCCTGGTAACAACCAAAGAGAATGAGAACCTGTGGATTGCTGGTCTCAGCATCTCCTCATCAGCTCTGGGTTTTCTTCTACCTTTCCTGGCAATGATGGTGTGCTATGGCTTCATTGGCAGCACTGTCACCCGACATTTTAACACTCTGCGCAAAGAGGACCAACGGAAGAGGAGGCTACTGAAGATCATCACCACTCTGGTAGTAGTATTTGCTGCCTGTTGGATGCCTTTCCACATAGTGAAGAGTGCTGATGCCCTTTCCTACCTGGACCTGTTTCCCGCCACCTGTGCCTTCCTGCGCTTCCTGCTGCTGGCTCACCCCTACGCTACCTGCCTGGCCTATGTCAACAGCTGCCTCAACCCCTTCCTTTACGCCTTCTTTGACCTGCGCTTCAGATCCCAGTGTCTGTGCCTACTAAACCTAAAGAAGTCCTTGCATGCCAGCCCTGCCAGCTCCCAGTCCTCTCAGAAGACAGAGGCCCAGTCTCTGGCCACAAAGGTGTGACGACAGCTGAGGGCCCAGAGGCATGCTGGGGAAGATGTGAACAATGCAGTACAATGCAGGTAGATCCAAACTTTACAGCACTGGGTGCTTCCTCACAGATCCTCTGGGGTCAGTTTCACCTTTGCTCCCGTTTGACTCTTTGGACTACTGAAAGCTTTTGAGTGAAGTCTTGTGGTTTTGGGGTCCATACTCCAGCCTCACTTTCAGTAGCAGGGGAACAAAACTGAACTACTAATACAAGGGACCAAGCAACTATTTTTATGCATTTAAAGGGACAACATGCTCATGTGTTTCTCTTGGTTCTCCTGTGGACTTCATGCAAAGTACTGAGCTTTGAACTTTGATATCATGTTCTCAAGTGACACGTACTGCTCATACATTTGCCCCTGCCGTTCTTGTTTTTATTTGTAAGCACTTGAGGTGTAATATCTTCTGGACAGCCCCGCTCTCCAGCTCAATCTTTAGTATCTACACCACAAGCCAGCAGTGTTACGTCTGATTGTGTGTGTACATCTGCATGTGTGTGCAGAAAGGTTGTGCCAGTTGATGAGAGGTGTTGGAGTCTGATAAGAGTGCTGTAAGGAGAGACGGGGATAGCGTGTGGGGGTGGGAGTCCCAGACAGGGGGACAGATGGCAGCTGACAAAGGTTTTCAGGCTGGTGGAGGGCCCAATTAAAAGGTGACTGCTTTGACAGTCTTGCGTTGTGTGTAGGTGTCTGTATGTGAAGGAATGAGTTTGCATGTGTCTGAGTATCAGAATGACAATTAATTAGTTTCTGACAAATACATGAAAGCCTTTTGTGAATATGCATTATTTTTAATTCATGTTTATGATTTGTAATAAAATGGTGCTCTGAAAACACAAGTTTTCTCTGTGGAGTCACTCTGTTACTTGTGATAGCTTGTTAAGTCTTGCTGGAATTTATTTTCTCCTATCTAGTGAATGTGCTATTTCCTGTTGGTGCACTGCTGAGGGGAGGCAGTCTCCCTCCCATTGTCTTTTGCAGGGCCGAAATCAAAGCATATGTCTGCAGGAAATGCATGTTCTACTGTTTTTCTTCTCCACTATGTTTGTTTCTTCTCCTTGTACAATTCACTCGTACAAACAATCAGCAAGTACAAAAGTTTCTACACTGGATCAACCACAGAATATTTGGCTTTGTCCCAGAGATGTTAAAGTCCTTCACGTGTTAATTACCACAACTTCAGAATTCTGCTGCTGTACCAATATATCCCAAATGCTTCTAAAAGAATCTTTTACTTTACATATTATCACCAATTAGTCTATCATGATAAACTGTGTGATGGTAAAATTGCTATTATTTTATCAAACAAACATTACAAGAGGTTGTTGATCTTTAAATTAGAATTCAGTGATTAACAAATTTTGACTATAATGAGCTTTTTAGGGGATATAATCAGCAACAACAGGGATACACAAGGATTGGACTAATCCTTGGGCACTGATTTGTAGGAGTAGTCCAATATCTGTCTCTGTGTAATACCTGTGATAGAGAATGGCTTAGTCTAAATCAGTTACAATTACAGAACACTAAAGACGGCTATTTTGGATGTATTCGGACAAAGCAGACCTCCTTGCAGAGGGAAGACTCCATCTGTTCCTTTAATCTTGGACAGGTGAAACTTTTTTGCCATGTGAAGAGAAAGAAATCCAACAGCTGCAGCAGCCTTCACTCTGTGTTGTTCACCGCTGCATCAGCGCTCCTGAATGTGACTCGAGCCAGGACCTAAACGCAGGAGTGCAAACTTTGTGAAACAGATTTCTTAATTTACTGTATAAAAAATGTATATAAGACAGCCACTAAAATAAGCATAGTGCCACAATCTATTAACTCAGAAGTCTGTACTGCAATATGTTTTATTGGTGAAACAGCATATAGTACATTTTAAAATTCTTACTTTTTACAAGATGACTCATCACATCATGCTCCCCCTGTCAGTATCAAAGTCAAAGCCTGCTGTGAAAGATAATCTGGATAGATTATTTTCATTGCTTTTCAAGTTTTCTGAAGGAATGTGATCATGTTTCAAAGATTTCATGGCATGATTTTTTTAGGCAAAGTTGAAAACAAACTTACTATGTGAGTAACGTGATTTATACTGTTTGATCATCTTGAAGCTCTGTGTTTGTTTGAGATGCCTGTGTCAGAAATGAGCATGCCAATGTTTTCCCTCCCCTGTAATGACAGAGTGTGAAACTTAAGTGTGTCTACACGGAGCAGCAGGCTTGCCTTAGGGATTCCCAGCATTATATTATTAACTAGAACAGCTCTTGAACAAACTTCAAATATAAATTATCATTTCATTTTGCTTCATTCAGTATTTAAATTGTTATGATGTTGTGTTACAATAGTTCTGTCTGTGCGAGACAAGCACCAGCGCAGTCTGAAAACACATCTGAGAAAAAAGATTAAAGCTCCGTAACAGATAATAAACTCATATCACTAATTATAACCACAATGGTTTATTTTAGACACCACAGTTAACAACAGTTTTTTAAATCACTTCAAACACAAATCTGCTTTACACTGAACTATATGTTTATTATATAATAAATATTAAAAGTGCTCATTGTTAAATATCCAGGACTTTGTTTCAGCAAAAGTTGCTATTGAGTTTTTTTCCAGTTGTGAAATGTAACGAAGTATGTGTACTGAAGTACTGTATTTTAGTAATTGTACATAGTTCAGAATATAAATAAAATAAATAAATGCTGAAGAATATTTAAGTTGTGCAAATTGTTTCATTTAAATATATATATGCAGCAAATGCACCATTGTGTACAAAAACCTGCTACAACTGGTGCTAAGTTACTCTCTCTGGTTTCGGAGGTGATCTATACACACATCACAACACAAACTGTGAAACAACACTGCTCTCCACTAGACTGCATAATGTTTGTTTACCTAGCAATGTAAATAAATTGAAACTAAAGGCAAAGATAAGAAGGCAGGAGTTTCTATAGGTGTGTCCAGCTTAACTCGTTCATTTTCATATGAATGGGTGACAAAAAGCTCGTCCCTTTGTATTGTTTGAAATCAGACTTACAGCCACACCTACCACCAATATGGTACAACCACTTGTCCAGTTGTCATAAATCAGAACCCAATAAACCAGGTCAAGCAGAAAATAGACAGAGGAAGTGTGCACAAATTTCTCCTCTGTCCAAACAATGGAGGGTGACCAGCACAGCCAGCAGACCGGACCTTGGGCCTGCTCTGACCATAATGTGCTAGGATGAGATGTTGACCTCTGGAACATCTTGGAGGACCCCCAGCTTCCTGCCTACCAGTCCTGCAGCACTTCTACTTAGTCTGTCCCAGGAGGATGGCAGCCCTCACGGACAGGATAGGAGTCAGTAGGGCAGGCAGGAAAGTCAAAAGGAGGGTGGGCAAGGTAGAGGTTCCTGATCTGGGATATCCTGTCTTTCAGATGCATCTCTCTTCTGGGCGCTCTGCAAGAAATGCATGCTCCACTTCCGAGACAAGAGTTAGTTTCTTCTTCAGCACTGAGTAGGTGATAGGTGACACTCTTAAAGACTGTGGAGCAAATAAAACTTAAAGGTCAAAACATATTATTTAGCAGCAGCAGTTATGCAGCTTAAACACCTGAGGTGACAAATCAGATGTCCCTCTCTCTCTAACCCTCTGCTCTCGCCCTTTCTCTGTCTCTTTTGACATGGCAGACATATCAAAGGGGTTCACACAAGACGGCCATCATTTAGTGGAGACACGTCGTTTCCGTAGCAAAAGGGAGCGGAAGTGCCCAAGATGTGGGTGACTCCGGATCTCGGGTTGTGTGAGACTCAGAGTAGATCATCCTCTTTACAGGGCACAAAGTGTCCCTTCATTCCCTCCTCTATCCTCTCCTTTGTGAATCCTTCCCTCCCTCAGGCCTAAATGGATGCCCTGTCATCTGCAGCAGGACCAAGCCAGTTCAGAGGCTCAGCTGCACTGATTTAGGCATTACAGGTAAAGATAGATGCACAGATGAGCACACGTGCAGGCGAGAGGTTACACAAGAACAGCTCCAATGAGTCTGTATCAACAACTTGCTGTTTTCACACAAACAAGATTAAGTGTGTGTGAACAAATTGTTATCAACTATTCAAACCAAGAGTAGATTTTGAGTATTTTGACAGTGAAGTTATTTAGGAACCTTTGAACCCCAGGGTTAGTGGTGCAACTAAGTTATGATTTACATTGTAATTTAACAATAAGCAAAACACACTTGAAAGTGACAAGAAACATTAATGTTTATACGCTGCAGAGTTACTAAAACTGGACATCTTTTTTTGTAAAAAGAACACATTAAGTTGAACAACTGTAACAACTGGTGTAAAGCCCACACACAGAAGCACACAGATGACAGGTCTCTTTGACAGGTGGCATGTTGAAAAGAGGCTGAGGCATAGAAATCCACAGAGAGTAGTAAGGTCTTATGAATAGGCTACTGAGTAATTGCTCACACTAGATTAGAGAAACATCACTTTACTGTAGCCAAGAATATATACGATGAATAGTGGGGCTTTGTTTTTCTGTTAATACAAGTTACGGTTGAGGGGATCCTGTCAATAAAACACAGGTTTAAGTTGTCAAATAATGGCTTGTTCAGTAACGAGTCAATACTGACACCTAGTGACAACACCGGAACAGTCCTGTCCCGGAACTTTGGTGTCCGAGCTGTAGCTACCGTCGGAATGATTAGGAGGACGGTCTAGGGAGGCCTCTTAGCATGATGCTAACCCCTTTGGAGCTAACACAATAAACTAATAAAAATAAGTAAAGCTAACGTCGTTAGTGTTGCAGTCTGCTTAGTTTTAGACACTATGTTGTCTCACAAACAGAAGCGGGTGTGGAAGTACGTGGAAGAGGGCAGTTTACTGAGGCTGAAGTCGTACCTGCGGAAACACCGGGAGCTGGACGTTAACTTCTCCCAGGGCAGGAGGCAGAGGAGCCCGCTGCACCTGGCCTGCTGCCTGGGGGACGACGCCGTGCTGCGGCTGCTGCTGAAACACGGAGCCGACGTTCTCCAGAAGGACCGTAAAGGAGACACGGCGCTACACGTAGCAGCCAACAGGGCCCTTAAACGTGGAAAGACAGGTGAGGATGAGATGGAAATAAGCAGATAAAAGTGAGCAGGCAGTGGGCTTTAACTTGGCTGTTGTTGTTATTTGTCTTACAGCGTATGACGACCTGGTTGTACCTCTAAAAAAGAGCTGTCCGGAGGCTTTGAATGTCCCTAATACTGCTGGAGTCACACCCCAAGACCTGCTGGACTGGATGAAAAACACAGAGGTAAAACATTAGTCTTAAGCTCTTATTACAACTGACAATCGCTATAAATACATTACACTGTCAGACCAAACCTCCTTGATCCAAATGTATTTAATTTGCAGGTTCCCATTTGTGAGGATTTGTCTTTTTTTTTTTACATATATGATGTTAACAGAGGTGGGTAGAGTAGCCAAAAATTGTACTCAAGTACGAGTAGCGTTACTTCAAAATAATATTACTCAAGTAGAAGTAAAAAGTAGTCATCCAAAAAATTACTCAAGTAAGAGT
>JAUMHL010000015.1:12780717-12794804 GCA_032362345.1 Sandelia bainsii
TTGACATGTGTGGACTAGATTTTAATGTCTGATCTGAATTCATACAAACATTTCACAAGGTCTGCTTTGACAGTGAGGTCACTATTTTGGATTTACCCTTTGTTTAAAAGAACATTTTTAACAATAAAGAAAAACTCAATAATATTTTGTGAAAAATCTTTCAAGTGGTGTAAATGACATCAACACACTGTGTCAGCAATATGTAACTTGTTTAAGGTTTTTGCTTAGATGATTTAAGTGATCGCTTTTTTAAATAATTTCCTATTAAAACGGAAGTTTTATTTTGAAAGGACGCCAACAATCGCAGTACACCTACTTGACGCTAAAAAGTAAACAAGGGAGAAACGGTAGAGATAAAAACAAGGTGTTAAGTTAGACAAAAGTCTGTATTCTGTAAGTCTATATTTAGCTTGTTGTGATTTAAATACGGTCCTACATGGTTTTAATTTGTTCTCTTGTCCTCTAGACGACATCTCTCAAAAACTTACTTAAGTAAATGTAACGGAGTAAATGTAACTCGTTACTACCTACCTCTGGATGTTAATATATTTGTTTAAAACAAACAAATAATCGATTTGTCTGTCTAATTATAAGCAGATGATACTATCTTCTCATTCTTAGCTTATCCTAGGTCCTAATTAGTGTTTGTGTATTAACAACCACTAAGTAATAAGAAGTGCAGAAATACTATATGTTTGTGGTAATTATAACTCAGTGTCACCATCAGACAGTGTTTATTTATATTATTTTTGTCAAGAAAATTGATGTGAGGTCTTATATATATATATATATATATATATATATATATATATATTGTTGTCAGCCCGCCACAAACGTCTTTCACCACATAATCTATCAGTCCCATTTGTGCATCATTGTATTATAACTGATCATACCTGTGTGATCACAGGAAACGTGCACAAATACAGAATCATTGTTGCAACCCAGTGTTTTATCAGTCACAACTAATGGTTATTTTCATTATATATTAATCTGCCAATTGCAGTATTTTTATTAGCTTCAGCTAATCAGTAATATTACAAAATGCTGTAAAATGTCCTTCATAGTTTTTCACACTCCAAAGTAATATCTAAATGTCTTTTCTTTGTCCAATAAACAATCCAGAAGTCAGTATTATTGACTTCACAATTATATAAAACTGAAACTCAGTAAATCCTTAAATCAGAGATGCTGGAATGACAGGATGGTTCAGATTCTACATTTAAAAAAAACACTACCACCTTTCACCAGTTATTAGCTTTTTTCATCTGAATAAATTTGTTGTTAGAGTCGGATTATGTTTACAGATCATTGAACATTTTTCACAGACTGGACAGAACATGGATCGTCCACGTGAAACAGACCCTGAGAAGGAGTGGCTGGAGAAGCTGTTTGGTGAATGCGAGGATGAATTATTTGAAACTTTTGGAGTATATGATGGTAAATTGTTAACTTATTTCTTAATGCAGAACTTTAATTAGACTTTCTCTGCTTAATAATAACACAGCTGTATGTGTTTCACAGCTGATGATTTTCTTCCTGTTGATGAAGACGAGGAAGACTTTGGCGACTGGGCCGATCGTATTAGGAAAGAATATTTTGATAAAAAGCACGCTGAAGCTCAAAGACTGGCAGCGTCAACTTCTGGGTGGAAAAGGAGGAAGAGTAAAGAGGAGAGACAGCGAGAAGAGCAAAGTCGGAAGGAGCTGCATGAAAGGCTGCAGAGGGAACACGAAGAGTATCTGGCTCGTGCAGCGCGTAAAGAAGAAGAGACACGACAGGGCAAGAAGAAGCGATATGATGAGAAGTGTGCAGCTACTTTTTATGGTGGCTCTTCATCCGGCAGCACAAAGCTGAGCTACAGTGACATCCCCTGGCCAAGTCCACGTGGTACAGTGCAGGAGATGGTGGACGTGATGCTGCATGGCGTGGACCGAAATGATGTGCAAGTGTTTCGTAAAGTGCTCCGGAAGCAGCAAATTCTGTGGCATCCTGATAAATTTGCTCAGAGGTGTGAAGCTCGGTTAGAGGAGAAGGACAAGCAGAGGATCCTGGATACTGTCAAAGCTCTGTCACAGGAGCTCAACAGGCTGGCACAGAGTCTGAGGACTTAAACACCATAATAGGAATTAAATTGTGTGTGCTTTTCTAGAAATGAGTGTATTTAAAAACAAACTGTCCATTAATATACAAATTTACTAAATTTAATTTATAAATCATTTTTTATAGATGTTATGGTGGAGAGGATTACCCAGTAATTAGCCAGTAATCATAGGGTTGGTGGTTTGATCCCCAGCTGAACTACATAGTGCTTCCAGTGTTGTGACTATTTGCAGCTGTCCTCAGTCTGATCTGATTTTTTTAAATGTCGGTGTGTACTTGAAGAGCATAACAGCATAGACAGCACCCAGAGAGTGGTTTAGATCCAGGATTGAACACTGAGAATATACGTGCCTACAATAATATAAACCTAATCCAGATTTATATAATTCTGTGGAACATTTGTGTTGAGTCATTTGGTTTTGGCCCACTTTTAGGGCACAAAGGCAAGTACTGTTATCCAAAAGCTTGTACATGTGATCTACATGTTTATTAAAACAAACTGTAATAATTTATCACAAAGGAAAATGTTTTGTAAAAACGCCAAATTTAACATGTCACCAAAAAACACCCCCAATAAAGACTTTCACACACAAAGAAAAGCAGATGGTCGGTCCGCTTTCAGTGATGGAACACAATAGAAGATGTGCTGGTTGCCAGGTTGGTGGACAAACCCCCTCTTTAAGAGAAACGCTATTTAGCAGAATAATTTAAAGCGAGACAAAGGACTGAATCGACTTGTTAACAGCTCAGAATTATACTTCGGCTATTTTTATTCCAGATATGTTTTCAGTTTCCACAAATGTTCGACCTTATATCAGAACAAAACGATACTGAGTGAGTGGGCAAGTTTGCTAACACAACTATAATACGTATAGTAGTAACATAACTATAGTAGGACCAGTGTCTTAGTGTCTTTTGTCTAAGCTGCAAAAAATAACTTTGCTTAATTATAAAAAAACAAATTCAGGCTTGAATAGATGAAATATTGATCCAGCAGAGCAACTCCACACCCCAAACAAACTGCACGTTAATGCAAACCAATCTGCACTAACAGACCGATATGTTTGTTTTTGTCTATGTGTTAACTGTCTAATATATAGTGGTCCATGTTGTAGCCTAATACATCTCCTTTTCTAAACCAATAAAATAAGGATTATTTCAGAGGATGCTACCATATCTGGCAACCCGGAGACGCAATCTGTGTCAATTGCCGGGCGACGTAGCGCGAATAGAGGCCGTAGCCTATTTCTGACTGTGGCTTTTTTTGTAACGTGTGAGTCTGCCTTTCTCCACGTTTGTCTACGTGCTTGGATGAGAATTTATGTTTCACTTTGCCTGTTGCTCGTTTCTGCGCGACCAGCGCTGCGTCGTCGCCGTGTTTTTGCGCTGTAATGACAGGTGTTCAAGGTAAAGAGCCGACGGGATGACGCCTTTCTCCGTGGTCGCTCGATGGCAAAAGGTGCATTAGGGAGGTTTCTGCCTTTGTTTTATGTTGTTTATTCTGTAGACATCAGGAAGCTGTAAAGAAAACAAACCAGTGCGATCAACAGACGCGGAATGAGGATATTTTCTTCTGAAAGTCGTCATTATTAATGGATAATAATTAATCCTCGGGGGGGAAGTTAATTGGTTAAGGGGTTTAAAGCCACGCAGCGACTCGTTGAATTGTGTGATGTCCTATTTTTGCTGGTAGTAAACGACTCGTTGTGCGTGTTTATTAGGCTACAAGCAGATATTAAGGCAGCGGAAGAGATCTGAGTGTCTGGCAGATAAAGATGGTGTTTCGGAGTGAGGAGATGTGCTTGGCGCAGTTGTTTCTGCAGTCCGGCTCTGAATATGACTGCATTAGTGAGCTTGGAGAGCTGGGGTTGGTCGAGTTTCGAGATGTAAGTAGAGAGACTGATGATGCACAAACACTTAATTTCTGTAAATGTGTCAACTCTACCATCAGGACTTTGTGCTTATGTGTGTGACATCTCATTTTCTTTCTGATTATGTAGGACATATATTTAGGGGATGAACGGTGCAGCTTCAAATATTTCCCTCTCTGTCTGTCTTGTATGACCTTTTTTATTTCTCTAGGAAACTTTAAAACATATAGTAACAATATATCAAGGTTTAAAGTGCTCCACAATGTACTTGGCTTGGAGAGAGGATGATGTAGATGAATTGTTTTATTTAAAATGATAAAAATTAAATCCACACTACTTCAAAATGCCATAATGAACCTTGTTGTTATGTATGCATCGATGACTGATGCAGTAACTTGCATCCTCCTGATCTGTAATGCTCCTCTGGTTTCAGCTTAACCCGAGTGTCAGCTCATTCCAGCGGCGCTTTGTCAGCGAAATCAAGAGATGTGAAGAGATGGAGAGAATTCTGGGTAAGAGAGCAGAGCACCTGGGCTGGTTCATGTGGATGTAGCCAGAGTATGCACCTGCACAATTAATCATCAGCATAGTAAGAAACTCAGGGCTGATTGCGATTTGTAAACAGGTCCATCAGCTCTGACTTTTCAGTGATAATCACCATGAAACAAACTCTCTCAAACATTCTTTTGTTGACAGGCTACCTCCTGAGGGAGATCCAAAAGGCGAACATAGCCATTCCAGAGGAGGATGAGAGTCCACTCGCTCCTCCTCCAAGACAAGTCCTGGAGATCATGGCAAGTGTCACATTAACCTCATTTTACTGTTAATATTTCATTACGTATATGTTTACATGAATACTAGTATCCTGATTTTAATCAATTGTGGATATACCAATTACATGAGAGAAAACCTGGTTATTATAGCTTAATATCATGTACAGGTTTTTTATTGTCTGCCACAGTGCACACATGTTGCTGACTCCCACTAACATCCAGTTTTCTTCAAGCAGCTTCATGGTTGGAAAAATCATTTCATTCCATACTGTCTGACTATATCGTGTATATACGGTAACATCTTATTCCAGCTCATCATTGAGTTTACTCATTGAAATATTCTAAGCAAAGACTTGACACGACATGTTTTTATTGGTGCACAAATCCAGCATATTGAAATATTTCTTTATGATAAAAAGTTTATGCACATTTTCCAAAATTAACACACCATATCTGGTATCTCTGGACACTTTTAATACTTAAATATAAAATTCTGTGAGATTTAAGGTACAATATGTAACTGCTAGTGGTAGCATGAGACTCGAAATCAATCCACTCTGCTCTACCCATCCCTCCCTGTCCCTGCTGCTCTGCTGTGCTGTGCTCTGCTACAATCTGTTCCACCCTGCCCAGCACTTCTGGGAGTCATTGTTATGTAATTACAATAAATCCAAATGCTCCAAGAAAAATCCAGCGTGGTTTGAAGCTCCCCTGACTCTTCTGCTTCTCATAAGCATCTCTAATCATCACTTATGAAAAAGGACTTATTTTAGTGAATGTGCTGATTTTGTACTGTCCCTAGTGATGCAGAATATATTTTATACTTTTTTATACAGTACTTGTTTTCATTGTTCATTACTCATTTGCATCTGACTACTTTAACAATGCAAGTTTCCTTCTTAGGATTTTTAGAATTATGGTGCTATGAAAGTATTTGCCCCTTCATGATTTTTATTTCTTTATTTTTTTTTGCATATTTGTCACACTTAAATGATTCAGATCATCAAACTAATTTGAATATTACACAGTTAACCCAAGTAAATATAAAATGTAGTTTTTAAATGATGATTTCATTTATTTTGGGAAAAATACTGTCTAAATCTGCCTGGCCCTATGTGAAAAAATAATTGCCCCCTAATAAAATATGTAAATGTTGTTCTGGGATCTCCTGGATGAGTCGTTGTTGGGCTTTTGGAGTAATTTTCGTAGACCAGCCACTCCTGGGAAAGTTCACCACTGTTACAACAGTTTAGCGTATTTGTGCGTCATACAATAGTTTTAAAAGACTGTGGCCACCTTCTGCTGTCAGTCTCATGTATTGTTGATTCTTGGAGGCCTAAGTGAACGGAAGCTCTCGTTTCACTGCTGAATTCAGACTTAAGCTGGTGTTCAATGTGATGTTCAGGAGCAGCTCCAGAGGCTGGAGATGGAGCTCAGTGAGGTGGCGAGAAACAAAGAAAAGCTGCAGAGGAACCTCCTGGAACTCACAGAGTACACACACATGCTGAAGATTACACGAACCTTCATCCACAGCCGCTCCAGAGTAAGTGTGTTTCTGATCAGCTGCTCATTTATCACACTCACCAACCATCTGTCATAAAATGCATTCTGCACTCTGTTTGCATATCACAGTCAAGATGCTTCGTGTCACCTTGCCAGCAACATCTTGTTTTCTTGTCGCTGATGTTTTTTGTTTCCCTGGGTGACAAGGAAGTAGAGCTGTTTTTAATTAATGACATGGTCACAATACAGCCATTACAAGCAGTACCTGACTCATCCAGGCTGCGGTGTTAGAAAAACATACAGAGAAGAGCAAAAAAATCTCTATGCTAGACAGGGGTTTGTGAGAATAAACATCACATTTCAACACTGTAGTGGGTGTAGAACCAAGTAAGGAACAGTTATGTAATGTTTCATGAATGAAACATGTTCCTTTTTATAATTAGCATGAAGCTCTTGGTCCCCAGTATGAAGAATTCCCCACTATGGAGACAGACTCTGTCACAGGATGCACTGGTATGCAAAGACTTGGAGCCAAGCTGGGGTGAGCTGCTGTATATGTCTTTTACAGCCACATATAACGGCGTGTATGGTGCCACTTTTATTAAACTATAAATCTCAAATCTGATCTGATCTCTTCTGGTTATAGGTTTGTTTCAGGTCTTATCCAGCGGGTAAAGGTTGAGGCCTTTGAGCGCATGTTGTGGAGAGTGTGTAAGGGTTACACCATCCTCAGCTACGCAGAAGTGGATGAAAACCTTGCTGATCTTGACACTGTGAGTGGTACTGCGTATTTCATGATGGTGGCATTCCTCCTGCCACTTTTGTGCTTTATTGTACAGCATTGTATTAATAACCTGTGTTGTTTCAGGGTGAGATAAGCAAAAGTGTTGTGTTTCTCATCTCTTTCTGGGGAGACCAGATTGGACAGAAAGTTCAAAAGATTTGTGATTGGTAAGAATCGTATAATACATGATTAATGTTCATGAAGTAGAATATATGATGATAAATATTATCCTTCATTAACAGCATCTGTCTTTGATGTTCCAGTTACCACTGCCATCTTTATCCGCACCCTGAGAATGATGAGGAGAGGGCCGATGTTTTGGACAGTTTAAGAACACGCATCCAAGACCTTAACAATGTAAGAATTATATACGTTAGCATTAAAGCTTGTGGTTCAGACAGGATCGCGTGCTCATGTTTTCACTGCTCTTTCCTGCAGGTGCTTCACCGCACTGAGGACTACTTGAGGCAGGTTCTGCAGAAAGCCTCAGAGTCAGCTTACACCTGGGTTGTGCAGGTGAAAAAGATGAAGGCTATCTATCATATCCTCAACCTCTGCAGCTTTGATGTCACCAACAAGTGTCTGATTGCTGAGGTGTGGTGTCCCGTCAGTGACCTGGCAAACCTGCGAGGGGCGCTAGAAGAGGGCTCAGTGAGTAGAAAGTGCAGTTATCTAAAATGCAGCGAGTATAGGCACTCATGATTCTGTGATTATCACTATTATTTATCTATTTCTGTTTTCTATCTCTCTATTTGACAGAAAACACACATTTCACACTATGCACAATCTAGTCTTTAAATAGTATTATTTAAAAAATAAGAAATGACAAGACAGGGATCAGTGTTTTCTCAAACTAAAATTACAATTGGACTCAGTGATAACAGTAATAATTGTAATGCCATCACACTCAGTTTACTTACTTTCACTTAAACATTTTCAGTGTAGTCAAAATGCTATTAAATGTTTGATCAATAATGCAACTGATGAAGGTGATTTGTTCCTGAAAGGCAATAATAGTTTTTTAGGGGTAAGAAAACTGTTTTCATAGGGTATTTGCTCCCTTGAATTTGCTAGAAGGATCATTCTTGGCCTCATAGTTAAATTGGCATTGCATAGTTGCTATGCATTGTACATCTCACAGAAATTGCAGCACTAAAAATGTTTTTTTATTCTTTAACAACTCCCTTTTCTGTGTCATTTGTTGTTTCTTGCTGTACTGTATGTCCCAGCTTCAGGCTGCTTATTTGTTTGCTTTCAGATGAAATTTCCCACCCAGAACGCACTACAACAACCTTCTGTCTGATCAGAGAATCACTCATGAATATTTTACATGAAACAGAATATGAAGTAAAGTGCCAGTAAGGATCTCAGATCCTTTAAAGCTATGCATGCAACTTAAGATACCATGACTCAAAGTCAGTCCACTCTTCTCAGCCCAGCCTTCCTTCTCCCTGCTCCATTGTACTCTTCTACCATCTGCTACACTTACCCTTCAGGTTTTAGTCATTATCAAATTACAGACTAATACAGCATAATAATAATGCTGCAGAATTTAGTGAAGGTAAAGCAGAAATCATTTACCTTCACTAACTGATTAGAAGGATGAACCTTGCTCAAAAACTTTCTGAAGCAATTATTTCTGCACGACTGCCAATCCTGTAGAGTGAGTCTGGATCACAGGATGTGTTGACAGGACCTCTTTATGTGTTGGCCATCCTATCTACATAAATGAGGGAACACGTGTTAATATATACTCTAGTATGACTCTTGTAAAAGTAGAATTCATGGCGGAGCTGCTGTATTGGATTGCATTAGATTTTACAGGTGTACCTGATAAAGTGGCCAGTGAGTGTATGTCTTTTATCATCAGAGAAAAGGTGATGCCACTGTACCATCCTTTGTGAACCGCATCCCGAGCACTGACACTCCACCAACCCTGTTAAGAACCAACAAGTTCACATCTGGCTTTCAGAGCATTGTGGAGGCTTACGGGGTGGGGGACTATCGTGAGGTAAGCCCAGGTAAGACCTCATACTACGCCTTGTAAAGAACAGTTCACTATATGTTTCTTTGCTTTGGAGACATTCAGAGTAAGTATACTGAGTATGTTTCTTTAATTGGCAGCTCCTTACACCATCATCACATTCCCTTTTCTGTTTGCTGTGATGTTTGGTGACCTCGGGCATGGGATGGTAATGAGTCTCTTTGCCTTGTGGATGGTGCTGACGGAAAAAAAGCAGAAGAAAAAACGCTCCGGTAATGAGGTAGGAATGACTGATTGCTCTCTATTATTATGCAGAGTCTGACTATTGTTTATTAGTTTTAGCTGATGGTTGTGTTTCTGTTGCTTCCAGATATGGTCAACGTTTTTCAATGGACGTTACATCATTCTGATGATGGGGCTTTTCTCTGTGTACACCGGGTTGATTTACAATGACTGTTTCTCTAAGTCTCTCAACATATTTGGCTCTGGCTGGAGCGTCAAGGCTATGTTCACAAATCAGCAGTGGACGTGAGTTATCAGTACAAATAAACCCTAAGAGATGGTGGTTTAACTGATGCCTCAGATGTTTCTTATTGATACATATCTTTTTTTACATTACAGAAATAAAACACTCCAAACAAATACTCTGCTCACATTAGACCCTAATATTAGTGGTGTTTTTCGTGGACCATACCCATTTGGCATTGATCCTGTGAGTAAATGCCCTCAGAGACTACTATAGAATATAACTGATTCATTCACATAACATTATACTGAGATGATTTTTCATACTTCGTCAGATATGGAACATGGCAGTGAACCGACTGTCCTTCCTGAACTCCTACAAGATGAAGATGTCCGTTATTATCGGGGTCATCCACATGAGCTTTGGAGTTGTGCTCAGTGTCTTCAATCACTTGTGGGTGACTCGAGTTCCTGTCAGTAACCTCACACAAACTTTTTTCATGCACTTACAGCAAAGGCATCCATCACTGTCACATATCAAAATGTGCACCAGATAAAATTTAATTTGGGGAGTGTTTATTGGACTGATTTGCACTACAGCTGCAACAGCTTTTGTTTTTATGCTTGTATTGCAGCCTATTAACACAACTTCCCAGTAGGCTACACATTCTGACTAGTATCAAAGGTTCTGCTAAATGAAATTAAGTCTATCTACCTATTGTTTATGCACTGAGGGGTCCCGTCATTATAGCCACCACCTGATTCCCAAATTTTGTTCTCTTTCTTCAGGCACTTTCGACAAAAATGTAACGTCTACCTGCTATTTCTTCCCGAGCTGCTCTTCCTGCTCTGTCTCTTTGGATACCTGGTCTTCATGATTTTCTACAAGTGGTTGGCATTCGGTGCACGAGACTCCAGTCAGGCTCCCAGCATCCTAATCCACTTCATCAACATGTTTGTCATGCAGGGGAAAGATATCACTCCTCTCTATCCTGGACAGGTATCGATATCATCATCAATATGACTTGTTTATCAGCTATGTGTATATATAGTAATGGAAATATTTCTTACCTTGATTCCAGACTGGGCTGCAAATTTTCTTAGTTTTGATAGCTATGCTGTCAGTTCCTGTGCTGCTGTTAGGAAAACCTCTTTACTTGTACTGGCTGTTTCGTGGAGGCAAAGGCCTGCGCCGGCGCAGAGTAAGTCTAGACAAAATTACAGCATATCTAAGCAGTTTTTTTTATTCATTAGTCAGTAAAAACAGTGTTGTTGCTTCACCTCAGGGTTATGAGAGGGTCAGGCGTGTAAGTGAGGATGACAATTCCACAGCACCATCCTATGAAGATGATGAAGAGGAGGGACTTGATGAAGTCATCAGCAGAGAAGCTCTTCCCAAAGAGGTCAGAGATCCACCCTGTATGCTGAATGTTGCCTTTCAAGCTCCAATATGCAACCTTTAATGACTTCAAAAATGCATTTGTCAGTTTGTGGAGGAATATAAACTAGTGTGACTCTGTCATTGGCCCCAAATTGTCTTTTCAATGGTAAATGTGACATTTTGAGGGTTGTGCAGCATGAATGGTTTTTGCACAGCTAAGGGTAACGTGGTCTGAGGCTGTCAGCATTAAGAGAAAATGCCCAATGCTATAACAGTATTATCTAAGAAGGGTTTCTTATGTGTTATTTGGATTGTTTTATAGTTTGACTTTGCAGATGTGCTCCTGTACCAGGCCATCCACACCATAGAGTACTGCCTGGGCTGCATTTCCAACACTGCATCCTACCTGCGTCTCTGGGCTCTCAGCTTGGCTCATGCCCGTAAGTACAATCACAAATAGTGTCAACTCGTATTTTCTGCTGAATTCTACTGCATTTATTTACCTTTAATATACATTTATATTTGTGTGTGTATTTGTATGCTGCAACCTAGTTGTTAAAATGCCTGGATTTGTGTGACTCTGGACATCAATGACTTTCCTTTTTAGGAAGTAGATCATTGTATGGATGCGTATGAATCTTGTTTGCATAAAACAGTAGTAACCTGGTTACTCATATGATCTTACTGAGCAGTGCAAGCAAATGAACTGCAGTTTGTAAAAACAGCAGCCTGCAGATTATATGACAGTATGAGTCAGCCCTCAGCAGACCGTCTTACAGTCTGTGCATTGTCTCCTCTCAGTATCAGGTGTTTAGTGCAGAGTGAGCAGCGCTTCTTTTCTTTAACAGTCCAAGATGCACAGTATTTCTTTCTCCTCTTTTGCTTCCCTCCAACTTGTGACGCCTTCCCCCTAGATTGTGTACCGTATGTTTAAAAACATCCATGTTTGTTTTTACTGGCTTCAGAGCTGTCAGAGGTGTTGTGGACCATGGTGATGCGCCTAGGTCTGAGGATCACCACAAGAGTGGGTGTAGTACTTTTGGTCCCTGTGTTCGGCCTCTTCGCCATGCTCACAGTGTCTATCCTACTAGTCATGGAAGGCTTATCAGCGTTCCTCCATGCCCTCCGCCTCCACTGGTTAGTCTCAGTCATACAATGTTCAGCAGTACTATATATTATGAAGGCTGTTACATGAGACTAGATATTGTCGTTAATTGTAGTTATTTTAGTGTAATATAAATACACTTACATCTTTTCTTACTCTGTATGACAGTTTTAAAGTTAAAATATGTAATTATGAGTTTTTTAGATTATGTAAATTGATGATATTACTAACATTTATGAAGTATCTAATGAGAGCATCAATGAATCTTAACATTACAGTATTAAGATTGAAATGTTGGAAATGTCATGATTTGTGTCTCCCACTCTGTTTGATTTTGTTTCCTTTCTGCATCCACCTTTCTCATCACATATTGCTTCGTTAAAGTGTTTTGCTTGCCTGTACACTTGATTTCAGGGTGGAGTTTCAAAACAAATTCTACCACGGGGCCGGTGTGAAGTTTGTGCCCTTCGACTTCTCTCTTTTGCCCTCTGTTTTTGAGCAAGATGGCTTGCTTTAAACACATGGACTCTGACTCTGCTAGATATGAGAGGAAGCAGACTTTGGGAAGGAAGCTGGACGCCGGAACAATTCACACTGTGATAACGACAACAAACCTTCAAGACGGTGGATTGAAACTCACTCTTGTAGCAACGTTTTTCACCATGGCGATTTTAAAAATGTTATCGGCTGTGCTGACTGCCTTACTACTGTACCCAGCAAACCTCTGAATACACGGAGGATGAAAATTCTTTCTGTTAATGATTACATTTTCTAAGTGAGATATTCCCCAAAACTACTTGTCACACCTGTTGGGTGAATTTAAATATTAAATTTACATTGTGCTGTGTAAACAGTTTTTGTATTATTTACAACACATTTAAAATGAGCATTTATACAGTGCAATGTAAAGTTTAAACAAGTTAAAAGAACACTTATCAAAAAGCATTTAAAGCATCCTGATATTATAGTGCCATAGAGATTTATTTCTGATGATGATGTTGGGATGTCTTTGGTTTTTTTAAAACTGCTCCTGTGTGTGATGAAAGAAAAGCTGTGGACATAAAAAAAAAAACATGACCCTTTTTGTGAGGTATATTGTCACAAAGCACTTTGGAGAAATTATTGTACAATTTAAGGTTTCACTAATGACTGTGATGATGCCAAATGAAAATAATCAACTGTTTGCTGTTTGCTTCTTTACTTATTAATGCATTTATTTAACATAACCTCCCCTGTAACCAACAGAAAAATATTGATTACTCCAGAAAAAGTTAAGAAGCCTTAGGTCTTTCTTTGATGATACTACTTACTGGAATCATGGTATTTATTTAAATTATTGTCTGTACAAGAGTCTAATATTTTACCATTTTGATGTGTTGAATAAACGTTTTGAGAAATGCAAGCAAGTAAAGTGTTCGTGTGTTATGCTATTTTATTAAGTCTTTCACTCATTGACTTTATTACGTAACACTGATATGTTATCATACTAAACCTGATTGTTCATTTAGTCATTTCTTATCTCAGAACTACAAAAGATTTTCATACCTGAGTTGTACATTTTTGACTTGATTTTATTTTTGTCATTGTCTGTGGTAAAGAAATTATCCACGTATTGCATTGTAATTATTGTTCTGTTTTTTTCTTTCAATCAAAAAGAAAAAATAGAACACCTTGTTTTGGCTAGACAATAATTAGAAAACATATATTTTACTTTTATATTTTATAAAAGTAAATTCTCAGTTGAGGAGGCAGAACCTTAAAATACTGGGCTTTTTTGTCTGAAATATATCAATATCTATCTCAGTGATTATCAGTAGCTATTATCAATGAATTTTCTATCAGTTTGATTGAACAACTACTAATTTGGGCTAGTATAATCTATGGCATAGGGTAACTAGGATGCAGATTCTTAATTTGTAATTTTGTAAATGAAAAGGATGCTTATCGTTTCACTGAAAAGGTGTAGATGGAAGCCAGTGATCCACTGCATCAGAACAAATCACATTAACTGATTTATCACTTGAACTAAATGTAATGGGATATTGTTAGAAAAATGTAATGAATTTATGTTAACCTTTTAATAATGTTGATCTATATTACCTTACAGCCATATGTTCA
>JAUMHL010000015.1:12818887-12847794 GCA_032362345.1 Sandelia bainsii
CAACCAGCGGTTAAATGACGACATGCGGCTAAACATGTCATCACTGATCAGATTAGGAAGGGGACCAGAGAAAACTAAATGTTTATATAGAAGACACTTTTGTTCAGATGTGGCCTTTTCATATGCTGCTTCTATTAACCTATGTCTGCATTGGTGCCATCTGATGGAAAAGACAATGTTTACATTGTCCACACAAAAGAAAATATTTGTGTAAAGCATTTGCCATATTAAAAGATGAGATAACTTTCTGTACATCTAGTGTATACCTTTGTTTCCTCTCCTCAGCAAGGCCAGTCCTGCTGTAGCCTCAGCCCAGAAATGTCCTCCTGCTGCAGCACCCAATGTTAAAAATGTCAAACAGATGCTTCTGGATTGGTGCAGGGCCAAAACAGAACCATATGAGGTAAACATGCCCTGACTCTCTCTGTCTGTGAATTATTGCCCCATTGAGCTATACATAGCTCTGCCCCTGATGCGTCATTCTCTGCCACTATTTCTTTTAAACTGGCTCCTCTCTGGGATGAAACAGGGGGTGGACATCCAGAACTTCTCCTCAAGTTGGAAAGATGGTATAGCCTTCTGTGCCTTGGTCCACCGGTTCTTCCCTGATGCGTTCGAATACTCAATCCTCAACCCCAACAAACCCAGGGAAAACTTCCAGCTGGCTTTCACCACTGCAGAGTGAGATCTCTAACCTTACATGATGCACATGTACATGATGCAGATGTATCTTGTCTGGAATAAACTCCAGCAGTAAAATGCAATTAAGAACAAAGTGTCTGAACATTTCGGATAACATACTTTGTCATTGTTTGTCTTCGGTCATTTTTCACTGACACTTTGTTTCTGTCTGCAGGAAGCTGGCAGGCTGCCCCCCTCTGCTGGACGCTGATGATTTAGTCCGAATGAAAGAGCCTGACTGGAAGTGTGTGTACACATACATCCAGGAGTTCTACCGCTGCCTGGTGGAGAAAGGCCTGGTTAAAACCAAAAAGCGACTGTAGAAGTCAAACGCAAGCTTTTGTGGTGACTCTGATTTCAATCTTTACAATTCATGTATTTAGTGTGTCCTGCTGATGCATCATGTGAATGTTAATCTATTGACAGTGACACAATATTGGACAAATTACAACTATTTCTATACATAGACCCACTATTTTAGAGGCTCAAAAGAATTTGGACAAACTAACATATTCATAAATTATATAGTCAGTTTTAATCTGGAACCCACGGACATCACCAGATGCTCGGTGTCTTCCCTGGTGGATGCTTCGCCAGGTCCTTACTTACTGTCTTTAGTTGCTGCTTGTTCTTGAGGTGTTTTTCCTTCTGCTGGTGAAATGTAAATAGCTTTAGGTCAAGTGACTGACTTGGCCATTGCAGAATATTCCATTGTTTGTGTCACAGAACACACTGGTGAGCTCAGGGAAACCAAAAGGCCCAAGAGACCATGGAAAACAACTGCAATGGATGACAAAATAATTATTTCCCTGGTGAATAAATACTGTAAGAAGTAAGACAGTTGTCCAGATCCATCCAACACCCTCCAAGAGAGGCATATCCTTGCCAGAGTTAACAATCAAGAGAAGACTTCGCCAGAGTGTTTACTGCACAATGTAAACCATTAAACAAGAAGAACAGAATAGACTTTGCCAAAAGAAACATGTAAAAAAAACTGTTCTGGAAAAGCAAAAAAGTTCTTAAACAACATCCTATGGCCTGATGAGACAACTTACACCAGAAAAATTGGAAGAGAAGTCTGGAGAACTGAAGGAACTAGTCAGGATTTGAAGTATGTGAGTAAGTCTGTGAGGCATGTTAGATGTAGTGTGTCAGTGGAACTGGTTCTCTTATATTTGTTGATGATGTGGCTGGTGACAAAAGCAGAGCTATAGTATCTGCTCAGATTCAACCAAATGCAAAAGCAGACTGTGAAGGCAACCCAAGACTTTTTTTAAGGAAAAGAACTAGAATATTTGGCCAAGTGAATCACTTCGCTGAATTTAACTGAGATTGTATTTAATTTCCTGAAAGCAAAACACCCTAAAACAAACATGGAGTGAAGACAGCTGCTGTAAGGACCTGGCACAGCATCACCAGTAAAGAAACACATCATCTGGTGATGCCTGTTGGTTCCAGAGTTACCAGGTTACTGCAAAGGATTTTGCAACCAAGTATTAAAACTAACAATTTAAATTATGATTGTGTTAATTTGTCTCTAAACCAGAAAATTTGTTGTAATTCCAACATGGTTCATGGAATATTTTGACCAAACCTTTAAATTAAAGCTCACCATCTCCACTTGAAGTACATCTTAAAAGAGCGAAAATCCTAAAAAATTGTGTCACAGTCCAAATATTTACAGATTTGACTGTGTCTGCTCTGAGTGGACAGCTGGTGCTTGGGGTTAGGACATTCCACTGAGATTACGCATCTGCATTAATCCCAATCAGAGAATCTGGGAACAAAATTATATGATGATGCTCTGGAGCATCTGACTGTGTGAAGGTTAAAGACACATTTAATAAGTTACTATTCCATTATTAAACTGTTGTGTATAACCGATTGTAAAACTAAACATCTAATACCTTATTCAGCAGTTCCTTGTGTTTTGTTTGAACATTTTTGTGTAGTTTGTTAGTATCAGTGTATCAGTGTACCTGTCATGTCATATTCAGCCTGTGCAGTGTTAAATGCAAGGCTGGAGCGCTGGTGGTAGCATTTCCCATTTCAAATATTGTGTGCTTTTTCTGTCTGTATTAATTTCAAAGATAACCTGTGTTACTAACTGAGGCCTTGGAGTTCATAAGACATTTACTGACTCTCTGTCAGTAAATGTCTTATATGTAATGTAAATAGTAGATTCCAGTGTTTGGGGGACTTTGACCTGTACTAGCGATTGTTTTGGCCCCTGCACTGTTGTCTGTCACATGCAGGGGCAACTGCCCCCCTGCTGTAGAGCCTTGCCCCTCCAGCTGCCCCCCCAACTGGTATGTCCTTAAAATCTTTTTTCTCATTTATAACTAAAAATTGTCTTTGTTTTCTTAGAAGAGATAATGCTACAATACATAGCTTTAGAGTGTATTTGTGGATATTTTGTTGACTCTATTTACATATAGGGGATTTTCCAGCATTGCCACTCCTTTGCCCCACCATGTAAATTTTTCTAGATCCGCCACTGGTCTTATGTGAGACCTCCAACTTTGTTTGCCAGAATACTCCTTTAATACTTAAGTAAATTAAGGTCTGTACTTGCACAATCTTTTCTGATGGGTGTATAAACACATTTTGGTACAATCTGCTGAATAACTTAGAAACCTTAACTGTACTAATTTGTCTGTAATACTTGCTCAGCCTCTACCAACTGGAGCTCTTTGCGGTGTATTTTGTCAGTCACAGTGGGAGCAAATTGATAGGGTCTCCAAACATAAATCCGTACTATTGACATGCTGATCAATGCTCCCTATCGGTGACGCACTAATGCCAAATTAATGCTGATGCCCAAATATTTCCGGCCGGCTGCACTTTAGTAGCTGATTTTTGTTCGTGCTTTGTTGCTCTGCCCACCCTCCAGGTGCTCATATGGTTTAGAGCTCGGAGAGAGATAGAGAGAGAGAGAGAGAGGTCTACTGGGAGCGCGCATGATGGGTACGGCCGGTGTGCAGGAGGTGCAGGCGGGATGATGACCGAAAAGTGCACAACTCCTCCGACCAACTGCGCTGCGCCATAGACAGTAATAATGAATAGGATGAATTATAATTAGGTATTGTAGTACAAACGTCAACATGCATGAGTTCGGACACATGAAGCGTGGCCACCTTTTGTCCTGATAGCCCGGTTGTGCGGTCTGCACTGTAACAGATACGTCCGCTGTCCACGGCAACAACGGGTCGCATCCGACCTGCAGGCTGGCTGGGTTCGTCTATCATCCGAACACGAATCTACCTTGCATATGCATGTGTGTGTCGTGCTGACTGGTGTGCGAAACGACAGGAGTCGGATGCTTTTCCCCGGTGTGAATTTATGAGATCACCTTTGCCGTTCACCTTGAAAATAACAAAACGCGTTAAAGGTAAGATAGATGTTTTTAGGTCACATCAGTCACTAGAGCTTCGTATTTATGTTGATTCAGCATGTTAATGTGTTTTATGTACAGGCTTATGAACTAGACTGTGCAGGCTCCTGGACTATCATATATGAAAAAGGCCACTTGTGAAAATAAGCTCTGAAAGTTGCCTTTTAACTTTTAAAGTGAATTTAATACGAACCTGTCTGGTCACCTTTACTCAAACTCTGTTTTGCAGGTTACTACTGTGGTCACATGAATACCTCATTAACAAAGAGATCCCAATTTGCATGTCATGAATACTTAAAAGCAGTGTATGATTTCTGTGTGGGAGGACACAAACAAAATGGTAGGAGCCTCCTGTCCTCCTCTCATGTCAGAGATCCCATTATGCATCCTTTTGTTTGACCTGAGTTCCACTAGAAACAAACAGTAGAACAGGGAGCAGTAAAGTAGTACATAGTGTGATACCATTCTACAAAGATCACAGACAATCGTGTCTTCAGCTTTGTAAAAGGGTCACATTCACATTGCTAACTAGCAAGGATGTAATCCAGGACACCCGTTCAAAGTTAGTTCCTCAGCCGAACTGCCAACTCATGATAACATCATCAATGACGCCAGGGGAGCGTGATGCAGACAGGTGCTCCGTATCCTCTCTACTCGCTGCAGGCAAATTATTTGCACTATTACCTTTGCACAAATAATTCACTGGTGAATGTGACCTAAGTTTAACACAGGTTCAAGACATAATCAAGGGCAAAGAACACAAAAGTAACGAGTACGTTTCACATCTTGTTTTTTACGGCACAAACTCTTGTCTGAATCAGGCTGTGTTGTGTTATAATTATCCACATTACAGGACGGCCTGTTACAGAGTCATGGATCACATACAGCAGAAGATAATCAGTGCTGACCTTTGTGCACCCAAAATGCAACCTGGAACCTGTGCACTGACTGGAACCAGACCAGGTTTATCTCCACAGCTTGAAATTCACAAACCACCTCTCATCATCACATCAGAGGTGCTCAGGAAACAGTCTGGGTTGAGCCCTATCCAGCCTGCAGTTGCACCTTCAAAAGCGACAGAGCAGGCAAAGTCTGGGTCCACTCCAGCAACACTGGCAAGCATCAGCAGGCCAAGACCGACTGCTCTTGGAACAAAACCTGATAGTAAATTTTCAAAGACAACCAGAATCTCAGTGGACCGCTCCAAGGAAATAGATTTAATCCCAGTTTTCATCCCAGGGCCTCAGAGTGCCAATGTCCTGCCACATTCACCAACAGAGTCCTCCTTCCCTCTTCAAAGTCCTCAGAGTCCCCAAAGCCCTCTGTCTTATACCAGCCAGCCTTACCTGAGTCCCACTCCCAGCCTGCCCCCACCCAGCCCAAACCTGCCCCCCAGCTTCAGCCCCAAACCCAGCCTCAGCCCTCAGCCACAGAGGACCACCTCATCTGGGAGCTCAACACCGAGCCAAGTGCAATCAAGCAAGGAGAAGCCAGCAGGAGACAACAATGACTTCAGGTGAGATGGAGCATAATCTCTATAATCTTTAAAATATTTTTATATATCTTAGCTTTTTCCACAGGGGTTTTAATGTTTTTCTCCATTATCACGGTGGGTGCTGTTCTGTGTTATGTCTAATGCAGTTGCAGAATCTGTCCTGTAGACAGTGGCTGTAGGACAGCTGATGTGTGCCAACTGTATCACATTTATCACACATTTCACTAAGAGATTTATGAAGCTGAAACAGCCATATTTTATTGGCAGACTTCCTAGAGTCATACTTCTGTTGTTTACCTCCTTCATAAACAAAGGCTGCTTGTGAAAACCCAGTTTAAATTTGTGCAACTGTGTTTATACAAATGATAAAAAGGTCTTTCACCATTGCACATGTTAGTGTAAATCAGTGCTATTCAGATGATTGACAAGCTGATAATAAGACACTAGCAATGGAATTAAAACAATCTGAGACAAATAATACAAATAAGAACTATAAATTATGAAAATGTAACAATAAAACCAGTACAATTAATATTGGATTGTGGGTAATTGTGATGGACGTTTTCAACATTTTATTACATTTTCTGGACAAAGCAATAAATCACTAATCAAAATTATTGTTAGTTGCAGGCCTAATTAGTTGTTTCTGTAATTCTGAAAGACATTTAGTTTTGTCTTTTTGTCAGTCTCTCTCCTAGCACTTAGTGCATGCATAGACACACACATAAATACATACACAAACACAATACTTAGTCATCATCGAGGTACAAAGAGGTGCTTAATTGTCCTTATCTTTTTTTCATGTACGGAGGCACTGATGAAAGCTATTTCCCTTAGGATTACAGCATGGATTATGTCCTCTTTCATCCTATAAAATATGGTGCTTCAATATAATGCAGCATTTCCACTGTTTCTATCCGTTGAAAGGGTGTACATCGTCACATGGAACGTGGGATCAGCTGTCCCACCAGATGACATCACTTCTCTGTTCAGACCAAATGTTTCAGATGGGAGCGTTGACATGTTTATCATTGGGTAAGCAAGTATTTCTACCACACTCAGCGGTGCCAAAGAGACAGCCGTGAGTGCCCACTCAGTCATCTGTGTTCATTTTGATCCATCCCCCTCCTGTTGTCCGTCACTATCCTTTTTATTACTTTTTTCACTTATTAATGACATTTCTCTGCTTTCTGGCATCATCCAGACTCCAGGAAGTCAACTCCATGATAAACAAGAGACTGAAGGATGTTCTTTTTTCAGACCATTGGAGTGATCTGTGCATGGACACACTCAGTCCCTTTGGATATGTTTTGGTCAGTGAGGAGTTAAACCTCTTGTCACACATCAGGCATACTGTACATCTTTTACCCCTGTCCTTTTTGTGCCACTATAGCGTCTAGTTTACTTTATCGATATCTCATTTTCCATGTATCTCATCTGTTTAGGTGGCCTCCCAGCGAATGCAGGGAGTACTGCTGCTGGTTTTCTCTAAATTCTGCCATCTTCCATTCCTCAGAGGTGTGCAGACACAGAGTACACGCACAGGACTTGGGGGATATTGGGTACGTGCTACATACTGAAGAGTACAGCTCTTCTGAGATTTATTACGTTGCAAATTTGATGGTGGGTTTGTGTCAGTGGAGTTTATAAGAGGTGTGGTGTTGAAAGGCGATGTGTGTGTGTGTGCATGTGAGTGTGTCTGTGTGAGGTCCCTCCTGCCAGAAGGCACGTGCATGCGTGGGTGTATATGTCAGTGTGTGACCTTCTCGTGCGTGTTGATGTCAGCATCACCCCTGGTTGCTGCTGGTGCAGTCTCCTTCTCTTTGAGGTCAGTGCAGCAGCAGGCTGTCTGGCTTTCTGGTTTTGTGACTCAGTGGCAGAAAAAACACCAGGACCTTGTCCCTCAAATCACAGATCTGGTTGATACCTACCAGTGGTTTACTACATTTCATTCTAAGGATGCTCTATAAAAAGAATCAATTTCTCACTAGGTCCTCTCTTTGCCCTTTCCACTCACTGTTAGGGGAATAAAGGGGGTGTCAGTGCGAGGATGACAGTGTTTGGCCATCCGGTGTGTTTTCTCAATTGTCACCTGCCAGCGCACATGAGGAACCTGGAGCAGAGGATGGAAGACTTTGAAAGCATCCTGCAGCAGCAGCAGTTTGAAGGAGGGACGGCCACTGGTGTACTGGACCATGAGTGGGTGACATAATTTATACATACAGTATTAGTTTCATTCATTCAGCTGAGAAATTAACCCCTACACCCACCCACCAATAAAAAACTTCTTGCTCTCATGCAGCAATCATACTTTAAGAATAACTGAAACACACACAGATATTAATTCAGAAAAAAATATTAGGTTTTAATTTTGGTTTACATCTAAATTGTTCAGAGCAGCCTGAGCTTTAAAATGGAACAACTGCTTGATGATAATAAGTAAATCTACAAATAAAGTAAATCATTATAAAGCTTAAATGTGTTTCTGTTTTACCTTTTATGTATTTCAGTTTCAATTAAAATGGCTAATTATTTTTTGCTGTATTTCCCTCTGTTGTCAGTGTTGTGTTTTGGTTTGGGGATTTAAACTTCCGTATTGAAGACTACGACATCCATGTGGTGAAATGTGCCATTGACAGCAACAAGCTGCCTCTTCTGTGGGAGCGGGATCAGGTGAGGCATCATCAGCGTCACCCCTTCACAGAGACAGATTATTTTGGAAAGCTTTACACCACCTGTTTCTTGAACAACAACCAACAGAGGGTACTGTATGAACAAACTTCTCCTTCTGTCATGCTGAATGGAAACTATTCAGTCATCACGGTTTTGTATTTGTTTGCTCTGTAGCTCAACATGGCTAAACACACAGAGTCTATCCTTGAAGGCTTCATGGAAGGACCACTCAATTTCCCACCTACATATAAGTTTGATGTGGGCACTCATACATACGACACCAGGTTTGTTCACTTCCCTCCATCAAAAGCACACTGTAATAGATTTTATTTTTCTGTAAAATGTAATGTAATGTTCTGTAAAAGGTTTATACCACTTTTTCCTTCTGTCTCTTTTGTTTTCATTTCTGTCAGTGCTAAGAAGAGAAAACCTGCTTGGACAGATCGCATTCTCTGGCGCCTCCGTCGCACTGGTTCCCCAGTTCCTACCCACAATGCAGCATTGCAGCGAGGTCTCACCTCATGGTTGGGTGGTGCAACAAAAGTGACTCAGCATGCGTACCGGAATCACATGGTGTTCAACATCAGTGACCACAAACCTGTTTCTGCCCTGTTTTCACTGCATGTAAGACAATATCCTACACATTTCAACTAAATACCTTAATAACATCTGTTTTAGTACAGGTGATTTGATTCTTTGGGTTTTATTTCTCTTTCTATGACCTGTGTTTCTTTGTTGTAGTTTCCATTCAAGGTGGATACACCCCTGGTAGAGCTGCAATTAAACAAGGAGTGGTGTAAAGTCTCAGATGCTACAGTCACATTCACTGTTGCATCTATTTATCAGCGCAGCTCATGGGACTGGGTAGCAATATACAAGGTTTTTTTTTTGTGTAATTTTTTTTTTTTTACCAAATTCAAGATCTTTGTTCTGATTATGTCAATATGATTATTTTTACCATTCCAATCATTTCTTTCTATACAGTTTGGTTTCAGACATTACAAAGATTACCAGGCATACGTGTGGGCCAAGGGAGAGCACGCGACACAGGTGTGTCAGACACTAAAATTCGAAAAATTATTTTGTGCCACAGCTGAACTCACAGTTGATTTCTTTCTTTTCCACTCGGTCCAGGTGACATTTTCAGAGGAAGATTTGCCACGAGAAGATTGTGAATACATCCTGGGTTACTACAGCAATAATATGAATAGTATTGTTGGATTATCAACACCCATTCAGGTAACTGACAAAGTCTGAAAAGTCCAACACTAACAGTTGCAACATTACTCCTTTTTATGATATGTTTATGAATAGTTATATACTACATGACCAAAACAACACCAGACATTATACAGATCATACCAAGATGTGATTGTAGAATATCTTATTCCGAAACCACAATATATGCAGCTATAACAACCTCAACTCTTCTGTGAAGGCTTTTCATAAAACTTGCTTGAGTGTTGCTCTTATTGTACCTCAGCAACAATAGTAAGGTTGACCACCGTGTTGGAAGCTACATTCAGACCAATGCTTTCCCCATGGGGACATTATCACATTGAAACAAAGAAGGACCTACCACAATGTTGGAAGCAAACTATTGTGTCATTGCATGCTGCATAACAGGACTCTATTCAGTCAGTGATGAAAAGTGACTAAGTATACTTATGCACAATTTAAGGTTATTATACTTGTTGAAATAATTACTCAATTGACAGTAAGTAGAAAATAAATAAACAATGTTGATAATGGATTAATTGTCTTTCAAGAAATGTAGAAGCAAATCGTCTCCGATTGCAGCATCTAAAAAGTAGGTATTTTCTGTCTTGTAGGAATAAGAACTGGTTCTGGACTGTTAGTCATGGAAAACACGCTATGAATAAGTCAGTTTGATATTGTAGAGAGTAAACAAACAGCTTAAATGAGCAAATAATGGCCAAAGTTCTACTCGTTTACTGAAGTACACGTCTTTATGTCAATATTTACTATTTCTACTACTTTTATTGATGTATATATACATACAAAATATATGTGTTCACAGAATATGATGCTTTTCTGTAGGTTTGACTGTTTTTATGATTACTTTATCAATTAAAACATTGTACCTGCTTGTTTTAAATGATGCCTAAAATGTGTGAATCATCATCATTAGTGATAATTCCTTCAACAGTAACATAATACAATAGTATAAAACTGACAGGGGTCATTCGAACTGCACAATGAGTACTTTTAGCTTTGATAGTTTAAATACATTTTGCTTATAACTGTGTATGTTTTTGAACACTGGACTTTTTCTCGTAATGTAGTATTTCTAGATTGTGATTTTAAGTAAGAATATAAAAAGGCGAGCCCACATACCTTAGATCAAACTGTTTCTTTTGTCCTGCCTCACCCAGTTGTCTCCTCAACAGATCAAGATACCAGTCCACAGCCCCACCACACATTGTTCTGACAGCTCAGATGTCAGCTCAGAAGATGACAGCACTCTTGTCCTGCTGGCTCCAAACTCCCGCAGCCCAAGTCCTAAAACCGGCAAACACCACCATCGCCACCGGCGTAGCCGCAGCCCTGCTCTCCCTGCTCTTTCCTCCAACCCTCTCCCTTCTCTGCAGGGCCTCAGCCTTTGCCCCCGCTCCAAAGAAGGCCAGACACAAAGCCGCTCACCCTGCTCTGCTGCAAAGAAAGAGCGGTTAATGTCCCCTGACACTGTGCCATCTCCTGCCATCAGCCCCCTCAGTCCCCGCAGCCCTGTCTCTCCAGGCAGTAGGGTGACTGCACCCGAGGCCCTGATTGCTGCCATCTTAGGTGAACACAGACCAGCTCAGGTTAGCCCCACAGGGGTCAAACAGATAGGGAAGGCAGGGGAAACAGACACTGCACAGAAATAAAATAGTAGTTGTTCTAGTTCCAGTACCAAGCAGGTCCTGTACAATGAGAGCAATGGTAATATCCATGCATTTAGAGTATGATCTGACCCCACGCTGTCTCTGTGCTCGTAGATGCAGCACATTTACTGACTCCTAATGTACAGTAGATTGCAAACATTCCACATTGTAGCCCTGCAGTTCTCTGTTTCTGAATCTACTATCATCTCATACACTGTGTGTATCTTGGAGTCACAAATGTCTCCAGACTCGTGATGACAAGTGCTTTTATAGACTCATAAGCTATATCATACATAAACAAACATATTGAATGTGAAACCAAAGTGACGGGTGGAACCGATTATTACTGACAGAAAGACAGAAATGTGAATCCATGTTAACAGGCTTGTATCAAAACAAGGATCCTGGACCAGGCGTATTGATGGCATCAACAGAGTGAGAGTATGTGTTTGTGAGTTTGTGTAGGCCTGTGTGTTAGAACATACATTAAATGTTTGAAACATACACTTAGGAACAGGTGATGGTTTAAATTAACTCTATAGTTCTTGGTCTGTATTCATCAAAAGATATATATCAAAGAACAGTGATAAAGCATTTTACCACCTCACTCAATCTGAAATGTACATGTGACCATGTGACTTGAACAGTAATTATAGATCTATGTTCTTATTCTTAGCAGCCTTGTGAATACAGCCCCTGCTCTATAGAGCTCAGTGAGTGGATGTGGATGTGTTGCTTCAAGGAAAAAACTGTTAATTTACTGTCTGAGTGTGCAAATAAAAAAGAACAAACAGAAGCGTAAACAGAAAAACTATTTTTATTGGACAAACACAAATTCAGACTGACTGAACTTGACACAAATACACCACTTTAAAAGGACTTGATGTCTTTCCCAAGCCCAAAGTTTAATAAATATGTTTAAAAAAGTGTGCAACAACAGTTCTGAGAGCAGTGGCATATTAGACTTACTCTGAACTTCAGCTAAGACTTATTAGACATATTTGTGACTTGCAAAACCCTAACGTTTTACCACCTCTGCATGTGAGTATAGGTTAGAAGTCTATAATATGGGACTTTACATACAGGACAACAGCAGATAGAAAATTGTTTGCCCAGCAAGAAATTGCTGCTTGCACAGAAAAAATGCAATTAAATAATATGACAATGTTTAAGTAGAACATTTATATAGATTAAAAAGACCCTGTGGTGTCTACAGAGATGTGAATAGTCAGGAGTCAACATTCAATGATCATTAGAGAGCAATTTACAAAAACTGCCAAAGGGTGTCTTTTTAACCTCTCCAAATATTGTACACAAACAAATATTTTTTTTCTATAATGTCTGGCTTTTTAGGTGGGTACTAGTACTCTCAGAGGTTTAAGAAAATGAAATTGCTGACAAAATTAGGCTCTTAAAAAACATTGATCTCAAGGTTGCACTGGAACAAACTGAGTGCTTTAACATTTGTAATGAAAAGAAAAAAAAAACAGCAGATAACACAGTGGCAATCAATAAGTGCCTGAAGGACAATATTTACATCAGGCTTTCCGTTATAGAGCCTGCAGGAGGAAGAAGACGTGTTTGCCTCACAGCCTACACGCCCATCCGCACCACATGGCCGCAGCTCAACAACAACATTGGCTGCGGAGAAATTGGTTCAACGCTCCGAAGGAGTTCAGTCAATTAAAGCAGTGCTGTCTGGCCCCGGTTTTCATTTCAGCCGGCGAGCCAAAACCCGTGTTCATTTGGCGTGTGTGAGCAGGGGACCCGTGTGTCGGCTGTGAACTGTACCCAGGCAGGTGTTGCTATCTGGACGGTGCTAGCTTGTTGGCTAACAGCGTGATCGTTGACTAAAATGAACGGCCATCTGAATGGTTTCTATAACGACTCGCTCAACGATGAAGACTGCTTCCTCTTCTCTTCTGAGTCAGTCGGAGAAGGACACCCAGGTTTGTTTTAATTACAACTGACCGTGATAATTAGCCTGATAGCATCGCGTTAGCCTCTCACACAAGGTCATGTGCGAAGTTAACTGTTACGGCTGTCAGCTGCACTCCCACTGTTCATCCTCTTTTCTTTTTTTTATCCTCTGACTCGCCTAAAACAGGCCGAAATGATATAAACAAGTAACTTCAAAGTCGTTGTTCTAACAATAATGACTGAGTGTTTAACGTTATAGATTGGGGAAATACAGATTATATTGAGTTAGCGTTAAGTCGTGTCACCGCCTCATGCTAACAACAACACAGCGGCTAGCCGTTAAAGCTAACGGTAACACCACGTCAATTAGCACTGCTAGCGTCTGTCAATCATGAAGCTCCACACGGTTCTCTCACATTAATTTACAGCATCAAATGGGATGTTTTGTCTGCAAATGTCTAAAGAGGCTGTTAATGTAGCTGGCAACCACTATAAACACATAACCTAATGTATGTTGTTTTCAGTCTTAACTAACGTTAGCCAACATGCGGCGTTGCATCATTTATTGTTGTCTGAGTGGTGACGCGTCTTAGAGTCTGTTCATGAGTGAGTAATAAGCCGCTTTTGTTGGTTGCCTAATTCTACAGTAAATGCTAACACATTCAGACCTTTAAAACGGCACACATAGATCAATCATCTGTATGATAGACATTGTTGTGAGCTGATGCAATCTGATATGGCAGCTAGGACTACTATCTGTAAATCGTACAATCACACAAGTAACAATCTTCAGAAAGGAGTTCATTCAGCTTTATGGAGGCGCTGTTGTTGAGGCTCTGCTGTCCATTGATAGTAGACTAATATATGTTAGAAGACCGATCAGCCTCCATACTCCTTCAAAACAGTTTCAACACAACCTTTCAGAAAGGCAGGATTTATTGGAAGGATGTTGTCTCAGACTGTGTACGTTTTAGCTGCTGTAGGTGTACCTAATAAATTGTCAGCTAAGCACACATTTGTAATATAGAACTTGGTAACTATTCTGTTGTAACAATGAGGTCCTCCAGAGTCCACAGATGGTTTAAGAGATGAAGTGGGAATGACCTCTCACTCAGGAAATATTGTTCATGTTCTTGTTTTAGAACTGTAAGTGAGACAATAGAAGCAGCCAAGAAGGAGCGGCACCATTTACCTGTAGGGAGAGCGAGGACAGTGGCAGAGATGACTTTCTGCATCCGTCATGTTTACCGCCCTCACCACGCTATTGCGACTTCCTGTCCCCTCACATTTTTTCCCCACACCATAACTCCACCAAGTTTTGCCAGGTGGATTTTGGTCTGGATACATCACTGGGGCAGAAGGGGCAGCTCTACTGATTCAGATAATAAGCTTACCAGTACTACTAAATATAGACACTGCAGGAGCTGTTGCTCAGCTGTGGGTGCAGAGTAGTCACATCCACACACTTTCTATCTGCAGGACAGTAAAGCACCTAAGATCTCAACTAATGATGTATTTTAAAGTATACTTAACATATATGGTGGTAAGCAGAATATTTACAACACATCTGAACAACTAAACTTAATATGTGTAACTGCATGTAATAAGTCTGCTTCTACCCATAAGCAACACTGAGACATTGCCATGAAGTTTCTTTATTTATTCGTGTGTTACTCCACAGATAAAATTTGTGACCAAATCAGTGATGCCGTGTTGGATGCACACCTCAGCCAAGACCCTGATGCCAAAGTTGCATGTGGTAAGTCTTTAGGCAGGCAACCAGGTCAATCATTAAGTTTATACTGACTAGTCATTATTGAAATATGCATGTTCAAGCTGATGCATGTAGCAAAATAGATAAGATCTCCCCACCTACTAATGTTACCTGTTGGTTATTTGACAAATGTTTTCTGATGTGTTGTTTCTTTGAAATGCAGTTTATTTTCACCCACATGGGAGTAAGTAACTAAATCCAGGGACTGAATCATTAGCTTATAGTCCTTTTATAATTATCTGGTTCCATGAAGTGACCATATTGTGCTTACCTGAATACACCAGAGATGCAGTTTTGAGAAAGATTTAGTTCACCAGTTGTTTTATTAATTAAAAATGAGCTACAGTTTGTCTTTGCTTGTGGGCTTTTGAGCCTCAGGCTGTTTATGAGAATGTTCCAGTTTGTCAAAAATGAATTGGAAAGTGCTGGTGCGTAAACACAAGCAATTAGATGAAGTTACATCTGTTCCACTGTATCACTGAGATTTCAATCCTGCAAATGGAACATTGTGTAAGCATGTGATGTCTTATCTGCTGTTGCTACAAGTGAGTTGTTTTTATTGTGTGCAGGAAATCATGTAACTACTAATAGTTCACAGACTTCTCTTTTAAAAGCTGTTTATTTGCAGTATTTCAGTACTGAAAAGTAAATAACAGTTCATGTCCTGCACCATGGACAAAATAAACTTGCTGTTAGTACTTCTGTTACTTGCATTAAATAACACACAAATAACACATTAAATTATTTAAAATCCTTAATTTAAGTCTTGCCAGTTGTTTCTTAAACCTGCTTCAGTATGCCAGTGTTCTCTGTTGCCTTTCCTAATAGTGTCTTATACTTAGTCATGTATCCCTCATACTGCATGTCCCTGTGTCCTCAGAAACAGTTGCCAAGACGGGGATGATCCTGCTGGCTGGGGAGATCACCTCCAGAGCCGTAGTTGACTACCAAAAGGTTGTCAGAGAGACAATCAAGCACATTGGCTATGATGACTCTTCCAAAGGTATAGTGATGGAAGTTGGTAGTTGTGAGGTTCATTCAGTATGAGATTCATACAGTTAAAGCCTCTTTCTTGCATAAAAATTAATTGTGTAAACTGAAATACAGCACGTTTAGAAGACTGTTGTTGACTGTTTTGTGTGTGAGTATTGATTTTGTCTATGTAGCAAACACCCCAAAATCAATTAGGCTGAGTACTGAGGAGGTACTGAAAGCTGTGTACTTTTTCCCAGGTGGTGTCCTCCCAGGCTGAACCAAAGGAAATGGAAACATTTAGTGTGTGTGTGTTACCTGTCACACGAATACGAAACTGCTTTAATAAAGCCCCCTTGTCTAAATGAAGAAATTGGTTCAACTCTACAGCTACAGTCCTGACATACAGTACCCTATTACCTGTACAAATGAGATATTCTAGACAGAGTCATTGGCAATTGTTTGTTCACATATAATTCAGATACAAAGCTGTGTACTGTCATTAATCTTTTTGTGTAATTGTTTTTAAAAATTAGTCTCAAGTTGGTGAAATGGTTTACTGAGGCTCTCTTGTCCTACAGGCTTTGACTATAAGACCTGCAATGTGTTGGTGGCTTTGGAGCAGCAGTCCCCTGACATCGCTCAAGGTGTTCACCTGGATCGAAAGGAAGAGGACGTGGGGGCTGGTGACCAGGTCAGAGGGTTCATATATTTGTTTGTTCCAGAGTTTGGTAACTGGAGCCAGAAATATGGTGATAACAAAGTCTATGATGTCATATCGATTTCTATTAATGCTGCGACTGCACCTCTGACAGGGTCTGATGTTTGGATATGCCACTGACGAGACTGAGGAGTGTATGCCTCTCACTATTGTCCTGGCCCACAAGCTCAATGCCAAGATGGCTGAATTGCGCAGAAATGGAACTCTGCCGTGGCTCCGACCCGATTCCAAAACTCAGGTTAGACAAGGAAACTTCCCCAACTTCTACACAGTCAGTCTGCATTACTATACTCCAAACACTTTAAACACCGTTTTAAACTGGTGAAATACTTTTACTTTTTTCCATTCCAAATAAACAATCTTAAAGACGGAACACAAAAACATATTGGTACTATCATGTTGCTATTAGCGTAGAAGAGAGCAACAACTGTGACTGTTTTGCTCCTTACATAACATTGTTACTGGCACTCTAAACTTCTTCTGATGAAAATTTAAAAATAACAACATTTTAAAAGAACTACACATCATTTAATAATGACATAGTTGGTTACATAAGTTCAGGGTGTGTTTCTAAGGCTGTTGTATGTATTTATGAAAAAAGTAAGGCTCCTATTCACTTAAGGTAAAACAAATTTAAATAAGGCCATACAGTAAATTCTTCAAGCTTTTGACTGTTTAAATATTTATTCTTTGTTTTGCCTGCTCAGGTGACTGTTCAATATAAGCAGGATCGAGGCACCATGATGCCGTTGCGTGTCCACACTGTTGTGGTCTCTGTGCAGCATGATGAAGGTGTAAGTTTAGAGGAGATGCGTCATTCTCTGAAGGAACAGGTGGTGAAAGCCATTATTCCCAGCGGGTACCTCGATGATGAAACCGTATACCACCTGCAGCCCAGTGGGCGCTTTGTAATTGGAGGACCGCAGGTGAGACAAGTGACTTTAAAATCTGTACCACTTCAGTTCTTCTGTGCACTGCTCAGTTACACCAGGATAATCAGTGATAACTTGTTGTTCATAACTTGTTGTTGTGGGCCTTAGTCCAAGTCTTGAGATATCTTTAACTAAACTATATGTTCATAATAAAAAAAAAAGTTTAAGTAGCTGTTCTAAAATGCTTCTGTGAGCTTTCTCAAATATTAATAAAACTCAGTCCAGTAGGTAATGTGACTGTTTATTCCCACAGGGTGATGCTGGTCTGACTGGGCGTAAGATCATTGTCGATACCTACGGAGGTTGGGGGGCCCATGGAGGTGGTGCTTTTTCCGGGAAGGACTATACAAAGGTCGACCGCTCTGCTGCCTATGCTGCTCGCTGGGTGGCTAAATCTCTGGTAAAAGCTGGACTCTGCAGGCGTGTGTTGGTCCAGGTGAGGATACAGTTTATCATAATGTTTAAGTCATACAAAGTCTCGTAAGTTAAGTTTGTGTGCAACTAATGTATGCATAATATGTAACGACTCCTTTAGGTATCCTATGCTATTGGTGTTGCCCATCCCATCTCTGTCTCCATCTTTACGTATGGAACCTCCCAGAAGAGCGAGAGGGAGCTGCTGGACATTGTGAAGAAGAACTTTGACCTCCGTCCAGGAGTTATCGTGAGGTATGGTGTGGTGTTTCTGGTAACGAACATGCAGTTAAGATACCCAGTGTACACATTTTACTCATATTTCAAGTTTTAAAAGATATATAACAAATATAATTTCATTATTTTAGGGACCTTGACTTGAAGAAGCCCATCTACCAGCACACAGCAGCTTATGGACACTTTGGTCGTGACATATTTTCGTGGGAGGTGCCCAAGAAGCTGAAATACTGAGCCCATCTTTTTATCTCCAAGCATGCGTTAGGTGTATTAGAGATAAACCTGTGTGTTTGTGTATGTCTCTTTTTCCTTCTCCTCCTCCTTCCTCGCTCTTCCTCCCCACATGCACTGCCACATCAGGACAGCCTGTACTATGTGAAATAATGCCCTTCCCCAACCTGTCAGTGTTGTACACATCCGTGAAGAGAAAACAATAGTAGTACACATGCCACGATGTGAGCTGGAAAAGCAAGTTGTTAAAATTGTACGCACAAATTTCAGCCATGCTTTCAGTCTGATTATTGTCCTCAAGTTTCCTCTCTTATAGTAAAGAGTGGACAACGTTTTTTTTCAACTAATCTAATTAATATGACTGACGGTATATATTTAAACCATATTTATGGCAGATTTTGAGTAAGACCATGTTTTTATGAACCAGAAATGGGGCAGGGGAAAACACTTCTAGTTGCTTATATTTATATTTGGCATCCTCTGTTGCTTTCTCTTTAATGGCAACACATCATTTTTCATTTTGTCCAACTGTGTTGATTTAGCCATGGTTTACTGTAGTAATATCAGCTCTGTCCCTCTTACAGCCCTCACCTTCTCCGTTTTTTATGTTGATTGCACAAATAGGGGCAAAAACTTGGTAAATTATATAAAATGTGCTAATTTTCAATTTGTGCCGACCCTTCAGGCCATGGATTTCTGATGTTTTACAGAGAAGTCAGAAGCTGCTAATAACCTCGTGGTTATGTTGGGCTGCACTGTGAAATCGCTCCATTTTTGTAATTTATTTTGTTGGTTCAAATGTCATGTGAATTTGTCAGATTGTTATTGTCAGTGTTGACAAAGACAAAAGCATGGTGCAGCACACTCTCTTCCTGAGAGTGACTCTGGGTGTAACTACAGAAAAACCCAGATCAGTCACCTCTGGTAAGGGGCCACTTTTATCCCATGGCAACACAGTACTTGAAATAATTTATATAATGATTGTTTGACTATTGTGGGACCTAACGGTTTGATCAGCAAGGAAGGACAACTGAATAATGTGTGCCACAAGCTTTGTACCTAAAAACTGTTTTCCTCACCTTTGCACATGTTAAGCATTCTGACACTTGTCAGTGTTGTCATACCTGCCCATAATGTCTAAAGTAGACGGTTGTAAAAGAAGACAGACCAAGACAAAGAGCGAAGCGGTAGTACACAGTCAGCTTATTGAATGTAAGACATGTTATTGCTGTGCTCGTCTTCTCGGGAGAGGTAGTTTTGTACAAATGAGGATGTAGAAGCAGTTATGTTACTTTATGATTGTGGATTTTGAATCTTCCACTGGAATGGCACACCACATAGTTCTAGTTACCCAGAACAGAAAAGGCTTCTGTTCCGGTGTTAGGTGTATTGTACAGCAGTTCCCAATTGGATGTTGAGCTTGCAGCTGAAGGGTTCCCTTTAGTTAATTTGAAGAAAGGGGGGGAAAAAACTCAAACATTAATTCTTTACACCATAACATGAAATCTTGCCAAAGTTTTCCTTACAGCTTGTTGCTTTAAAGCCAGTTTTGTTGGGTTTACTTGCACAAAATGCAGATCTCAAATTGTTGTGAATATAAAACCTAAGCAATTGACTCTTTCCTCACTTGTCTTCCCTGACTTTACTCCTGGACGTGTATCAACACAATATCTTTGCAGCATTAAGGCTAAGTCAGCTGTGTAAGCCTCAGTGAGATTTGCATTCACCTAAATCACCCTGGGTAAAACGGAGTGTATCTAAAAACATGTCCTCATTATGTAGCTAGATGGCACTGTGTCCTCATAAACGAGATTTTCACTACTTGCTGATAAAACCTAATTGTTGTCTTTAGTTTGGTTCCTCTGGTTCCCCCTTGTGGTTCCTTGAGTTTACTACAGAGATCTCAGGATCCAGTGGGTGGTCCTAAGAGCATAATAGAGCAATATGACTTCCCAAAGATTTTTTACAGTATATTTGTGTCCTCTAATTCACCCATGGATGAGACAAATGATTGGTTGGTGTTGTACAGAGAAACTAACCTGTTTACATAGTCTCCTGTGGGGGAGTTTGAGTAGCTTTATTTTTTTCTGTTAAATTATTTTTTAAGAAATGGGAAGTGAACCTCTGAGTGTGGTTGCTGAATGTGTTAAAGTGCCTTTTCTCATTTCCTGCATTGCCCCCATCCCCAGATATGACTCTGTACCCACCCTGAAGTTGCTGATGTGTTGTTTTCTCTTTTAAACCCTTCAAATAAACTGCACTCTTGCTTCGTGCTTAGTGGCTGAGTCTTTGGTGTTTTGTCTTTCATCACAAAATAGATTTATATAAGATAATTCTGTTGTAGTTGAATATGGAGGTTCTAGCAACAGCATTGTAATGTAATGTAGATGAAAATAAGAATGGTACAACATGAAAGCAGAAGTAGGTATCAGTGGAAAGAGACGATAAGAACAATCACTTTCTCAGAATTAAAAAAAAATTCACACAAAACATTGAGAGTAGTTTTTTCTTCTTTCACTACTTATGTTTGTTTTTAAGAATTGCTGCTGATTAACATACACACACTCACACATACACTCAGCCAGACCTACTCCTGTGATATGTGATATTTGACAACCTATATCTTTTGGGTAAATGCCCAGAGATTATCTGTGTGTAAGAGATTAGAGGAAGCTACCTCAATAAAACTGACAAAGTCATAATGCTTTATTTATATATAAAACAGAGGCCAATTAGAACAAAAATCTAAAGAACGGTCATACCACTATACAGAATAACTGAAACTGAGCATTTAACCTTTTGATTTCATTAAGCTTTCATATCTTTGAATCATATTTTGATCATTCCTTACAACTGAATAACTTTGTGCATTATCATTTATCAGCCTAAATTATGGTTTTCTACACTGAATGCAGACATATTATACAAAGCAAAATCACAAAATGCAGAAAGATAATGAATCAGTATATGAAAGAATTCAGATCAATAATCAGTATTCCACAGGATTGAAGCAGTAAGAAAAATATTAGCAGTTTGATGTTGAAAGCTCTGCGTCATGGGGTACAGAGATTGACTCGTACATTTGATCCCACCCTGAAAAAGAGGGGGTTGGCGATATTTAAATGGTATTAAGTATTAAGAATGAAGTTCTCACAAAACGGACCTAGATCGTGTTGTAGTTCAAAGGCTTCCAGGCATATTTGTGACAGTAGAACACAGTCTGCAAAATGGAGACATAGGTCAAATATGATCACTACAGACCAGTTATAAGACAAACAAGTTTTTTATTTATTTAAAAAAAAGTGGTTTACTTACTCCACATTTAAGAGCAGTTTTGATGTCTCTGCATCTGTATGTTGCCAAAGTACACGGATCTGAAAGTAAGAAAAAATGATGTACTGAATGGAAAGGAGTAATTTAAAGTCACTTGTCACCTTGGGCCCTTAGCAAATTATGTTAGGCATTTTTTAGAACTTATCATTTCACAGGCCAAGCAATTAATCCACCAAAAACAACCCTGCACACACCACTGAACTAGAGCGTGTTGTAGTACTGAAGGAGAAGCAGACTGACCGACAACGGGAGCCTCCTGTCTGTTACACATGTGGATGAGGGCACAGATGGTCTGAGGGGTGGCATAGCCGAGGATTGCATCCAGCACCATCCTGGTAAACTTGTCAATGACAGCCTCACACTGATCTTGGTAGGTAGATGGCAAAATGTGACAAATCTCCCCCAACAGCTTGGTCACAGCACTCTGTAGAAGAGCAAGATTGGACAACTGGTAACAAAGTCAGAAATTTTATGAAGTGCACAGAATAATATTGACAATTTAAGAATTTAACCCTTTGATCCTGTTAAAATTTCATATCTTTGCAGCATTCCTTACAACTGAAGATTAGATAAACCTTTTATCTGTAATGCTTTGTTACCCTAAATCCTAAAGTTTTCTGCACTCAATGCAAACACTATATACACAGCATAATCATAAAATGCAAATAAAAGATAACAAATAACTATCAGAAAGAAATCCTATCAGACAGAATGACACAGGTTTGAAGCATTTAGAGAAATATTTGCTTTATAATGTTGACAGAGGATGACTCATATTTTTTGTCCAACCCTGAAAAAATGGTATTTCATCATTTATGTAGAAAAGGGCAAAATCTGACAAATCTCTCTCAGCAGCTTGAATCTTTGCACTCTATAGGAGAACAGGATGTGAAAAAGAGACTAGATGAGCATACAGTTTGTCCACGCTCCACCACAGTCAGCAGTGTGGCATTTAAGTGTCTGTGTGCATGACAAAAAGATGAATGTTTGTTCACGTGCAAGTTTCTTCCTCAAGTGAGTGTGAGATACCTCAGTCCTTTCTTTAGGCAGCAAGTCCTCCAAAGTCTTGACAAGAAAAATGCAGAAGGAGCAAGTGGGTTTCACCTGATTTAGAAAAGCACAGTTGAGTACGTGAAGCCCAAATGGATATACATACAAATAATATTCGTTTCAAATGTGTACCTTACATTCTCACTTGTCACAGAAGCCTGAAGGGCCTCTGTGACAAAATAGCGGAGCATCTTCTCCTGCTTGTCACAGGAGCCACAGAGCCCAATGATTTTGCAGACCTGAGCTGGTTTCTACAGAGAGATGAGACATTTGTTAGAATATTTTCTTAGTAGTGTGAAAACATACAGAAATCTACAGATCACACAATTGCTACAGTATTTAACAACTTACTACAACACCAGTAATGAAGTTGATGGCCAGTGGAAGCAGCTTCTCCACCTCATCTTTGCAGAGCTTACTGGTTGGTCCAGGGATGTAATCACACAGACTTTCAATGCCAGCAATGATTTTTTTCTGCAAAAAAAATTGTATGTTACATGTCTTAGGTTTTGCTTGGTCCTCAGTGAAATTTATAAATGGCCACTGTAAATTATTGAAAGTCTGTTCAACTCAGAAAGCTTTCCTTAAAATGCAAATTGAGTGTCAAGTAGAATAGAACAGTATAATGTTATTTTGAAAATGTTTATCTCAGTTAACCAAACTTGAGAAAGCTGGTTTAGTAAACTCAAGACATTTTTAGTTTTTGAACTTTCAGTGTTATAATGATTTTTTCTTTTTTTCATTTCTCAATTTAAAGACTTAGTTTTTATTTGAAAGTTTGCACAAACAGTAGTAAAACTAATCACAGTTACTAAATAAAATTGTAATGTCTGCAGGTGTAGGACCAACCCATATCATGGCTAGAATTATTTATTATGAAAATAAACAATTTAATATTAAAAACAGAGTTTCCATCATTAATATTTTTTTTACTTCAGTTATTTAGTTGAGTGAAGTTGCAACCAACCAATGAATCTACTTGTGATTTCAAGTCAAACAAATTCAAGACAGAACAATTTACGTATGACATTAAAGGGCTAAAACTACACATTAACAAAACTTGTTGTACATAATGTAATGAGAAGCTTAAACTAAATTCAACTAAATTCCTGTATTATGTTTTACAGTGGAGTAAAACAAAGAAAAATGCTTTTAGAAGAAGTGCAACATCCAGTCTGCCAAATCAAAATCACACGTAAAACCACAAAGCTGCTTAGAATAAAAAGTAACATACAAATACCTCTGTACATGGTGCTATTGCATTTCTCAATTTACAAAAGGTTTACTCAACCAAATGACAAAAAGATGTAATTTCTTCACTGAGCCATGAAACTCTAAATGGCCAATGTTAAATAAGACAATGAAATAAAATAAATGCATACATTTCAAAATATCTGAATAATTTATTACAAGTCAATTTTAAAAATCTCTCTTACTAAAAGTAACATAGAGCTATCTCAAGATTTCAGCAGACAGATTAACTGACAGCAAGCAAACCAAAGAGAAAATAACATTTTGAACTTTTTTTTTGACACTTCTATACATTACTGAATTTGCCACATGTTGAAGTGTCCCTGGACAAGACACTGAACCCCGAACCCGTGGTGCCTTAAGGGGGCAGGCTGTCCACAATAATTTATTATGATTATGATTATTATCACAATGCTGCTCAGGTAAATTAGTTTAATAACCTTTCTTTTCATTTTAATGCCAAATAAAAATCCAAGCTGACTAGCCCTCCTAGTTTGTAGGATAGCTGTGTTACATGTAGCTATCAAGCCAGGTCAATAACTTACTGTATGTACATTTACTCAAGTACTGTACTGTACAGTTCACTACAGTCTTCAGGCACGTGAGTGTCCATTTCATACTATGCTACTTTATACCAGTATAAAAGATTTCAATTTCAATTATTATAGTTACTTTTTACAGACATACATTTAAGCTAACTGTATTAGCTTACTGTATTTAGTAATTAGTTATTTTATGGGTTAATCACAAATAAATTGTCTTGTATATATAGATTAAGCTACCCAGCAGTATATAAAGTTAGCCCCATTTTCATCAGTTGCAGCATGAATTGATGCTTATCTATATATTATATAAGTAGCTTAATTATAGTTTATTTATTAAATATTGTTAAATTGAAATGGGTAATTTTGCAAAATGAGCACTTTTATTCTGGATAGCAAAATGTCCAAGTTTACAGAAATGTCTCACACTGTCTTCTAAATGTCCTTTTTCAATGCTTGGCTTTGCTTTAGGATGTGTACTTTTTGTTTTCGGATCTTTAGACTATCTAAATGTGAGCACCATTAAAATATTTAAATATTTATTTAGAACTGAAGGTATTTTTATTTTTATTTTTTGTTCAGAGCTACCCAGTCCAACCTGCAGTTTTCATGACAACAGAAGTTAAGGTGGGTGGTAACATGTCTTTCTAGGTTGAACTCAGTCAAAGGGGGATCTTTGAGGTTAAGCAAAAACAAAAATTTTATTTGAACCGTTGTTAGACATAAAAATTGGGAAGTGGCTTTACTGCTGAAAAGAAAAGGGACTTCTCTTGATTTTTTATGACATGCATGACTGAATGCAAATTAGCACCTCTGAAAGTCAAGAGTGTGCAACGGGCAAGTGGAACATAATTACAGGACTTTTTTATTTATTTCTACAAACGTATGGATAATACAAACTGTTAAGCCACAGCTCTCCAAATTTTATTATCATTATTATTATTATTATATTTAACAAATCAGAGAATTTTTGTGATTTCTGCTTGATTAGTAAGTTGTGCATTATCAATCTGTTTATTGTAAATAATTACTTATACCTGAAGTAATGTGTAGAGTGTGGTGGAGTTTAGCAGATTGTGCAGCAGAGCAGGGAGAGGGAAAGTTGACTGACTTCGAGTCTCATGCTTGTGCTATCTTAAGTTGCATATTGTGGCTTTATTCTCAGGAATGTGCTTTGTGCACTCACCTGGAGGTCTGAATTGGAAAGCAGGTCAGCGAGGAGTTCAAATATTTGGGTGCAGTCCTTACAGACGTCCCCAGTGGGAGTCTAGAGTCAAAGCCACAGAATTAAAATAACACCTTAATTTACCCATTACACATATTACAATTACACATATCAGGCTAATTCATGTATTCATGCATTGTGAGCAACTTCAGTTTTCAAAAGTTTGTTATGTCTAAAGTTCACGTAAAGAAAGTAATTTCTGGCTGCATCACTACCACTAGAATCAAAACTCTCTTCTTGGAGTGAGAGTATGCAAAGTGACTTCCTGAGTTTGAAGAAATGCAAATCTCAGATCTCTCTATAAAAAGGGAAATCTATGTACATTTTGTACATTCTGTTTCATTGCTTCTATTTTTACTGTGTGTAGTTTCAGTAAATTGAGAGGTTTCTCTTAAAGACTGGGACAATGAACTGCCATCACTGTGAAAGTCCAAATTTGGTGTTATGCATCGTAACAATTTTAGCGTACAATATACAAAGTGTTTTCATAAACCATAGCTATAAATTCATGAGAGATGTCTGAATTCCTTTATATTAACTTAATTTTTTATATGTTATGTTTCAGAAATGTATTATTCAGTAAGAGATATTATACGCAATAATAAACACATCATATTGTATTGGAGGAATGTGTGTGTGTGTGTGTGTGTGTGTGTGTTTTTGGTTTGTTTGTTTGTTTTTTTAAGTTACATTTATGATTTGAATGTAACAAACCTGTATTATAAGAAATGAAAGATCATCACTTACTACTTTCAGTGCATCTGGAACACTCTGCAAGACATCTGTATTTACATTTGAAGTCAGAGCTGCAGGGAGGAATATTCGTCATAAAAAATCCTGACTGTAATTTATCGAATCAGTTTTGACTTTTTAACTGTACACTTGATTATTCAACATGATATAATGACTGATAAAATTTGCACTGTCTTACCACAGCCTTGGAAACCAATGAACAGAAGAAGTGCAAACTTGAGCAAAGCCATCTTTTGTTAATTCCAGCTTTTTGTCAAATGTCTTTCCTCCTCAGATCTGTTCAAGTACTGCAAGTGCAGCTTGTATTTGACATGTATTTGGCCCACCTACCACATAGCCCCCACCAGATTTTGAGAAAAAAAAAGCTCATGCTAGTTTTAACTGCAGAACAGTTTTTTTTCTCTTTCTCTCGATATGTTATTAGTTTCATATTCAGTTCCTCATACCAAGGTGCAAAAAAAACCAAACTTTTTTAAACACTTGCACATTTACAGATGTATTGTAGGTAAACTTATTTACAGTGTGTCATGACTTCAGTGCATCAAATGAATATGTTTTGCATTTTTAAATGATGACCACTGTCATTATTCTACATTGAGTTGTTCAGTTCGCAACTCCATAACATTGCTGCAGTATTTATGCTCATATAATTGTTTTTCTGTACAATAACGGCCAACTAAAATAGTTTCTCCTTTTAAAAATGTGTTAATGATGTGTACTGATGTGCCCCCAACACAAGCATTTTTTTTTGGTACAGATACATTACTGAATAGATCTGGAGTCATGGCAACTGGACCTTTTTCATGTTAGATTGAAATGTTTCATTACTTTAGGGAAGTTACTTGGATGAGAAGTGAAACGTTTCGACCTAAGAGGAAAGAAGTCCAGTTGCCATGACTCAACTTGCAGATAATTCAACCTGAATAGTGATACTTTATTCCAGTAACTCGGATTGATACAAAGGGATATAGAGCTCCCTGTCCCTCTCTTTAATTTCCTGCATGTATGCTACCTATGCTGTTAATGAAGCTAATAATTATTTCACAACACTATAGACTCATTTCAAATCTTAGAAACTTTAATGGGACAAATATCCTCATCCTTCAAAACAACTTTCCAAAATGTTTACTGTATAAGACAAATTATGTGAAACACTCAGAACTTATTCTTTTAAATAAACCTTTTATATGAAATCTGAGCATAAAGTTGACCTCTGGTTGTTGTTGTTTCTGTTTATTTGTATATTTATTTTTTCTTCAAATGAAGAGTTTCAACAAACAGGTACTTTATCTTTTTGGGCATAATTACGTTACTCTGGCGACTCCAAGTGGTAAGAGAAAATAAGACACTGGTGAAGAGAGTATGGTAATCCTCTACCTTTATGTCCCACTAACATGACTTATCGGCACTGACATGACTGGACTGGAAGCAACAAACAGAGTGTTCCAGTTTCAACTGCAAGAACCTTCAAAAATAAGGAATTTATTTAATTTATAAGATAATAATTGGAAAGGAGCTGTAATAAAACACATTTAAAAAATCAACACAATTCAACAAACAGAAACAGCAAACTTTACCTCTAGCGCCACTTTGTGGTTTTGAGTGAAACACATCATTAACACAGAGGCAGAAGTAGGTTATAATAGAAGAAGTCATAAAACTGATCACATCCTTAAACAGAAAACCACAAGAATAGTTCCTTTTCTTTCAGTGTTTATGTGATAAATAATACCTGTTGATAAACATAGATTAATGTTCCGACAGATAATCAAATGGTATTTAGCTGTTTTGGCACAGTTACAGCTCTTAATGTTAAGGTGATCACAATCAGTTTGGACTAATTCGTTTTCATAGTTATAAGTTTTACATTATGCACAGTTTTTTTTACTTTGCTTTACTTTGAAGTAGTAATATTTCTGTGTATATAATTATGTGAACTAAGTCGTGATTTATATAAATACTGTATATATATATATATATATATATATACACACAATCTAAAGTCAGTGTGCAGTAGCATATCATGTCAGTGCCAGTTTGTGAAAGAATTATAATACATGTGTCAAGAAGTTAGTGAAATGTGTGCAGTTTGGTGCTGAACCTGGGTCATTTTATATCCTATTGAATGTTTTATTGTCAAATAAAAAGGTGTTTTAAAAACACAATGGACAATATAATAATAGCAAGTGATGGTGATATTAGGTCTTAGTTAGGTGAGCTCAGTGTAAACATTTTAGACAAATTGTGTGTAGCAAACACATTCAGACATTCAGTGTTTCATGTTGCACAGATAGACGAGAAGACGAGTAGGTCCCCTTCTAAACAGAAATTTACTAACATGAAATGCAGACTGGGAGGAAGAGCCTTTAGCTATCAAGCTCCTCTCCTGTGGAACCAGCTCCCAATCCAGGTTCGGGAGGCAGA
>JAUMHL010000015.1:12847894-12897916 GCA_032362345.1 Sandelia bainsii
ACCTTACACTGTAAAGTGCCTTGAGATGACTTATGTTGTGATTTGGTGCTATATAAATAAAGTTGAATTGAATTGAAAAAAAACTAAACTGCAAATGAGTTTGATTATGAGTTTTGTTGGTCTTGGTCTGACAGTTTCCCCTATTCAAGTGAGATCATTCCTGTGTCATGTGGTGACCAGCTGATAGCAGCTGTTATCTTACTGGAGTAAGCATTGCTATTTAATCTAGGAATATACAGTATACTGATCACAAGCCTGCCAAGTCTAAACATTTTTAGACTCCACTTGTTTACTGGAGTCTAGGTCAATTATTAGTGTGCAGTGTGTCAGACTGATAACAAGCCATCACAAAGACGTCATCATCATTATCACGTGCATAACAAAACACCTTATGAAATCACTCTAAATTAAAATTTGAAGAAATCCTCCTGTAAATGTACAGTATCTTTCTCATGTGTGCAGGCCACAAGAATTTCCACTAAGATTACAAGAAACGTATTACTATAAACCTACAACATTCCAACATCATATCATAATGTAGTTTATTATTGTAAGAAGAACATTGTGTTTCTGCCCTTTTCCCAAAATTGCCAAACCCCATATTCCCGGAGTCAATTCTAACAGGAAGCAGTATCTTTCTCTGATTTCTCTGAGACCAAATGGATTAGTTGTTTACATGAAAAGTGGTTCTGCAGTAAAAACAAGTGCCCTACACTGATATGTATCTTACTTATCTTCATTTAAAAGGTTTCCCAAACACGTGTTTTGACTTATCTTCATGACCTGTAATTTATGGTAGAGCAAGTGTGTCATTCCAGTAATTCAAGTCTGCAGGAGGTTGCAGATAATAATCAGGAAGTATTTACTGTACACTTTTCTTAGTATTTGCTCAGTTCATGAAATTGCATTGGACTGCACAAAGGTGCTTTCTCTTTGTGACACATTCTAATAGTTTAAAGATTATCCAGACATGGAACATTAAGTTACTGTATATCTGGTCACATTCTGCACATGTTTACCTCACAAATATTACTCAGATTCAGAGGTAGACTTCTGCCATTAGCCATTAGCAAATAAAGTTCAGTTTGAATTGCTGGACATGTGGCCATGCTTACTGGACTATGGAGACCATGAATATAATTTTCCCAATAATTCTGGGCCAAAATCATCAATTATAAGGTTTCTTTAGTAATTATTCTAATTGTTATAGATGGAAAATATCTGTACAAATAATAATTTTGTGGTGGAAACTTTTGCATGGGCTCAGGAACACCTCTGAAAATTATTGTCAGTGAACACAGTGCATTGCTGCATCTACAAATGCAAGTCAAAACACTGCCACTGAAAAAAAAGAACATATAACAAGGAACAAACAAAATCTAGAAAAGATGCTGCACTCTCTGGACCCAAGCTCGTTTAAGATGGACTGAGTTAAAGTGGACAACTGTCTTGTGGTCTGATGAGTCAAAATTTGAAATTCTTTTTGGAAATCATCTGGAATAAACAAGAAAGGGCCTAACTTGTTATCACAGTTCAAAATCCAGTATCTGTGGTGCCTTGGAGGTGCATTAGTGTGTGATCAGTGAAGGTATCATTAATAAATACTATCAGTAATAAAGCAATACGTCTCCTCAGTTCCTAAACACCTACAGAGTGATGCGGCACAATGATAAACTGTGATTTATTTATCACTGCATTTCATTTTTGTTTACACTTTACAAAGCATCTCAACCTTTTTGGAGGCAGGGTCGTATTAAAGCCTGATACGTGAGACGTCTGTGAACACTGAAGTTGAAATTTTACATTGAAGTGAACAGTGCACAGTATCTCCAAATTAAACTGCTTATACATATACATATAAATATACATGAAAAAACACATGGCATAGCGTTTCTCAAACTGGCTTTTAGTGTAGCAAGACAAAACTAAAATAACACTTTACCTTACACTCCAGTCAAACATAATGCACTTAATATGCATTAAACAGTTTAAATACCAATTAATGCATCTGTAAACACGTCATGTTGCCAGCTTGTGTGCATATACGGAATGCACATGGAAGACAGAATGCCTAAAGCTGCACTTTTAAGATAAGGTAAGATTTCCTGCATGCTGGAAATTCCTTTTAGTGTAATCCATCTGAAAGATAATCCCTTGAATGCACTGCCAAGAGAAACCTACAAAATATACTGCTTCCTTATGTTCATGAAAAGTATGCAGTTTGCATCACTCAACTTTGTATGCTAAGTTATTTTTATCAGAAAAGGCATGACTCCTGTATTGTCCAAAACAACTCAGTTTTGTGGACACGGGGGAATTACAGTAATCACCAACAGAACAAAGAGGCATTGTTGAAGCTCTAGCTCATTAGGTTTTTAACTTTAATTTATTAATTATGAATTTTTATTTTTTTGCTTTTGACCGTGCAGAATCGTTGCTTGATTGGGAAAGCAGAATTTCAGCACACTCTCACCAAATACAGAAGAAAAGGACTCTCTAACCAACCCATTGGTGAAATTGGATTTCTTGCTAAACCCTGAGGTTGACTAACAATATTTCAGCCACTGCTGTTTATTTCTGCTTCTTTTTACCTCCTTTAAAGAGGGAACTGAACAAGAGTCGTGCAACTATCCTGTAGATGTTGCAAACACAATGTGATAACAGAAGAGTGACCTTTTACTTTTACACTAAGCAGACAAACTGTTCTCTCATTAACATTAAAAAATAAGTAATCACAGAGGAAAATAGTTTTTCTTTGTTTTTTAATAGTTTTTCAATAGAGAAAACTCCACTGATTTTACTTGCTAAGAAGCTGAGGAATACTGCACACAATGATTTGCACTCATTTTAAAAACAGTTCTTAGTCCCACACACCCATCAATAAGTAAATAGTTGTATGACAATAGGAGTGGAAATTTTAAATGTGCAACCAACTTTTTAATGAGTCTGTTTCTGAGAATGAAGCTGCACTAATTAGGTATTTTGTTAAGAATAATTCAGAAACAAAGCACAGCAGATAGTGTGCATATCTAAACACAGATGGGTGTAGGTGCAGAACAAAAACAGCAAATTTTTTAAAATAGTTGTCTGCACAATAACATTTGCAATAAATAATTTTAAATCTTTAAATCATTTTTACACCTCACTTAGTCAACATAAATGATTTGTTGCATGTTCAGAATGTGACAATAATTCAACCTGTGGGGAGTTTAGGATTCATCTCACCTTATTATTGAAAAATACCCAAATCAAACTTTCAACGAGATCCTGTAGCCTTATATATTTACTATATTTATATATATACTTATATATTTTTGCAGGATTTTTAAGATTTTGCAGTGTGCTTAGAACTTAAATAGTATGACAACATGAGTTTTTGCACGTTCTCTGTTGCTTGTTTTGTGACCACTGGCATGCCAAGGTAAACTTGTGTTTGACAGTGAAATACTACTTTTCCTCATTGCACAACCATGTCTCACAAATACAGCACAATTACTCTATTATTTATTTGCCAGCAGTACACTGCTCTGTGACTAACATCTTTGGTTAAGACAGAACTGATTTGGACTTCTAACCTCAACGTGTGATAAAGAAAAGTACGTGCGATTAGAGATTCCTTGATCATTCAGAGGCTAACAATGTATAAACTCATATAGAGTTATATAGATTTGCATTCTTTATCAGTAAAGAAGAGTGTGAATTTGTTCCTCTTTTCAAAGACTTTCTCAAACTGATCAGTTTCTGTGTTGTAACACTGCAGGCCCTCAGCCACAGCATGGCAACATCAGCAAACTAGGGAACCAAAGCAAAAAAAACAAACTAAATTGTCTTTGTAAAAACGAAATTAATGAGGCAACATTAACTTCTCTCTACCTTCTTGCTCCTTGGTGACCTGACAACCAGGGCTGTCTTTGTTTCATCTACCTACTTTTTTGCCATCTCTTTACATTTAGCTATTAATAAAATAATAAAATGCCAGAATTTTTTTTCAATAAGAATAAAAAGTAAAAAAAACAAAATCTGTTGAGAAAATATTTAATTAGATCTAGTTAGGTGACAATAAAAAGGACAGTGTGTATGATTTAAACAAAGAGCAAGAATGTCAAAAAAGTATTTATCTCAAATGCTGCTTAAATATATCAATATAAAAAATATTAATATCAAAGCCGTTTATTAAAATCAAATCATAGAGAAATCATAGCTAAAGCCACCTACAATGCAATGAAAGTGTGCCAGCTACTTTTATCACCACTGTCACTTTGTTTAGCTAATTATTTTATGGTTCTAGGTCAGTTCATCCATCTTATCAGATGGAAATTATAGGAATAAAGGATTTCCTTCAGCATAGAGAGAAGGAAGAAGGAACTGCTTTTTACTGACAGTAGCTTCACCTGGACAACACCCCAGGGGGCAAGGCCTTAGGGCATCACACTAAATATAAAGAAGACACAACACCGCAAACTCCAGTTCCTGAAGAGCATCTGAAAATCTGACGTCTTCACAAACACAGGTAACAACTTTTGTTTTACTGATGCTTGGACATTTCAATGTTGGGCTATACTGTGCATAAGAAATAGTTTTTGTGCATTCCTCTTGTCCAAGAAATGTTTCATTATTTATACTGATGTGGTTTGACTCTTTGTTTCAGAGATGCTTCTCTCTGTCTTTCTTGTGCTGGGCATGTTCCTGGTGCCTGCTCACTCCAAACCAACAGGTACACTACATTCTTCACACTGCAGATTTGTTTCTAATTCCTATTTATGCCAGATTTTATTTTTTCTGTGTCATCACTGAATTTTCAAGTTTCAAGTATTTTTGGTAATTGTGCTGTTTCCTTGCAGAGCGTCTTGGCAGTCCCTTCTTTCAACAGTGTTTTAAAGAGGCAAAGAAAATCGTGGATGATGCATACAAGTACTCCAGAGAAGAGTGAGTTCATCTTGTCATTATCATTATTATCACTTTAATGTACATTTTCAACACAACATTTTAGAAGAGAAGCTACAATGTGAAAGAACAAATTACACATATACGATCGAAAAGAAGCAGGGAGAAGAAAATATTACCTGCTACCTTCTCAAGACAAATAAATGTTCTACTACATTAGGTCTGTCAGTGCTTTTAACAACCTTTTGTGTGTGAAAGTGTCTGTCTCTATGAACACATCACAAAAACAGGCACACACACACAACTAATGGCTAAATAAACATTACTCTCAAAGCTCATATTGTTCAAGCAGACTGCAAAACTGAAGTCACAAATTTAACACCCTTAGAATTAAAGTTAAGATTCAGCCAGTGTTCATTTTTATAGAAAAGTGTTAAATCAACAGCTGTTAAATAGTTAAAATATAAATATTATGGTAGTTTTATTTAAAGTCCTACAGTGTAAATTTGTAACACCACAACATATGACAAGAACATTAAGTAAGTGTTTAAAGTTTGATGGAAGTTTGACCAGTAAATAAAAGCTACCTCGTGCACTTGGCTTAACACTATTAAGAGTTAAACTGTATAATCTGTCAGTTTAACTTTCTTATCATCCATGTGAAACAAAAATATGTATTTCTGATTTTACAAAAGCATTATATTTCAGTTTTAGTTTCAGTTTTTTATATTATATATTTATATATTATATATATATTTTCAGTTTATTTTATATATTCAGTTGTACACACTGCTGCTGAAATCACATAATCTAAAGTTTAATTACATCTCTAAAGAGCTGAACTAACACTGGTGTGATCAGCTCAGTCAAATGAGTTCAGCACTGAACAACATCTTACTCTGAAAGTGTTAAAATTACTCTTTGGGAGTGGAAATCAACTTTGAAATGTTTAACTCTGAAATTTCAACACTCCGATTTTTGCTACAGGTCTAACTGCTCTGAATACATTTTCTTAAATTGATTAATAGCTGAAGAATATTTAAAATTATTTTGTGGTGAGTTACTTGACTTTAGTAATTCTCTGACTCAGCCCACTGAAAGACTTACAGTATTTGTTATAATGTAGTAAAGGCTGGTTTTGAAAATAATTGATTTAACCTCAGTTAAATACTAAATGAAAAAGTTTACTGTTGTATTTGTAGATTGTAATATAAAACATTCTGAAACAGTTTAACTTCAGAAAAATGACCATGAAATCTGAGACTTTCATATTACAAAATGAAAAAAACATTCGTGTCAGCTATATTGTCGTTAATTTAACCTTGCAACATAATTCTTGTGAAATATAACATGGACCCTTTGTGATGGTGTGTGTCCATTTGGGTTTTGGTGGGTAGGTCTGTTTGATTTTTACTGCCACCTGTAAATCACAATTTGGACTTTATTGTTCAGCTGTGTGACTTTTTGTCCTCCAGGAGTCTGAGACGAGTTCGCAGGGATGTGGTAAGTCCCCACGATGCTCTTCGTCTCTTGAAGCAGCCTCGCGGTGACACACGCTCAGCTGTGAGATCTGCAGACTACATGGAACAAACCCTTCGTCTGCTGCACGACAGGGTGCATCATGTGCACAAACGCTCACTGAACGCAACAGGTCAGACATAAAGCTCCCACACAAAGACAGAACAGTGTGCTCAGATTGTTGATGTGGCAGTTTGTTCTGGTTTTGTTTGAGGCTCTGAGGTTTACTGTTTTGTAATATGTGCATAGTGAATCACTTCAAAGCTCTAATTACAGACTAAACATATAAAGTTTACAGAGATGTACAAATACACACGTTGTGAATCCATGAACGTGTCTTTCATACTTTTCAGATTTGCTCGATCAAGAAGACTTGAAAAAGCTTGCAGAAATAACTGGATGTGCAGCTCGAGTTCGCCCTCCTCAATGTCTCGCCATACCAGACATTAACAAGTATCGCACAACCACCAGTGTCTGCAACAACCTGTAAGTAACTTTCATTAAGCGTTTTCCGCTATGTTTTATCTCTGAATTACCATCTACGCTAGGACATGAAAAACACATACATGCAAACATCTTTTTATGCATTATGAACTTTGGTGAACTTTTGGTTTCCCAAATATATAGTGCTGTGCAAAGGTCTTGAGCCACCATTAGATCTGTTGTTTTGGCAGTGCTATTATGATCATATATATATATATATATATACTGTGTATATATATATTTATTTATTTCCTAGTCTCTTTGTTAAAATACAGCAAGAAAATTGAACACAAAAAATTAGAAAAAACAGCTTTTGTAGGATAAATTGACAAATACTGAGTGTGATCTCTGTAGAGAAATCTGGAGTGGAAGTTTCTCAGAGTTTCTTCTTTGAGACACCAGAAGGAGTCTCGCAAGGACCTGACTCAGTATCTGGCAGCTTTAGATGGATGTGAAGTTGATCCTTCCATAGTCCAAAGAAGCTTGATCAGGAATGGTCTTTGTGAAAGGATAGCAGCCAAGAAACCACTTGCTGTGCTTATAGAAATAAATGAGAAATAAACATATACGGCCATCATAATATCATAGCTAAAAATTATATTAAAATGACATTATGACATTAAAATGTAATGGTGGAATAAGACTCTAAGACTCAGACACAGTACTTTATGTATGAAAGAAGCAATTGTATAGGCTTGTTCCAAAAAACAATTTATGTTGAAATAATGGAAACTTGGCAGGGATCAGTTGAATTCGTGGCAGGGTTGGAGAGACTGATTGATGCTTACATTCAGAGGACATGCTTGTGAAACACACCTAAGCATCTTAGGTCATACACCACAGCAGATGTGTACATTTCCCAGTGATTTCTCAATCGGTGTTTCCAAACATGGTCGTTTCTTGTTTGCTTTTAGAAAAAACCCTCGCCTTGGAGCTTCCAATACCCCCTTCACCCGCTGGCTGCCTGTAGAATATGACGACGGCATTTCCCAACCCAAAGGCTGGAACAGAAGCCGAACATTCAACAACTTCCTCCTCCCACTGGTAACAACCTTGAATTCTGAGACACTTTGATTGATATGTGTACGTGCTGATTGAAAATTAAAACAACACAATTATCCTCCATCCTCAGGTGAGACAAGTGTCCAACAACATCCTAAGCACAACAGATGCAGGCGTAGTCAGTGATGGAAACTTCACTCTCCTGGTGACCTTCTTTGGCCAGTGGAACGACCACGATCTCAGCTTCACGCCATTCTCACCCAGCATCCGCTCTTTCAGCAACGGGGTCAACTGTGATGACAGCTGTGAGCACACTGAGCCATGCATCCCTATCCCGGTTGGTGTTAACAGTCAAACACTGTAATTTAGTTGTCACTAAAAGATTCTCTCCATAACCTCTGCCCTTATTGTCCACAAACAGATTCCTCCCGGTGACCCCCGCTTGCCCTCCCGCCCTGACAGCTGCATCCCTGCATTCAGATCCGCCCCCACATGTGGAACTGGATATTCGGCCTACAATTTTGGTGGAGAGCCCATCAAAAGAGAGCAGATCAATTCCCTAACAGCCTTCCTGGATCTAGGTCAAGTGTATGGCTCTGAGAATAAGCTTGCCCTCTCTCTCCGTGACCTCAGTAATGATGGTGGCCTGATGCTTGTGAATTCAGAGTTCAGAGACAACGGCCGTGAGCTGCTGCCTTTCCACCCTCTCCAGGTGAACATGTGTGCCACTCGTAGAAGAGTCACCAATGACACGACGGCCAGGGAGGTGCCCTGTTTCATTGCAGGTTAGTTGTCTTACGAGTTAAGCAAATAATAAGCAAATAAGTTAATACTTTATAAATGGTTAATTAATAATTGACTAACTAGTCCAATGTTGATACAGATTTAGTGAGAAGGTGACAAAGATGTGAATCTACAAATCAAAAACACCTCTGCTGCTTTTCTATCTGTAAGGTGATTCACGTGTGGACGAGAACATCGCTCTGACTTCCATACACACACTGTTTATGCGTGAGCATAACCGCCTGGCTCGTGAGCTGAAGACAATAAATCCACAATGGGACAGTGAGACACTCTACCAAGAAGCCCGCAAGATCATGGGCGCTTACACACAGGTAGATGAACCTGAGAGTCAGCATTCAAAATTATACCATGACATCACAAAGCTTTTACATTAAAGGTTCTCTGTCTCCCACAGACATTTGTGTTTAGGGACTATCTGCCACACATTGTGGGTGACGATGCGATCAGTCAGCTTGGCCGTTACCCTGGCTACAACCCCAACGTAGACCCCACCATCGCCAATGTTTTTGCAACAGCAGCTTACCGTTTCGCCCACCTGGCTATCCAGCCATTTATTCCCCGTCTGGATGAAAACTATAGGGAGCATCCTCAATTCCCCAGTGTCCCCTTGTTCATGGCCTTCTTCACCCCCTGGAGAGTCATCTTTGAGGGTGAGCTGGACAGAGAAAACAGGAGAAACATTTCAATCATTCTGTCTTAAACCATCACCTTAATTCTTAATTTTTACTTGATTATTATTGTTATCCTGCAGGCGGCATTGACCCTTTGCTGCGTGGTTTGCTCCGCCGTCCTGCTAAACTGAACACGCAGGATCACATGCTGGTGGATGCTCTGAGGGAGAGGCTGTTCCAGTTTGTTCAGCATCTGGCTTTGGACCTGGGCTCTCTTAACATGCAGAGGTCACGTGACCATGGCATACCTGGTACATCTCTCACTTTGATTTCTATTATTTTAAATTTCTTTCCTAATGTTTTATCTTTTTCTTAATTAGCCTAATGCGTTCTTTGTTTACTTTTCTAGGCTACAACGCCTGGCGCAGGTTCTGTGGCCTGTCTCAGCCAAGGAACGTGGCAGAGCTCACTCAGGTTCTGAACAATGGCGACCTGGCCCGCAGGCTCCTGCAGCTCTATGGTACACCAGACAACATCGACATCTGGCTGGGAGGGGTGGCAGAGCCATTTGTCAAGGGTGGTCGTGTGGGGCCTCTGTTCGCCTGCCTCATCTCAAGGCAGTTCCAGAGGATCCGCCAGGGTGACAGGTCAGTGTGTGTGTAGATACATACAGTTGTGTATATCTATAATGCATCTATAATGGGTTTTATAAAGACATAAAGACATAGATGTTTTATCAAAATGAGGAGGCTGGGGGCCTAAGATTTTCATGCTAACTTTGCAGCAATAGTTTACACCTGGAGCATGTGGTAATTGCAAATGTGTTCGACTACAGCTGGCTGCTGCCTTTCAGTCCTGACAATTTTTAGATTATAACTTCAATCAAATGTCAACTGCAGACAGATGGTGCTGTCAACAAAATGGATGCCTTTCAAATTCAGTCTTTGGAGACACTAATCTAATCCTTTCTCATGTTTGTTTGAAATTTTTAGGTTTTGGTTTGAGAATCCAGGAGTCTTCACCATGAGACAGAGAACTGCTCTGGCCTCTGCTAGTTTGTCCAGGATCATCTGTGACAACACTGGCATCACGTCTGTCCCCTTGGACGCCTTCAGCCTCACCTCAAACACAAACCGTCTCATCAACTGCAAAAACCTCAGACGCTTGGACCTGTCAGCCTGGAGGGAGAGACCCAACTCTGAGCAATTGGGTAAAAAAAAAAAAGCACTGGACCCAAATTTTTTTGCCACAGGCACAACTCCCATCTTAGAATCCCCTTTTGTCACCAAATGTGATTCTCGATTCACCTGGTGCATTTATTTGATTCTTTAATCACTTGTTTCATGTTGCAGGCTTGGATGACACCTTTTCAGATCAAGACAGTGGAACAGAGGTCAGCACAAGCTCATTTTAAATCATATTTTTTATATCACAGTTCCTTAAAAATCCACATTCAAATTGTATGAAGTTTGTTCTTGACTTTTAGTGAATGTGGTCTTCACTTGTAAGGAAGCCATTCTTAGGTTACTGATATAACCATACTTTGAAGAATTCCTTAAAATTCATACTTCTTTTTCATGTATAGAATGGGCACCAATTGCACCCACAGGGCCACCAGGGCCTGGAGAACAATGAGGTAAAATATTCAGTTTTCATATGCACTGTTTGTCCTTTTCTACATTTTGTATATTGATGTAAAAGAGCTCAAAATGTTTAATTAGTATCAAAGTTAAACGCCAACTTTACTAGCATGACATAGAATGATAATGGTCCTAATGGTCTAATTATTCTTCTGAAACCATCTGAGTGCATTATTTAAAACAAAGCTTGCACTAAAAGAGCTGAACTTAAATTATTTCAAAAATAAGACATACAATGGTGCCACCAGGAGAACTGGGTAAAATGTATCAGAGATATTGTACTTTTTATTCAATAAAGTGACAGCAGAGACTTTTATTTTATATTTTATGCCAACACATAAAGTAAGGTAAAGAAAAGCTTGTTTGCATGTATACCACCTTTGAATGACAGACACATAAATATGATTTAAAAGAACAAAATATAATTCAGTACACTGTACATTTTACTTTGAACTCTGAACACAGTAAGTCAGCTTGTCCTGGATAGACTGAGCTATCAGCATAGTTCATATATAGTAGTTAAAGTAGATTCAAAGCTAAAAATATGGATATTTCCAAGCCTACTCTGTCTAATAATCTGTACTTTTATTTCTCTGCAGATCCCGTAGGTCTCCCAACTCGAGAGGCCTGGACCACCACCACTCAACATCAGTGCCACACAGCCACAATCTGCCTTCTCCATCCACCTGGGCATGTAAAACCCATCTTTTAGAAAATCTTTCCATCAGATCATCAGACAGAACTACTGAAACATGCAGATAGGCCTGTTCATGATTGTCATGCCCAGTGTCTGTCAGTTATTCTGCACATCCTTCACGGGTACAGGAAGTGTTGATCTGTAACAACAAGGTTATCATCGCTTATCAAGGGAGTCACTGCTTGTTATCAGGGGACAAAGTGAGATGGGAGACAAAGTGTGGCTGACCACCCTGAGCACAAACTTCTTGTCAGAACACCTGCTCTTTGCTGTGTGACACAAACACTTCCTCAGACTGAAATGCCTCTTTGTAACACACCAGTGGTGTGTCCGCTTTAGAATATGTTTTTAATACTTAGTCTGTCTGCACTGAACTTTGCTTTTCATTTATCAGGTCATACCAGTTATCTATTGTTAGTATTTTACTTATTTTTCTTTTCATCACACCATACAACTGTCCATGTTTTACATTTAACTGAAAAGTGAAATTTTACTGGTAATTTTAGCAAGTAGATTAATGAACATGAAATATGATTGTAGCAGATCAGTTAAACTCTGTTACAGCACGCAGTCTGTCAGTAGCCAGTTTTTGATGATGGAATTTACCAGTTTTATTATGAATATTTTATGCATTGATTAAATGTAAGCATGCCTTGAAAATTTTGTGTAATGTTCTTTGTTTGCTTCACACTAACTTCCTTATTGTTTGTACTTTTCATTCAATAAAAACAAAATAAATCAAGCTGCAGTAAGCATTGGGTGTAGATGTATTTATTGTCAATTATTTCATTGTGTTAAGTTAAAACATAATATTTGCTGCTGTTAAATTGGGCTTATTTAATATGTGAAGGCACTTTGAGTGCAGGACAGATGTATGGAACATTATGGCCTAAAACGAGGTTTACAAATGGCAAACATAAAAAATAATAATGTTTGTGTAAACAAACCTTAAGAATGGGTTAAAATTTCATTAAATGTCATTTTAATGCTTATTAGGTGCATAAAGGTGCAGTCTGAACCAAACTGTAAAAAGTAAAATATTGTTTTCTTTTGAGCAGCAACTACACTACGGTTAATTTTAAGACAGCTCAGTTACAGTAGTTTCATTTTAACATATAAAGATCTTTTTCATGTGCTGCATGTCTCCTGTAGATGGAGCCATTGTTTTGTTTTTTTATTAAATCTACAAGAGATTAAGTAATATAATCCTCTTTGACAACTATGTCTGGAAAGCACAGAAACTGAAAAAATAGTATTTCCATCAAAGTCAAAGTTGTTAATTACTTCTTAAAGGGGTACTCCACTGATTTTACACTATTGCTGGACCATTCTTTTGAGTTTGACTCATGCCCGTGCTCTGTCTCTGCAAGTCCCCCATCTTCATGTAAGGTGTAAGGGTCAAACTGCATCACAGGACAACTTTGCAAATATATTATTATTATTGTTATTATTTGTCTATTTCTGTTGCTAGATAGAAAACGTACATACTTACTTACATGCTCCTGTTGAATTTTCTTTCTTGCCCACTTTCCTTGCTGACAAACATTTGTTACTCAATTTACTGTCTTCACCACTATGTGAAAGTTACTGTCACTGGAGGCAGCCTACCATGAACTAGATGTGGGACAGAGGACAGACAAACTGACACACTAACATTTACATCTGTGGTTATCTCAGTGTGTATTATCCAGCCCACCTGGGCTGCATGTGTTCATGCTCTGGAAAGAAAGTGGAGTGTGGACAGAGAGGAACGTGGGAGGAAACATGCAAACTGAGATTCAAACTCAGGATTTCTTGCTGAGAGGTAACTGTGTAAATACTGAGCTTGTGTGTGTAGAAAAAAATGTTTGTGATATGACAGAAGATGTGTGTCTGGCAGTTGTCCCTTGGTTGGGTGATTGTGAACTTAAAGCTGCTGTAGTGTGTATGTTTATGTTAACAGCAGATCACATGGATCACTTGTATATATAGTGGCCAACCCACATAGAACTGCCCATTTGTTCATCTGACATCTTTCACTTCCAGGTTCCCTGGAGTTTATACATGTGATGTGTTTTGTTCCTAAAATCTAAAGAAGGCAGACTAGCCACTTGTCTGCTTCTGGAATAAAGTGCATACCAATAGCCAGTGTTCCTGCCTCTTTGCAAGTGTTTTTGCTTGTTTCTACAATTACTGAAATGTCTGCAGTTGAACACAGCTCCCTAAAGTTTTGCATGTTAGCTGCACAAAAAATTCCCCTCATTGTTTTTGTTTTACTGTCAATTTACTCTCTACGATCTCATAATGTTGTTTTCAAGAGCTGCGGCTGTTAAAAAAAGAAACTTAAATCCAACTATAAGACAAAGTTATCGACAAGCTGGTGAACATAGTGGAGCTTTTAACAGCTAACAAATAATGTGTCCCTCAGGTGCTGATACACACCAAAAGCAACTATAAGTCAAATATATCACAAGTTAAAGAAGAGCAGATAAATCACTGAGTTAGCCGGAATGTCTCCCTGCATCTCTGTGGACGTGGGATGAGAAGACATAATGGGAGTGAAAAAGAAAAAGTACATCTGCATGAGTCACTGCACAATGTAAAGTTAAATGGGTTGTGTCTTGAAGAAGTGCTCCTCCTCCTGGTTGCAGAGGTGCATGTGCAGATTGACACGTAGTCCACCAGACTGTGTGTGTGTGTGTGTGGTGAGTGAAAGTGTGCGTGTGTGTGTGTGTGGCACAAGCCCCAGCTTGGTGATCCAACAAGTAATGGAAACCCAGTATTTATGAAAGAGGAGAAAATATTTAAATTGTCTGTTTCTGTCGTTGAGTTTTGAGCTGAGGTCGAACTTGGGCCTACTTGAATAGGCTGAGTTTTGCAATTGAATGGAGGGAAAATCTACTACCAGAGGGAAATGTAAGAGTGTAAATCTGAAAATAAAATGCTCCAGAGGAGATTAACAGAAGCAGAGATATTATGGGATTGAACGTTTGGGGTTTAGAGCTATGTGATATATGAGTACTAGGAATAGATCAGAAGCAGTAGGCCTTACCGTGGATGTTTTGAGGAAAGCGTGTGGTCCTGCTTCACTGTGGTGAGATCATAACAATGACACAAAAATGAATAATTAAATACAAATGGGAACAAAAATGTGAACCAGAGAAAATAATGCTCAACTTCAAGCATACACATATGAAGCAGGATTTTTTAAAGTTTTTAAAAGTTCATCAAAGAAAATTAAGCCACCAACGTTGCAGTGAAGTGGATTTTTTTGTGATTTCAGTTACGTTTTAATAATTATAAAAGTACATATAATAAAAGTTATACATCTGCCTTACATCTAGACTTCTGAAAGTGCTTAAATACAGGTTTCATGTCCAAGCAAAGTGATGGTGACACAGTGATGGCACTGAAACGTTGGTGTTGGTTTATGGTAACTTTAGCATGATGAAATGACAGAGATCTTTTTTTCTTTCCTCCCTCAGTGACGTGTCAGGCCTTGTCACTGTTTTCCCTCCTTATTCTAAAACTCAGATGTGGATTTATTCAAATTCTTTTAGCTCAAACGAGTGCCCAGAAAATCAGGAATGAAGGTGTATTCCAGCAATGTGGATAAAAGAACTTGTCTAATTCTTTGCAGATGTGTCTCCGAGCTGTGCTGCCCTCGCTGGAGAAAAGGACTCTGCTTGGAAAAAGTTCAATGACTTATGAGCAAACAACATCAGTGACCAGTACAGCTGGTTCTGACTGTCTGTCTGGTGTTCCAGGGAAGAGAAAGGAGGCAACCCAGGAACATGTGCACATAATTTTCACTCTCTGGAGGAACTGTTGGTATGCAGATTCACATAAGTGTAATTACTCATCTTCTAACCAGCAAATACAATCACATATTGGCCAAAAAAGTAGGTCCATAGCTCTTTGCTTTATTTTTATTGGAAGCAAACCCTACTAATTTGAATGAAAATAAAACTGCTAGAAGGCATCTCTAAAGGCAGAACAGGAAACATTTAAAAAGGAGCAGGCAGATTCTTTTCGGATGTTGCTGTGATTCAGCTTGAAGAGATTTTTATGTCAGTTGAAAATGTTTCCTTTTTTTAACTTATTTTGTATAAAACGGGATCTGAATTCTTCATCCAATGTCTGTCTCAAATTTATGACCTTTAAATACATTATCAACAATTCATGTAACTCCACTTGCCACTGATTCACTCCCACAGCTTACACAAGCTGAATTGTAACCTCATGTGACTGTGAGATGATATGTGCCCTCCATTATACAAGAACTATACAACTAGCTGAACCGTGATTTACAGCAGGATTTAATTAGCTACAATTAAATAGAACCCATTCGGAGACTGTATTTTTAATCTTCTTTTGTCTTGATGCCTTTCTCCGCTACTGTTTGAGCAGAATAGATTTTAGCCAGAGTCAATAATATTAATATTAATGTATAAATCATTCTAACATTGTGCTTTTAAAGCCCTTGAAAGCTTGGTTTCATGTTGAGTACTTCACTTTAACATTTAATATTCAGATCTAAATCAAAAATGTTAAAGGTGCCCTGTGGGGTTTTTGACCACTAGTAGCGCTATGGAGCAGTGTTTTTAAAATTTTGACAAACATTCAACATATTTGTGTATTAAACACACTGAATACATGGTCCACATAGAGAAAAACACTCTGGTCTTGAGACTGTAAAGACTTGTTTGAGCCCTCCCACTATCCCACTCTGTTCCGATTGGCCAGGGTGCGGAAAACTTCCGGTGAGCTAAACTAACCCAAAAAAAAGTATCAGCACCACCCCGAGCTTTCGCCGGCTTCAGATACTGATTCAATAAACTGTAGAGAAAGATAAACAATACACACATTTTTTTGAAAGTCTACTGTCCAACATAACATGTCAGATATTAATGCTGTAAGTCTACTGTATCATTTTTGTAGCTTTAGCTTCGTAATTATTTGTGCTGCATAACACACAGGCCAACTGTCAATGACACATGTAATAAAATAACTAATACAAAACAATAGTTCAGGTACATACTTTAACTCACAGTTCCTCCACTCACACAGGTACAGTTGGAAAAGTACCATCTTTCAGTAACAAAATGGTCGAGAATCCTGCTGCATACAGGAGCAGGTTGCAAAAACAATCTGTGAAGTTCTGTGAGCAGATTAAAACATGTCTCAAAGTCTGTTGCTCTCCTGCCACTGTATCCATTGTTGTTTTATGGTTTTGTCTTTGGGAAAAGTAAATCAAGTTAATTTTCCACGGCCTCTGTACCTCTGTGAGAAAACTCAACTATCGCTATCCGTGAGCGAAGTGTGGGCAAAGACTGGGCAGGACGGTGTACTAACTGGGTGTAGCATCCCAAAACAGATGGCCAGTTATGGATCTTACCAGCAAAAGGGGTATGGATTTTGAAAAAACCTAGCTTGGTGCTGGGTACCCGAAGCATATGGGTCAGACTGAAACCTGAATGTTTCACTACCAGCCAGCAAGCAAACGTGCTTTCACCTTAAGCTTTGAGCCTCTGACCATGTGTAACATGGGCATCCAACTTTGCAAAAGTATATATGTAACATCACACCACAAAAAGCATAACATGACCCCTTTAAATTATCTGCTTAATCAGGTGTGGACATGTTGACAAAAAGATCAGAGTAGTAGTTTAGTAGCTTCCAGGTGTAAATGTGGATAACTGTGTCTGTGAACTAAGCATTCCTGTAAAAGAAAGCACTGGTCTTAACAGAACTACCACGGATAAATAAATGTCAGAAAGCAACTCTAAATGGTTCATACTGACACGCACATGATGTGTACAGTGTCTCTGTAGATCCTACCGGTAGCTGTTGTTGGTTTTTACCCTTATTGTGCTTTTTGGGTATCTGGTTCTAGAAGCACATTTTTTATCATAAATCAAAAGACATAACTAATAGTGTAAAGTTTGTCTAAGGCAAAAAAATAATCCCCCATTTCCTGAACAACTCCCTCAGGTACTGATAAGAAAAAGCTATTCAGCACTCCTTTGCAGTCATCTGCCTCCTAGTGTTGAGATTCTAGACACTACAACTTTTTATTAAGATTAAGATTTGTATGTTATTTGGTGCTGCATTTATTATCATGCTTCTGTCATATGAATTTGTGACCTTTTGATGTTAGGAAAAGTTTCTGCCACCTTGGTTCCCGCCAGTAGCTCTCATAAAACTTCGAAAAACTGTAAAATCCGTACGACTGTTTGATGTGGTTTAACAACAGTCATCATGTGGTCAATTGTGCAGATGCTAGAAAGAAGTTTATAGTTTGCAAGTTGGAGGAAAATGAAACCCTTGAATATAGTTTCCCAAGCTATGCATTATACCTCCAGTGTAGGGCAGTGATTTGACTGGGCTGTAGCAAATGATTTAGATTTATCAGGAGAGGACTGTGGGGTCAGCAGTCTGCCACCAGACACAGTAATATAGATATCACATATCACCACAGCCTCATTGTGTTTATTGCTCAGAGTAGAGTAATTATGACCTTATAGAAGACTACTGTGAGACGCATGTGATGAGTCTTTCACGTTTTCAGCAGAGCTCCAGCAGACAGGACTGAGGCGCGGCTGGGGTGGAGAGGGGTTGCGGGAGATGGTTTCCCAGAAAAAAACTGAATCTGCTGCAGGGCCATCAAAGAGTCATGTTTAAATTTCTGAGATCCTCCTATGAGAAAATGGATGTGTGTAGAGACTTCTGGCAGAGTGTGTTGCAATTTGGTTAGGAGTTCATGCAACAGTCAGAGAAAAAGGCTATCAGGCTGTATTACTGATTTGGCACAGAAAGAAAAAATGAAGACAATATAATAGTAATAATAATAATAATAATACTGAAGTTTCTTAGAAGTGGGTGTCATTATTCATGCACTGTCAAAACTATATCTGTAAGTGTATGTGATTGCATTTCATAAAACTGTTAGTCAAAGTGTGTTTTCTCTGTGATGAAGAAAATAAGCTGTTCGGCTTGTTAGTAACACACATTAACCACCTCTCAGACACAGCTGGCTGGTCATGATCAGGCATCACGTATCCAGTTGTTATATGAGCAGCAGCAGCAGCAAACTTGTATAACGAATACAGAAACTCTAAAAAGCTGAACTCCTCCTCCTCATCACCGTCTCGTTGGGCGAATTTGCAGGCTGCAGGATCAGAGCGATATGAGTTTACACGGATACACTGAAACTTAGCGTTTCTTTTATGCTCGCTGGATGTCCTTCAAATAGAGATGAAGGATTTCTGAGTGAGAAACAAGTGGTAACTTTAGCTCATTTGAAATATTCTCTTTGTCACTCTAAATCTCCTTTAACTGAATTAATAATGGGATTGCGCATATTTGGCACACCATTTTACGCATATGCATGCGTCTATTTATTTGTTTTCATCCTGCAAGCTGCCCAGTCTCAGAGGAATCCGGGGACTCAACAAGATCGTAACCAAAGAGCGGCTCTTCGGCAGACGCTACAGTGGTCACACAACGGCAAGATTTTTAGCATTTTAAGTCATGGCTCGGAATATCAACCACCGAGGCGGAGAGGCGCACCCCAGGAGCAAGTGCAGGCGCGTCCTCTCACCATCATCCGTGATGGGGACGCGAGACATCCGGACACCCAGAGCCAGCCGGCGGCACAGCAGCAACAGGACCCTCCCCGGTCGGCGTCCAGCCCGCCGAACCCCCGCGGCCTCCCGCCTCCGCTCCAACTGCTCGTGAGAGGACAGGCGCAGCGTCAGCAAAACCATGACCGGCCCGGTGAGCGCAAGGGGACGCAGAGGAGCAACAGGGTCAACGAGACCCAGGAGAAGGTCACTGTCAGCCCACCTCTACCCAGGAGAGGCGACATGATGGTCGGCGACGATCCCTACGACCCCTACAAGTCCATTGATAGTGACAATCCATATTACAACTATTATGACGTTTACGAGAGACCAAGACCAAGATCGAGACCCGGATATGGCACAAGTTATCATCAGTACGGTGAGAGTGGGGAAAGTGTTTTCAAAACAACATATAAGTCACTATTGAGACTGTTTGTGATGCTGACATGCTTTAAGTCAGACAGATAATCAGTTAGTGTCTCTCCCTGTCTTCAAGTTTGTGCATGTCTGTCATCTCTAAAAGGGTTTGCTTATATATATACAGTATATATATAAAGTTATGCTTAAATGGTGGTTTATTTTTCAATTAATTATTGTATATTTACTGGCTGACATATGTTTAGTGTAACACTTCTATTTGCTGTCTCATTTAGCTATTATGACTATTACTGTTTTTGTTTGTTACTGTAGGTCTTCCTGATCTGGTACCTGACCCATACTACATTCAATCTTCTGCTTATGCCCAGAGAGTCCCAATGTACAACCTGAGATGTGCAGCTGAGGAAAACTGTTTGTCAAGGTACAGACTACTGTCAGGACTAATCCACAGGGAGAGGAAAAGAAGAGTTTCCAGCCAAGTCTGAGTGGGATCCTGAAAGCTTTAAGCCTTATAACCACCTAAAGTGTTTGTGGGTGAGGGCAGTGGGAGCATATGATGAGGTAAAATTAACCAAATCCTGCCACTGATTGTGCAGAGGGGTGGAGTGGTGGATTTCTGTAACGGTTTAATCATAGTTTGCCTGAGGAGAGAAAGCCCAAATGGTAAACACATTATCGAAAACTAACCCAAACAACCACATGCCCCCAAACTATTTTTCCACCCACCATTTAACACAGACTGCATTCACTCGGCTCCACTCAGAAGAGGGGTATAGCAGGAAAAACAATCTTAGTGATGTCATTGTGTCCATATATGACTTGTGCTTTTTGTTTTTCTGCACACATATCCTTTTTCTTTGGGCCTGCAGCTCAGCCTACAGATCCAGCGTTAGAGACTATGACACCCGTATGCTGCTGAGGTTCCCTCAGCGAGTCAAGAACCAGGGGACAGCCGACTTTCTTCCCAACAGGCCGCGCTACTCCTGGGAGTGGCACAGCTGTCACCAGTGAGTATAATGTCATGTCACTACTGTCCACCTCACCACCACACAACCTGCTGGCTTTAACCATCTGGAGTCCAGGTTGACATCAGTCCATCTTTCAATACTTTTATGCGTTATTTTAAACTGTGTTTGACACCTTTTATGCTGTCTTTATCTCATATCCATGGTACAATTTTTTTTCAGCACAAACTATACAAGAGAATGGTCAGTGGTCGCTATTAAAATGTACAGATCTTTAGTGACGATTACTATAGAAAAAACAATTATACTGTATATGTGAAGTGATACTATCCCAACTTCTTTTTGCCCCTTTTTATTAGTTACTTCATAGAGATCCCATTACTGTCATTACTTGTCTTTAGTCTGTAGTTGTGGTATTGCACCCCCTGTTGAACCACAGTTGTGTTGCTTTTGGCTGTTTTATTGCTTTAATGTCAGAACTGATGAGTGTAATTTGTACCCTTACTCTTTCAAAGATTAAATTTTCAGTTTTTACAGCCTCAGCATTAAGACAGTATACACACTTTGAGCTTTCAAAAAATAAAATGACTGAACTTCACATGGCCTTTGATTTCAGTTTACTTAACAACTGCAAAGCCAGACACTGTAAAATATAATAGTGTGATGAAGTGAATAAGCCAAAAAGGAAAACTGCTGGTATTTTTGTCCCTTTTTTGAGCCTAAGAGAAAGTGCCTAGTTTTTTCCATGGTTCCACAGAATCTACGTCAGCCCATAGTTATGTTGTGAAACAAGCGGTCCACTGAACTAATTCCCAATATGGAGCATGTTTGGCAGCAGTCCAATAAACTGTTGAGGTATACTGTACAGATTTTTTTGTCAGTGTTTTGAAAGTGAGCTGATGAAATGAACTGTGAAAATCCAGACTGTTTTCGTCTCATTAAGCAAACACTTTCTTCTATATAATGGAGTGAAACCAGATTCAGATTCAGAACAGTACCTGATTGTTTTAAAAAGTCCCAGATTGACGTGGAACTCGCTCAGTTTAGATTAACAATGTCTGGAGTTGTTAAACACCATACTGCTGATCCACAGGCACTTCCACAGTATGGATGAGTTCAGCCACTACGACCTGCTGGATGCCACCACTCAACGGTCAGTGGCCGAGGGCCACAAGGCCAGTTTCTGCTTGGAGGACACTTCCTGTGATTATGGATACTACAGGCGCTTTGCCTGCACCGCACATACCCAGGTCTGCCTTATAACCACTGAAAACATAACTGCCAATATTATTAGTGCCTCTAAATATTTACAACTACGTGTATACGTGAAAGGGTTTGCTCATAGTAACAACGCTCCAGAGAATTATTATGCAACTCTGCAATTCTCCTCAGCTATGAGGAGCATTTAGCTTCGTTCAGATCACTGTTTTGATTTTGCAGCCTGCAGCTTTACTGTTTTGTTTAGCCATAATTGATCTCATCAGTGTTGTGCAGCAGTAGACAGCAATTTCTAGAACAGAGCTCTACAAAATCAACTGTCCACTATCTTCCCAGCAAGATGGACATAGCAGATTTAGAATGAATATAGTAACATTTAATAGCTAAATAGGAAGTTATATTTCCCTGTGGAGACCAAAACAGAGCTAAAAGAAAGTAAATCTTGATATTATTGGTAAACAACTCAAAAGTAATTTTAATTTTGCTCCATGTCTGCTGAAGGTCCAAAAAAAGTGTGCTAACAAATTCATAATTTTAACATTATAAGATTATAATATGTCAGTGTAGTATTTTCAGCTTGTTTCCAAAAAATGTCATAAAGTTATAGAAAGTACAGCAGTAATATCAAAATAATATAATAATATTAAAATAATTCTGATTCAACCAACAAGCTGCAGCTGTAAAAAAAAAATCACAGACACACTAATATCATCAGGCTTTAAGCCTGAACCCTTCAAAACCTAATAATATATATATATTATTCTGCCCTGCATCATTTTTGGATCATTCTTGATTTGTCACAGTAGGAAAAGCACAAGTGTTAATAATAACAACAAGACAAGAGCCACAGTACCAGGACCTGAAAACTAAAGCAGCTAATTCACTGCTGAATTCAGCCATCATTCATTACATTTTTTACACCTTTTCTTGTTATGGCAAGAAAAAATGGCAATTTGAATTATGTTTGTTTAAAATATAACTATGAAGATAGTTTGGCTGAGTTGCTTTTCACTAAATGACCTGGTCTAAAAGGTCGAGTGGAGCTAAGATAAACAAGTCCTCCTTTACTGAGGCAGATGTCTTTTAGAGAGCAGCTGTGTCATTTTTGCAGCCAGCAGCGATGGTGATTTAATGACTTCCTGTTTCTCCTGGAAGATGATCCCACCTGTCTCGGTGTGGTTCTTTTCCAGTCCATTCTCTCTTTTTTTATTTTGACTGTCAGATTTTTTCGTTTCTTTTTCGTTCACGTTGCGTCCAAAAGCAACTCTAGGATGAAACCAAAATAAAGTTGTAATTTTTATGTCGTGAATATACGGTTTAGTTCTTAGCATTAGATATTAGACTGTGATATTGTTAAAACTGTTACAATGACTATATGTAAAGTTTATATCATATTTTACATTGATCCTGTCCAATGTGCAGGGACTGAGCCCAGGATGTTATGATACCTACAACGCAGACATCGACTGCCAGTGGATTGACATCACAGATGTGAAACCTGGAAACTATGTTCTCAAGGTTTGTCAGAAATACCATATGACATTTGGCTTCCTATACTAACGTACTAAAAAAACCCTTAGCAGAGTTCCACTTGATTTAAGTCTCATCTGTTATATATGACATTTATCTCTGCTGCTGTTACTGATTTTCCTGAGTTTTTGTTGATGGCCTCCACAGATCAGTGTAAATCCATACTACCAGGTCCCAGAGTCAGACTACAGCAACAACATTGTGCGCTGTGATGTTCAATACACTGGCAACTACGCCTATTTGTCAGGTTGTCACATGTCAACGTAAGTGTCATGTCTCAGGTGACAAACATTTCTTTAACATTTACAGTGTTCTGCTTTAATCCTCTTGGTGTTTTTTTTATTGTTTTTTAGATATTAAGAAACAACGGTCATTAACAACAACTCAGTGGAGACGTTCTGTAAATGACAATGAAGAGGACTGCATATGAAAACATATATAGCAACATAAAATTCAACATACATTCATTTTATAATTTAAAATATTCCCAGTTTCTAGGATGAATCATCTGACTTATAGTACAAGATGATGTTGAGTTCTTGTTTGCTTGCGTGAATGTGTTTTATTTTTCTCCTTACTGAAAAGCATTTTCTTATTTCTGCTTTTCTTTTAAATATTTCATTTTGCTTACTGCTATTGCATTATTTCACAATTAAAAACAAAACTTGTGTTTTGTATGTAAATGTATTTGTTGCATTAATATGCAACAGAAGAAACTCTCTTTATCCCAAAGCTTTTGATGAAACTTACTTGAATAAAAATTTGTGATATTTTATAACTTTTTTAGACTGTTTGAAGTGACTTTTATCTCCTTGTCTTATCGTGTTTGCCATGTAGACTGAATTACAAAAGCAGACAAACACTATACAAAAATATGAACAAAAGGTTAAAAGTAATAGTGGATATTTTTATTATCTATGATTCAGCTGAAATCCACAGGCCAGCCAGGTTGTGTGGCGTTTTCATGTTCTCCCCATGCCTGTGTGGGTTTCCTCCTCCTCTTCCTCCCACCGTACGGTATGTGCGGTTGTAGACACCGCTCTTGAATTCACAGCATAAAATGTAAAGCTAAGCAAGTTTGATGTCATTTCTCTTCCACTGCGTGACACTGGATCATGGTGCTGACACATCCAACTGAGGAACTGAAGTGCGTGGGTGGAGTCTTATTTCATCTGTAAGGAGAACTAACACTGGTGTGATCAACTCAGTGAAATAACTCCAACACTGAACGTGAAAGTGTTCAAAATTACTCTTTGGGAGTTGAAATCAACTCCAGCTTTTGCTGTGTACCCATCACAGTGTTATAAGGTGAAGTCATTTTGCTTGTGTCAAAACAAATCAAAAACTCAAAGATGTAAAACTAAGTGCTGCATTTTTCTTAAGACTATTTCAAACACTGAGTCCCCTGTTTGTAACATGAGCTCTGTGTAAATTTGTAATGTCCAAATTTTAACAGAGATAACTCTGATGACGTCACTATGGCGTCATCAGTTATTTTCTGACTTGACAAATTTCCTCCACAGCCACAGTTTTTACAGCCACCCTCAGTTTTATTAGTAAAACTGATATGTCAAGTCCTGGATCTGTTGATTCAAAAAACAGTTAGTGGTTTCAGCACTAATTAAAACCATCAACACAGTCAAGCCAAAGTCAGCATTATTATTTATCTATTACTCAATAGATAAGAAATGATTTCTGAATGATATCTATTTAAATACATGTTAAAAGAAATCTTTCTACCATATCAATATTTATTTGAACTGTCAGCAGACATTTGGGGAAAATTCCCTGTTTGATCAACATTAAAAATAAACCATAAAAAACACTTTAGCCCTGCCCACAGCTGCGTACTCCGCTCCACCAGGGCGCACCACTGAGACATCTTATATGAACTCAGTGATTTTAATCAGGCTGCCAGAGAAACTGGAGTAAACCACCAGCAGTGTGTTTGTGTGTGTTTATGTATATTTATGTGTGTGTGCGCGCGCTACAGGACTAAATACTACCTATAAAACTGTACGTTTCTCGAGTCAACATGCATCCAGTGAGAGTGTCCATCCCGTCGTTTCGTTCAGAAAACAACTCGATCGAGAAAGGATTCACGGTAAGCTGCCTATAATAACCTCTGTCTGTGTGTGTGTCGTCTGCTCTGCTGCTGTCATCAGTTTTTATGTCAAGTCAGATGCGATTTCTCTGCCTTTTGGAGTATTAAAACATTTATGTTAACAGAGAGTAAATATAGAGAGTAAATATATTACTTATATAACACATTTCAAGGTGTCCATTTGGTTTGGACTTTTCAGATCAGCCGTGAAGTCACCTTGTTTTAAACGTGTCTCTGTTCAGATCAGTCAATCAAAGCGGATATTTTTTATTTGTGACATCGCAGAGAAACAATTTTACAATTTAACGTCGCGTTTACACTGATTTCTGAATTCAGATCTAATTAAAGAGCCCATGGGAACATAAACCAACCCACCCAGGTCATCAGATTCAATGAGTTAATAAATAGACTGGTTTAAATAGAGCTTTCTGACATCAGCTCATTGTAAAGGAGAATTTTTTCAAGTCTGTCTTAAAAAACAGCGCTGTGATACACATATGAACACTGAAAAAAGGTTTTTCTTGCTGTTGTTATTCCTCCTCTTCATGTTGACTAGTAAAATATGTCTTCATAAGTTTATCTGGAGCCAATATGAGGCAACAGGACACAAAGAGGAAATTTTATACTAAAAGTCAGTTTAAATGGAATATGTGCACTTTAATTCAGCCTCCAGTAAATTACTCCATTAAATTTCCCCTTAAATGTCAACATCAGCATCTTTCTGAAAAAAAAAGCAACACATATTATTATTTTTCTACTTTATCATTTGAATCGTCCTGTGATGCCTCAGATGTATCATGGATCACTGTGGTTGGCCACCAGCAATGTAGACAGTATAGTTTGTGGTTTGTGGCAAGAGTTTGGGGAAGAAGATTTGCTTTTTTACCACGGCAACAATACCTGACTGCACAAAAAAGAAATGACTGAAAAGGAGCAAATCCCTACAGTCAGGTTCCAAAGTCCTCTCAAAAGAGTGGAAGCACTTTAGCGGCTGTGGTGTTAGAGGTTTGCAACAAGTGGTGCAAATACTATGAATAAATTAAATGTTTGTTCTTTTGTGTTTTCCACAGCGTAGACAACATTTTATTGATGAGCTGCTAAAACCCCTCAGAGCTGTTCCAGAGTTTGTTCAGCGTTATTATGTGTGTGTTTATGTTCCCAGTCCAGAGTTGCATTAACAGCTCTGCCGTCATTTAAAAGTGGATTTCCTCCTTTACATAATGCTGGTGAGAACAGCGACGTGTTTGCAGCAAATTTTGACACTTGCGGAAGAATCCACAAGAGTGAGGGGAAGTAGGAGACAGAAAATCTGACAGATCATTTTTTTTTCTGTCTAATACAGCAGACAGATGTTTCCTGTTAGTAACTAGCTGATATCAACAGTAACCGACAGCTCCACGGTCCGCGTGTGACAGACTGACCAGCTGCCTGCTTGCTCTGGGAGGGGACATTTGTGACTGATGGATGCTAGTGATAAATCCTCATTCGCCCAACTGACTTTATTTTTTTTCTTTCTTTCTTTCTTTCAGGTCTTTAAAATTGACGTGTTGGTGAATGGCAGACAACACGCTGTAGAGAAACGCTACAGTGAATTCCATGCTTTGCATAAAATGGTGAGGTTCAGTGCATCCAAACAGTTTATGATCATTTATTGGTTTTAGGTATTTAAAAAGTCTTGTTCAAATTAACTTTATCCAAAGGTTCTCTGGGCATTGATCAAACTGTGGAGTTATGGCATCCCCCTCAACTAGTATGCTGCCAAGTACCACAAGATTTCCACATATTGACCACTATAGTTAATGCTTTTTAATCTGTGGTGTGTTGCATAAAGCGCCAAAAGGATTAGTCAACTGGTCAAAATACTAAAATTTAATTAACACCCATTTTAATAATCTATTATCATTATAAGTAATGAATCAAACGAAAATGTCAAAAAGATCTTGCTTCTTTAGTATGAGCATTTGAATATTTTCCTGTATGTATCATACATCATATCATCACCTTCTTGTTTGTTGTTATTTTAAATAAGGCAACTGGAAGACGACATGTTTGGCTCCATGGATTTTCATTATCAGTGTTTGAGACATTAATTACATCATCAAAAATAAACAATGCAACTAACACAGTCACTGGATAGTGTCCTACCACAATTGTATATAGATATAAATAACAAACAACTTTATTTATGTGTCACATTTGATACTACTATAGTGTGTTCACTAACATTAAAAGCCATGTAAGAATCAATCAGTCAGACATTATTTATGAAGCACCTTGTGTACAGGTTCATGCAGTTCAAAGTGTTTTTAACAGTGAGACGCCAGATGATGACAACATTTAAAAGTTGTAAATCTAACAAAATCACTTTAGCAAAAACACAGGTGAAAATAATAAAATTGGTGAAGACTGAATTACATATACTTCTTTAGTTTTAGGGTCCTGTTATTGTGTCTCGCTCGCTGTCAGTGTCAGGGTTTTTTGGTTACATGGGTACTGGAGCAGGACGGATCCATCGTTAATTTTATCATATATGAGCTTTTCCTGCTATTACAAGTCAACATGTCTGCTTTGAAATATGCCAATTATTGTTACAACATGTTGAGATATTATTGTTTTTTAGTCATGCTAGCAGGTTGGCTGTGGAGCGCAGTGTCTGGTGAATTAGCTCTACATCTACTTGACGTATTGGAGCAAGATTGGCCAACATTTCAATTTAGAACACAAACATGCTACAAGACATGTTAACATTCAGGTCAAAGCATCTCTGTGCCTTAGTACAGATTTACACAGCTGCTAATATGACTGGAGAATATTTTAAATATCTATCGTTTTTATCTTGATATTCCATATATATTTTTAACAATGTGCCCAAATGCTTCCAGCTAAAGAAGAGCATAAAGCCTCCTGAGATCCCTTCAAAACATGTTAGAAACTGGGTTCCCAAAGTCCTGGAGCAGAGGAGACATGGTCTGGAGCTCTACCTGCAGGTACCCTGACAGTTCTTTAAGTCAGTGTCATGCAGTCATACAGTCTTTCTGTTTTTACCAAATACGTTTTTTACATTTTACATTTATTACATACAATTTTGTTTAACCCAACATAAACACATAAACTACAGTACAAATGTAGAACAGTTTAACAAATTTGAACTGCCAAAAACAAGTCATGCAGGTCACTTCAGTTCTGCACCACCGCTTCATGCGCACGCTGCAATTTGCTTTTGTTTTGTCTCTTCTGTCAGACTATAATTATGGAAAATGAGGTTCTTCCAAAGATATTCCTGGATTTCCTGAATATCCGCCATTTTCCTTCAGTGCCAAAAACAGAAAGCTGTGGGTGAGTTTAAACTTCAGGTTTTCTATAAAATATGTGGCCTTTTTTTGTGTGTGTGGGAGTGTTTGTTTCCAGGCTATGGGAAGGTTATGTGGCTTAATCTTTGTCTTTCCTCTTTAAGGTCGTTCGATACAGAATCGGAGGAATCAAGGTAAGCTGTTTTATTTATTATTTGTTTTCTGTGTCAAATAACTATTGTATGAACCATCAGGTCAGGTTCTTATCTTGCACTTTAAAAACTTAAAACTTCAGTCACTATTTGCTCTGCGCTTTAACTACACCCAGCATGTCAGTGACATCACCTGTTTCTTCATACTGCTCATTTGATTCAGCATGAAGCCCCCTGCGACCTCCTGACTTTTGACTTTTTGGACTCTTTTCAGTAAACTGTCACATCAGCCTGTCATGCTCTTTCTGAGAGACCCCTACCTGCTGCCATCTGCACACGGTGAGTCCAGTCTGCGTATGTATTATATCACAATATACCAGTTGGTTATGTACTTTATGATAGATAACTGTAAAACTATGAACATTTTTTGGACATTATACTTTCTATTCTTCTTGTTATTCATAAACTTTTATTTTTCTTCTTTATTTTCAGATGCATTTTCTAATGTTGTGATTGAAGGTGTCGTACATGGAGTTTTCTGCCCAGATTTTCAACCAAGGTAGAGCTGCAGAGCCGAATCAGAGGGAACACCACTACAAACAGATGCTTCATAGCTTTACACTGTTTTAGGTGTGCATCAGCAACGTCGTTAACGTGTTAAGAAACACTGAGCCTCATAAACTTTTCCTAAAGCATATAACAAAACTTCCATGCATTTTTTGTTTTAAAGAAAGGGTGCCTAATCTCTGAATACATCACTGACACTACATTTTTTGAAACATAAACACATAATATTCTACTGTCTTTACACCCAGTAACTTAAACAAATTACAATAGTTTTCTCTAGTCAGCTATGGAATTAAACTATAAAGTAAACCTAGAAAGTTTTGAGACATTATAATCAAAATAATAAGAAAAAATGGCATACTCAAGATTACTTTCAGGAATAATATAATTTTTCTTCCTTTTATAAAGATGTGAAATAATAATAAATTTCAAGAACAACTGGAAATGAAAAGAAACTAATCAAAGCAGGTAGACTTCAAGTGTTTTTCTGACTGTTTTCTTTTGCCAGAGACAGAGGAGGGTTTTTTTGGCCTGTCAGGACAAAGCACAGTGCTGGACCACAGAGCTGGTTCATTTCCTGCAAACAGGGAGGTGCCACTCCCTTTGAAGCACCAGTTTTGTGGTTTTTTAATTTGTTTTGAGCTGCCAAGTGGTGCCAGCGCAGGCAGTGCAGTGGGACAACGTGGACGAACTTTTGAAGACGGTGTTTGTGCATTCTGGTGGAGTTGACAGCTTTGTGCCACATGATAGGGTAGAAGGGACTTGATCTTTGTGAGTAGGTTGTGGCAGTGACGTGGACCTCTTTGGATATCTATGAAGGACCACTGTAGTGTTGGTGAGCTACTGGAAGAGCAGCTCAGTTTGATGAGGTGATGTTTTGGGCAAAAAGCCCATTTTAAATCTGCAGCAGAGAGAAATATGTGGCATAACATGTGAGTGAGGAAAGACACATTTAGCTAGATTTGGGCTTCACTACAAGTAGTAAACAGATGTTGACAGAGCAGTTACGAAAGGATTACTGTGATTTGTTCATTTCTTATTAATGCCTCCTTGTATTTTATCCTCCCCCTGTAGCTCTTCCCACATGACATAAAGGAGCAGTGAGATATGGGCCTTTAAGAACAGCCTATTGGAACTAATCACAGGATGTAAACTGCTATACACTCTCCACACTCCTCTCTTGTACTTACACCATAAAGAAAAATATAAGTGCAGCATTTGAATCTAGTTCTAGTCTATGCAAAATAATATCAACTCACAAAAATGTATTTCTCTTAATAATTATGGACGAAACATAAAACATTTTATGGTTACTGACCAGAGCTGATTTAACCATGAGCCTGTTGAACTGTCTCAAAACAAACTGGCTTCAGACTCGCACATATGCTTGATAACTGTAGGTGTAAGGAGATTTTCGCAGCAAGGTTTCAGTTTGGGCATGAAAATGAGAATCATATACTGATTTGTGTACAGAAGGTGAAAAGAGATTAAACACTTAGTAAAGGTCAGTATGTAACACTAATGCCAGTTATTTTAAATTTAATATTCAATTTACACATATTAAACATGGAAAGTTTCACAGTTGTGGTAATTAATCACATAAAGGAATGAAAAGTGTGTTTGGTTTTCCAGAGCACGGTGGTGATTTTTAAGACTTAAAACCAGTAAAATACTGTGCAATACAAAATAAAACGCAAATAATGTTTGTTGTTGTCTGTAAATGAAAGTCTGGGAAACCAAGAACCATCCCCTGAACTATTGTGATCTCTTGTAGTGTATTTTGTGTCGTACTTTGTGATCTGCCTTTACAGTTTTCTCATGTGACTGGACCTCCACTACAGCAGTTTTAACTACACATTAAATGATTCTTAAACAGTTAACCTCAGCTAAAAAGATAATATCTTTATGTTTTAACATAACAAATCATTTCCTAGACATCCATTGTGCAGATTTATATGTATTTATATTGTGTAATGTACTGTTTATGCTCTAATTATGTGAAAAGTGTCCATGTGCCATAATGTCGGCCTACAGTGAACTGTAATTCTTCTGTAGCACTTTAAGATGGACTAAATGTAAAATACTGACACCAATAAAATTATTTCCAGTAACTTGTAAAACTGACATTTTTGATTGATTTTAAAGTTAACTGAGTTTGACACTAAGCTCTTTATTAGAAAAGGGAATAGAAAAGACAGTTTTCTCACATTACAGGATTAGCATAAACGTTCAGAGAATTACATGAAAACACAGTGAACCTCCACGTGTACGGTGTGTTTGGCAAGAACTTTTTAAATTAGAGCTGGGCAATAAAATGAAAATTTAACAGAAGGAGGACTAAGTGACCATCATATTCATTAATCTGTCCTCTTACATACAACCATTCATGGCTCAGTCACATTTCTACCTCTGTTCTACATTTTCATTCAGAAGCAGCATTAATAGTTTAGCATAACTGAATTACGATGTTCCAGTAGACAGCATAATGCAGACTGTATCACAGCACTGATTTTTCTTTTTTGTCTTATCACCCAGCCATAATGCATTTATCCTGTTTATCCTATTTATCCATGCTGCAGCTATGGTAGAATTATATCCTCAGCAAAAATTCTGATTCATAAACAAATGCTATATGAAAATACTGAAAATAATCTGAAATGCAAATATTTCAGAAGCATAGAAAATTACAAATCCTTTGATTTCTGAGCCTTGATGTGCCAGAGCAGTAACAGTCCAGTAGTAGTAACACACACATCTGCTGGGAGTGTGTGATCCAGCACCTGCAGGCAATTCCAACACAGTATCTTTGGTCCCAGCGTCAGCTTTAAAGTTCTGTGTGACCGACTTCATCTTTCAGTCGTTCATCTTGGTTGGCTTCTGCCTGAGGTTCTTTCATGTTGGCGAAGGCGACTTCTCTTGTCAGCTGTTCCAGCGGAGGGAGACCTACTGCCAGGTTTCTCAAGGCAATAGCTGTCATCAAAAATCTGAACAAAGAAATGATAAATACTGTATTCACCAATAAAAATAGTGGTTAGTTTTACATTTTCAGTCTAAATACACAACAACACCTGACATGTTGACAACACTTACCCCCTCCGTATTGAATAGTACTTCTTCATGGTAAAGCGTTCCAGTCGCTCCAGCACACCAGCCTCCCTGCGCTTCTTCACCTCCTTCATGCGGCGCTGTCTCTTCAGGAACAGCCGCACAATCGGGTCGGTGGCGTTGACCTCTGACCCTTCGTCATCGTCTGCAGCAATAAGAGGCTGCAGCTCAGGAGGAAGAGGCTCGGTTTCTGTGGGATGAGATTGTCTAGTGAGCATTCGAAGAAAACTTTGCACATTTGCATTTTATATAGGTAAAATAAGCCTTTTTAATCACTACTGAGTGCTGCCCCTCATGATGGTTTTTATTTTGGCTGATATGAACATGTTTTCACCTGTCCCATTGCGAATGCGCTCCTGTAGCTCATACAGCTTGGTGAAGTTCTCCTGTAGTGCCGCCTCTGTGGTGTTGACATAAATGTACATGTAGCAAGAAGGTCCTTCAGACACTGTGTACACCTTATGGTAAGCCCCAGCAGGTATCTGCACACATACACGCTCACATTATTGTAAATGCCTAAGTGGTTCAACATTATAATGTTAACGATGATGATGATGATGATGATGATGATGATGATGTGTAGCTGTACCTTTATCTGCTCACCAGGCTCCAGACTGAAATTCTTTTTCTCCTCCACTATTTCAACGTTCACCTTGCCCTGCAACACTTGGATGCTGGTGTTTCCCAGGTCTTCACTCACAAAGTTTTCTAAGTGAAGACCTAAGGAGTAACGTGTGTCAGATTGCACAAGTGTGAGCAGAACAAAAAAACTACAAACATAACTAGATAATTAAAGTAAGAAGAAAAGTTGTAACCTGGGAAATCAGCAATAAAGACGATCTCAGTCTGATTGTCCAAGCTGCCCTCAATCTCCTGGAACTTGGTCCTCCAAGGTGAGAGGTCCACCAGGAGGGGCATGAGCCATGTGTTTGGTCGGAAAGGTGACCAGTCAGCCTTCACGATGTCCACACGGGGATCAAAGATCCTTAGAAAAATTAACAATTAGTATTTCTTCATTTTGATATTTGATGCATCTGAAGAAGGACATTAAAAAAATCGTCTGCTCTCATACCTTTGCTGGAAGCGTTCATTAATGGACACCCAGATGTCAAAGTAAATTTCAGCATCAGAGATATTATAGCGAGGTAGCAGCTGACTAAGGCATGTGGCGTATTGCTTCAGCATGTCCCCATGATCTTTCCAGCGACGGCTTTGCGTGAACACCTAGAGTGCACAGACAGCATGCCTCTTAATTAGTAAATTGGCAAAAGTAAGAAAAAATGTAGACTCTTATTTTTTACCTCTATTGTGTAAGTAATGATACATTGCTAACACATATTGAATAAATAGAGTTAATGTGATGCTCACAGATTCTATGTGTGACACTGTTTTTCTTTGTTACTCACCCCCGGGTTCAAATATCCAGTTTCACCTGTTTTCCCATCTTTGTAGGTGATCTTAACATGCTGATGACTGCGGGAATGAACCATCATGTCCCATGAGTAGCCGTACAAACCGTTAGTCCAATTGTTGTAACCCTGGAATAAAACAAAGTATTAGCATGAGTTTATGTGAAAAAAGTCAAATTATTAAACATTTTAATCCTTTTCTCATTCAAATTCTGAATAAAAAAGTAGGAAAGCGCCACGTGTTCACATCAGAGAATAGATGCTGACATCATACACCTGAGTTGTTTGCTGTGGACCAAATACTGTTAAATACGTAAAAAATATGAGAGGCAGATGTACCTGTGTGATGAAGTGGGCGTAAGGCAGGAAGAACTGTTCAATTATGTAAAGAACGGTAAAAATGGCTCCAATCTTGTGCTTTAGTCTCAGTTTGGAAGTTTTAGCCACAGGTGGGGTCTCCTGGCGTTCGGTGCTGGTGGTTTCAACCTCTGGGTAAACGCAGGAGGTGCTGGGCTGAAGATTAAGTGTAGTGAACGGCAGAGCTACTCTGAAGAATGCTGGGAAACGGGCGAAGAATCTTCTTGGCCAGTCGGTGTAAAAGAAGAGAGGACTAGTGGCCAGCATTGTGTAAGGAAACATTCCTATGGAGGATAAAATAGTCACGAGTTAACACTGAAATTCAGAATTACAAGGATTCATAGCAACAACAAATATGTTTCTGACGAAGTGAGGTGACAGACTAACCTATGCTGAAGAGCTGAGAGTTCATACAGTGGAAGTAGGAGACGAAGAAAAATGCATAAGGTCTTGTAATGTCAAAAAATAGCAGGTAGCCAGCGGTCAGGTCCAGAACAAGACCGCATCCGTGCACCACCAGCAGACTCACTAAGTCCACAGGAAGAATCAGTCTGAAAAAGAATGTGTGGTAGAGCAAAATCAGAGTGAGAGTACTGAGATAAAGCTAAAATATCTTTGGTCTGTGCTGCTTAAAAATACCTACTTAAAAGGATCAAAAAGCCAATGGTGTGCCAAATATGACATTGAGTATCCCTCCACCCAGTCAGCATCCAACTTTTTGATTCCAGCGAGGAAGTACACAATAAATATCTTTGAGAAGCAACAAACATACATTTTTAGATTACATGTATCCATGTTGTGGAAATTGATAATTCCTATAAAAATGTAATATGTTTGACCAAAAATGTCACTGATACACAAACCTGAGTCCTTAACACAGTGTAATTCCACAGAGGCACATGAGCATTTCTTATAGTAGGTCTCCGCAATCCGTCAATTGACCTACAAACAGACACAGGCTTAAATGTCTCCCTCTGTTAAACTCACACATGAAAAGGACAGAAATTCACAAGCACACACAAAGACAGAGCAACAAACATCATCTCACCAGTATCTGTTGCCATCCATGAGTGTGAGCTGAAACCCAATAAGGCCATAGAGGTACGAGTGATTGTTCCAGGTCGTTTTGTCCAGAAAAAAGACGTACCAGTACGTTGAGATGAATATAAGGCAGGAGAGACGATAGAAACAGCCAAGCATGATACCCAAGGCCCCTTTAATTAGAAACACACAGAAACAATTCTTACTACCTATTGATGATTGTTTTACACATTAATATCTGTTAACTAGTTTATGTGGAGTCCTGCAGTTGGTGGAAACAGGACTTTTGAGAAGCAGGAAACTTAAAATTTACAACAGAGCCCTGCAATCCAAACTGAAGGGCAGAGAGTGTTTGGGTTATGTTGTTATGGAATTTGGTCTTTGACCCACACTGGGATCTACACGTTAGGATATCTAGTCCTCAGGTGGTTTGACTTTGACCATTCAGCCTCTTACATCTCCCTCAATTTTATAGAAGTGCAAATGTACTGAGGGAATCCTTTAAAGGTGAATAAAAGCAAGAAAGTTGCAAAAAAATTCAATGAGAGCATACATTATAAAATCAACAAAAAGTTTTTGTGTCTGTTAACATGTCTTATGGCCACTTTTTGTATAAATCATATGCGTTTTAATGTGTGCTGCAATGTCTTAGTTGTATGTATCAAATACCATATACAAATTCACTAATACTTTTTCAAGCAAAAAACTTTTGGAGGTCTTAAGTCTTCAAATCCATAAATTTGCAGCACTCCCTGGTCTTGCATCATGGTAAAATGTATATTTGGGGACTTTGAACTATTGCTTAAACAAAACGAGACATTTCATATCTTTGGGCTCTAGTGCATTTTAGTGGACTTTTACAAACTGTTTTCTAATGTTTTATAGACGACATAGCAATAGATCAGTGAGTTGTTAGTTGCAGCCCTTGACCAAAGTATCATGTAAAATACTTTAATTGATGGTTTTAGTGTTGAAAATGTTGAAGAATGAAAGAAGCAATGTGAAGAATCCACCAAAAAGGTTTAAGGATTTTTGATTCTGGTATTTGGTTTAAATCTGACTGGAATTTGTGCTTTCATCAGAAAAAAACTGCATCAGCTTAGATTCACGAAGAAGTGGAGACTGCCCAATAAACCTCAAATCTGTTGAACATAACAACAAGAAGTTTGACGCACCGAGGAACATCACCACATACACCAGGTACATCCAATCCATTGGCAGTGGCTGTAAGAAATTGAAGAGGGGAAAGCGGCACACAGGAGCCCCATCCAGGTACTTGTAGTCCAAGTGACTGAGGCCTCGTTCCTGTGTGATGTCGATGGCCATAAGCAAACCTGCATAAAAGAGACATGATGTTTCAGCCACTACAAAATGGGCCAAACCCAAGTGAACAGTCTGAGCAAATTGCACTCACCAAACAAGCAGCGGAAGATGCCCAGAGATGCCGGGTCAGTGGGTCGGTTCAGGAGGGACACCAGACTATGCCAGGATGTCAGATCTTCTTTCTTGAACCCAAAGATCCGCTCCATCTTGGTTTTGGTCTGTGGTTGATCTATTTTGGGAGCCGCATCCTTCTTTGCAGTTTGTTCTTCCCCATCACTGCTCACCAGAGCACCTAGAAGTTGAACAACAACACCATTAACACGACACAACTTAGTACTTTTGAAAAGGAAGAGTAAAAGGAAGGAACTGTGCACTAAATAGTATGTGACCAAATACATGAAAAGCATTGTTTACAATACAATCAGCCACATTTATAGACCGAAAAACAGCCTGGGTTTATGGTTACCAGCTTATCCCTGGTTAAATTACAGGTTTAAGCGGTTATTATCTTGACTATAGAACAAATAAATGCCACACTCACTGTTTCTGCAATAACCACCTCACCTGCTATTGCCTCTCTCGCTTCCATGCTACGAAATATTCAGAATAAAGCGGATTTCGTTTCGGGACAGGGGGTCTTCCTGCTCTCCCTGCCCCAGGTGAAGATGGTGACTGAAACGGACAAAGTTACGTGTCACAGTCCACACACACACACACACACACAAACGCAAGCTAGTCCGGGCGCTGAGAGGTGGAGGATGGCTGGGGCGGGATTGGAATGTTGTGGAAGAGGTGCTCGTCTTTCATTGGCTAATACCTCGATTGCCACGCCCACCACAGTGTGCACCTTTGCGTCATGTCCGGCCACCGGCACGTTTCACACTATGCCTTTTTTTTTTTTCAATTTGATCATAGTTCCTGCATCTGTATGTAAAAGGTATTCCAGAAATAATCATTGCAGTAATACATAAAAAATATTAAATGAACTAAACAAGTTTGATGTCCTACTCTTTCTGCGATTCTGTATGTAAGAAATCTGCAATATCACAGATTACCACCGAAGGCCAGTGGTGCATTGTATGTATATCCATATCATGGATATTTTGATTTTCTTTCTCTTGATGACCATAACGATCTCTGTATAAAGTAACACACTCTCGTGACACAAAAACCCTGCTGTCATACACATTTAAAATTGTTTTTATAGTTGTGTCTGGCCTTAAAAAAGCCATGTAAGTCATAGCTAAGTCTTTTGGAAGCAGTATATCAGGAATTTGTCATTATAGATAAACGAAGCTGTGACGGAAATATAGAGTTAAAGAAGAGAAATGTCCTTCCAGCTTGCAGAGGGCACAAATTGACATTTTTGTGACACGGTATTTGACCAGCATGTCCCCTGTTGTCTTTCATGATTACACACACAATGTCTCCTCCCTTTCTTCTTTCAGTATTTATTCAAACATTCCTTAGTTAGAGTGTCAATTTAAAAACAAAAATTTGTCTTTAATTACTTATTAAAACGTTTTTGCACAGTTGCTCAGGAGAAATTATGACTTTTAGAGTTTGAATCTCAGAAAATTCAATGCAATCTTGATTAAAGTCGGCATTAGGTAAAGGCTTCAGAGTTAATACTAGTATAAACACTATTGATTTGGTAGTGCCCTTTAGACTCTGGAAGAGCCAGACAAAACTGGTCAGTAGGGTTCAACTACTGTTTATTAGGGTGTAATGTGCAGGATTGCTGTTATAGTTCATGTTTTTTTTATTTTAAGGGATTATTAATAATTATTTTAAAGGCTTATGGTAAATCTTTGGGATGGGTGCAGTGTCTATAAACTATTAAATTAAACAAAAGTAGACAAAACCAGAGTCGACTGTTTTTCAGACGTGTGTAATCCATCTGTCACACTGTAGGTGGCGCCAGTGAGCGGGGAGCCTCATGCAACGTAGAAATACTGTTTTCTGGAACTGGACTCGGTGGTTGGCATTAACTGGTTTGTGACTGGATCAGGGTGGCAACTCAGGCTGTAGATGATGACAATGACGTGAACTGACACGCCCCCGACAGGGATCCAGTTTTTAGTGGAAGGGGACACAGGAAAAATAGCCCGCTTGAAAGACCAAGAAGAAAAAAGGAGGAAGAGACATGTACATTAGTAAAACATGGATGGATGATAAAAGGGATGAATAAAATTAAAAGAGAGTATGAATATCCACCTCTAACTGACAGTGAAATAACGGCAGTGACAGATGAGGAGAAAGCAGGTGAACTTGCAAAAGAAACTACAAAAATTAAGTGTAGTTCTTTTTAGTAGGGTAGAAATCAAGAGCATTATTAAGCAGAGGCTGAAGGAAAGGTGGCAGAAGCAATGGGAGGAGGAATGGAAAAGGATGGTGATTCTATGGGACACAAAGGAAAGTAGGAGAGATGAGATGTAAAGGAAGGACAGGAGAGACACAATAATATTAAGACTCAGATTTGGACATACTGGACTGAATATTACATTACAATATTCAGAATAGGGAAACATAATACAGGCAAATATGACTTGTGAAAAAGAAGAGAGTAGAACGAGTTACACTGTCAGAAATATGAAACAAAACGAAGGTTCCTGATTTAAAACCTTGTAAAGATACAAGTAAAATTGTTTTGGGGAAAAATGTAAGTTGCTCATTTTTGTTTCAGTTCCTTAGGTCAACTGATTTGATTGGGAGGACATGTTTCTTTTTTCTTTTTTTTGTATTGTATGTATTATTTCTTACCAGTTGGTGGCGGTAATGCACCGATTCGTTGTTTACCAACCGCCACTAAAAAACAAGAAGAAGAAGAAGAAGCGAAGAAGAAAAACAAAAAGCAGCCACAGACATTCAGGGTAGTTCCACATCACCTACATATTCTGCCATTACATTTGCTCTAAATTACTAAAATGTATCTGGAACCGAGGACAGTTTTGCGGTTTGGCTGATCAGCTTGTGAAAACATTGGTACTGTTTTACCAGACGTGTTTGTGTGATTGTGAATGCGGCAGCTAAGCTAGCTTTGTGGTTAGCTCCTCTCTAACTTGCTCGTCAACGTCTGTCAGACCGGAGATAACCAGCCGGTGTTTACCGTCCAAACCAGTCTTAACGACCCACCTCTCCCTCGGCCTGCCCGGAGTTAATCACCAGGTAGGGTTAGATTAGTCGTCGTTTTTGTTAAGCATACTGTTCATCTGGTTTACTGAAGGCTGATTGACCTGCTGTCATCAGCGTTTTCCTTGAACATTTAACTTATAAAAGTCAAGTTTGACGTTGTCATTGTTCATTTAATTGATTTGACAAGGGAATATCAACAAAATCTAATATCACAATGTTTTTTACCTAATACATGCAGTCACTGGCCACTTTATTATGTACACCTGTACAATCTAAAGCAATCCAGCTCTGACATGAATTTTACTTTTACAACGTTATAATTTCTCAGTTTTTGTTAAAACTGTGAGAAAGGTGAAAATTCTACTGTATGTTTGTTATTGGAGTCATAGTGGGTGATGGAGTTGTACTGGAGAGCATTATGTTAAAAGGTGTATCTGATGTCCTGGCCACCCTGTTTACAGAAATGAGGAGGCCAAAAACTAAAAGTGAAATGATAATTTTTCTGACAGTTTTAAGAAAAACTGAAAAATTATAACCTTGTAAAAGTAGAATAAATGGCAGAACTGCTGTATTGGATTATGTTATGTTTCACAGATGTACCTAATAAAGTGGTCAGTCAGTGTAAATATAGTTAATGTGCAGTGCTTATGTATTGGTTTTTTGCTTATGTTTGTTGTTTTATGTTTTGGATATGATTATCAGATCTTTTAAACTACCACAATATAATTTTGAGGCATTAAAATTACTTGACAGCATTAAATGACAGCCAAATTCATAAAGTTGCATTACAACCCATTGTAGGCCCAACAAAAAAACTCCAACATAGCTTTATCATAATGCTGACAGTGTCTTAAACAGTTTAGAGTCTCGTTATACTTATATTTCTGACAGTTGTTTCCTTTGTTTTAGGGCTCTGTAAAACACAGCGATGGGAAGTCTGGGCAGCAGGTTCCAGTCTCCCACACAGGGATCAGATGAGGTTGCAGAGGGAGCAAGTACCAGCCACAAACACAGCTGTGAGTGTAAGAAGAGGAAACGTAATGCTCAGTGTGACTGTGACAGTGAACAAGAGGAAGACGAAGCCATACTAGATACACCTCGCAGGCAGGTTTAATAAAAGGACCAATGATCAATTCAGTCTCAAATGTTGTTTAATATTTTAATTTAACCTTGCTTTTGTCTCTCTCATCTTTGTTTTTTTTGTGTTTTCCAAACTTGAGCAGGAAGAAATTGAAAAGCACATCAAGATATATTTATCAAACCTTGTTCCTCAATGGGGAAAACAGTGACATTTGCATCTGTGCCCTGGGGCAAGAGTGGAACCTTCACAAAGTGTACCTGTGCCAGGTGAAAGATAACGACCAGACAACACCTGACCTGAGTGTCAGTGGCATGCTGTTACATGTGTGTTATACTTATTATTTAATACTCTTTCTTTCTTTTTGTTTCTCTTCACTTGCATGCATTTTGCAGTCAGGATATTTCTCCAGCATGTTCAGCGGTTCTTGGAAGGAGTCTAACATGATGGAAATCAACTTGGAGATCCCAGACCAGAACATTGACACTGAAGGTGAGAAATAACACACGACTTGGTTAATTTTGTCACCTCTTTGTTTTACCACGAGCTGTTTACTGTTTTATGTGTGTGTGTAGCTCTACAGGTTGTATTTGGATCCTTGTATCGGGACGATGTTCTGATCAAGCCCAGTAGAGTCGTCAGTATACTTGCCGCTGCTTGTATGCTACAGCTGGTTAGTACGTTTAAAGAAATGAGCTATTGACTAAAGTATGTATAAACACAGTCTTAAGATACAAAATATAATCAGTCTTCATGTTTTCTTCTTCTTCATAGGATGGTTTAATCCAGCAGTGTGGTGAGACCATGAAGGAAAACATCAGTGCGAAGACTGTTTGTGGCTACTATACGTGTGCCACTATCTATGGCTTGGATTCAGTCATGAAAAAGTCAGATTTTAACTCGTTTTAGTTTTTCAAAGTCACAGTAGGAGGTGGAAATGTATTACTTTTATCGTGTGCGCTTACATCAAATTGTATTGGTGTTTGTGAATCTCCTTCTACAGGTGTCTTGAGTGGCTTTTAAACAACCTAATGACCCACCAAAATGTCGACTTGATGAAAGAACTTGGGTATGTTTCTGCATCACCCTCTAATGTACATCTTTTATTGAGTTGTTATTGTAACTTCTCTGATTATTAAGGTATCAAATTTATATCACTACGAACCTTATGATTCATTAAAATGGTTTCAGTCCTTTTTTAAATAAAGACTGTTCGATAGCTACTGTGTGTTAGTAATGACAGTCTAAAGTCTGTGATTACACTCATATTTGTCTCTGCACTGCATTTACAGGGCAGAAGTGATGGAGCAGCTCATCCAGTCCTCAGACCTGTTTGTCATGCAGGTGGAGATGGATGTATACACTGCTCTGAAAAAGGTACAAGGAAGAGTTGTATACCTCATAACTCCCACGTACGCTCACTGTAGTATCAGATCTATTTCTAATTTTCATCTCTGTGTAGTGGATGTTTTTGCAGATCAACCCATCTTGGGACGGTCCCATGAAGCAGCTTCTGGCTGACGCTGATGCCTGGCTTTGCAAACGTAGGACAGGTACAGGAAGACTGCATTTTGTGAAATAGTATCTTAATGCCAAAATGTCTTGTTTGCTTTGTGGCCACACAGATGTTTGACTGTGATTCTGTTTGCTTTTGATGTATAGACCTGTGTGAAAAGGAGCCCTTCTTGAACACAGAGGAGGGTGCACCTTTTCGTTCAGTGTTCAAATACGTCCGTTTTCAATATATCATCAATGATCTTGCATCTGCACGTATCCTGGAGAGAGATAATATTTTACCACCTGGTAAGATGCAGTTTCGTCTGACAGAATTTCATCTTATCATCATATTATATGAAATCAAAGCAGTAAAGTGGTTTTGAATACATTTTTCCTGGCTTTTCACATTAATTGGCTCATTATTCTAGGAAAAGTTAACCCAGTTAAGTCCAACATGTCTCCATTTTCTTTATACTGTGAGTGGTATAAAGAATTAGTCAGACTTAAACTTAAAAGCATTAATTAACTTTTACATCTGTAGGAACAAACTCTCCCCTGTGTTGTTGCATGTTAATATTCTCTGTTCATACTTTCTGTTCTAGATTGGTTAACATCAGTGTATAAAAACCAGTGGTTCGCTATGCTCCGGACAGAATTTGACAATGATAACGGGTAAGAGCCTTAACACGAGTTAATGGACTACAGTGATTTTAAAGTTGTGACGACAGTGGTGCTTGTCTGTCATTAGTCCCCAGGAAGCTAACAAGGAGGAGTTTGAGCTGAGCAGTATGAGGTGTGGCAGGAAACTGGCTAAAGATGGAGATGTGAGTCAGACAGCAACTTTAGCTTTAATCAGTATATTTTGTAAATTTCCCACAGAAAGAAACTGTGTTATTCTCCCTTTTCTCAGTACTGCTGGAGGTGGACGGGCTTTAACTTTGGTTTTGACCTGTTAGTGACCTACACAAATCGCTTTATAGTCTTCAAAAGGAATACTCTGAGTCAGCCATGTGGGGGCGCTGTGAGTCTGCAACCTCGGAGGCATTTGGCATACAGGTCTGTAGTGCAGTCACCTTAAACCAAGAGCCTTGTGAATTGTATTTGTTTACAGATTTCATTTAATAAGTAGTTACTGCACTTATCTGATACTTGAATAATGACAGATTCACTAATCACTATACTATGTGCTATAGTGCTCTAATCTTATTTATGGACATTCCAGCTGTGATATTTGTTTTAGACCACAGCTCTTTTGTGCAACTGAGCTTTTTTGGTTGTTATAGATTGTATTGAGCCTACATATGTGTTTGATGTGTATTTAGTTTGACATTTTGAGACACATGTTTACGTTCTTTATTTAGCTTAGGAAAGAGACAGACTAGCTTTTTCTGTCTTCATGCTAAGTTAATTTATCCAGCATGAGAGTAGTGTCTGTCTTCACATAGAACTCTTAGTAAGAAAGAAAACAAGCCTAATTATCCACTTTCATTTGTTCAGGTTGCGTCTCGCCTCCTTCGATAACCGTGGTAAACTGGTCTGCAGTCGCTCAACAGGTTACCAGCTCCTCACACTTGAGAAAGACCAGGTCAGTGAGTGCTGTAAACCTGTATATGTCTGTGTTACTGCCAGTATACACTATATAAAATACTGTTGTAGACTTGTTTAATATTTGTCTTTTCCCTTCAATCACTCAGGAGTATGTGGTGATGAACCTAGACAGTCGGTTGTTATCATTTCCCCTCTACGTGTGCTGTAACTTCCTGTACACATCGCCCCACTCAGACAACCGACCAGATTCCTCAGAACAAGAAAGCCCTGCTCGCAGCCAGTCTTAAAGCCCGTTCAGCTGCTACCATTTATCTGGTCATCAACATCAAGACACTGACACAAGTTGTATGTACAATCCACCGCCAATTTAACACTTTAACATTGGAGATATCATCTGCATGCTCTGTAACTCAACGAGGTGTTTTGTATCTGTGTATCCAGTGTTTTGGCACATTCTGAGTTAGCTGTACATGCGGTTCACTGTATGACAGAGACACATCACATGGCCACGAAGGATCAGGCCGCTCTTTTGCTTTCAGAGCAGATTCCCTACTCCTTCGAACTCTGTCAGGAACTGTTTGCACTAAGATGTTGGACCATTCATCAAGATGGAAAAACTGCGCTCCAGAAATGTGTTTTTTAACTCTTCCCTTCAGAACTTTGCATAATGGCTACATGAAATTGAGACCTGCTGATTGTGAGGACCATGTAAGGGTTTCACCTTTCCTACACTGATACCAATGTGGTATTTTGGTTGTCTGTGTGTATGTGAATATTGTCATCCTGGCACCAGAGGGTGGAGAAAAGCCTCATCACACTCCACATGAATCCTCACACACACTCACTTCTGTGACATTGACGGTAACTCCATCAAGGGTTAGTATCATCCTTTGGATTTCTCTGAAGGTGAATTTTCATGTCACTCAAGATAAATGACAACGCAGCAGAGCACATGATGAAACATGTAAGAAAAAAAGCAGTTGTTACACTGACTGTATGACAAGTTTCAGGGCTGTTGCTCTTCTGGCCATGTATCCATGGACTGTAGGGAGTGGTCAGAGGTGTGTGTCTGATGCATGCACTCAAAAAACCTGAGCAGAACAGTGCTGTTTTGAGCCGGGTGGACATGTTTTCTATTCTAATCAGCACACACAAGAGCACCTGTCATTTGTACTAACTTAACCCGACAGCTCTGTTTGTCAGGCAAACAAAATGTGTTTGCACCCACAGTATCATAAAGGATCTATATTAATCAACATTTATTTTATGTGGCTTGTCGTGACAGAATACAGACAGCATCACCACTCCATGAGGATCCTTTTTATTAAATTTATACAGTCAAATGATACAAGTAAACTAGCAAACATCAGGTAACCATGTCGATATTTCTAAGTGAACCAGCAGCATGAGGTCAAAACACCAGACTTCACCAGTAATTTGTCTTGATGAGACAGAATGTTTACAGTTAGATCTGTCACTGACATCAGCTCTGATGTTCTTTACTGTGGAAGCTCAGAAATGTTCACCTCTGACTTTGAGCAGTATTTACCAGCTACACTGTCAAATATCAATTACTGCTGTTGAGCTCTTCTGTGTATCTGCAGCATTTCTAGACAGTTCTCACCACTTCGTGTTGTACATGTTCTTACTATTAATTAGGTCAATCTTTGTTTAGCAAATTTGGAAATTTGCTTCATGTCTTGAAAACCAGTAAACCTGAGGATTTTCAGACTTGTAAAGTGGACACAGACTGCTTGTTCCAGTCAGTATAACTTCCCTGTATAACTGCAGCTGTATCATCAACTTCAATGTTAAACATGTTTTTATTTGGCATTTATTTATTTGTTGTTTTTTTACATCATTTGTATTGATTTAATTTTGCAAAAGAAAAGATGTATACCATTCTCGACTGCCAATAAAACTGCCCATTCACATGGGCTGTGGTGCTATCACACAATCTTTAACATATGTTATTTTGTAGTAGTTATTTATTATAACTGCATGGTTAATGCTGTTATTATGCTTTTGTAGCTTCTGCCCTACCTCACATCTGATAAACTGTCTTTTGAAATTGGTGTTTTGGCGCTCAGCTTAATATTTCTCCTGATAATCATTGGCGCAGTTGGTAGGACAGTAGTACGAACCCCAGGGTTGGTTAGTGATGTACAAAATACTTCACTGAAGAACCAACGACTCCTCCTACAAGGTATCTTCTCTGCAGTTAAGGATTAAGAAAGAATGTCCAAAAGATGTTATGCAAAAAACCTAGAGAGAATTCTGTATGTTCAAAAAAACTAATCACCATCCTGTTAGCATTGCTCAAAGATCAGTGTGTAGGTGGCGCAGCCCTTTAGTTGGCTCCACCTCCAGAATCTGTTCTAGTCTGTGCAGTAAAGTTTGAATATTATTCAGCATCATTTCTCCTGTTAGTCGTTAGAGTTTAACAAGCCTCTAACCTCCAAGTCTGTTGCTTATTATTCTACTATTATATGATGTAAAGCGTCTAAAAGAAGAATTCAGTATTTATTACAGTTTATCAGAGTTGTGTCACATCTCAGTTATTTGTGATGATAGTTAACAACCTTAACTGTTTTTTGTTATTGTAAAAAGAAGCTGTGGTTCCATCACTGATGGATATCATTTCATTAGCTATTCATTCATTATCAGCTTTGTATCATCTGCTCACTCTTATTCTCAGGCTTGTTGTAATATTTATGTTACTAATGTTCTTTATTGACTCCCTGAGCACATCTCATTCTCTTAAAGGGTGATCTATCATTGTTGCAAACATACATCAATTTCAAATCAAAAAAGATTGGCCGCATAATAGTGAAAGAGTTTCACCAGCTGTGCACTGAAAACACTTTCATTTTCTGAACTGGCATTTTACAGTATCAGTTAAATGAGATTAAATCAATGTTCATTGCTTCTTGTTTTTATTCTTATACAATTTTCACCTGATACATAAACCCACCTCAACATAAGAGACAGAACAAGTCACAATAAAATAAAAAATGAGGGACGAGAGGGCTCAAAGGTGAGGAACTTCAGTAAAGAACATTCAAAACATCAATAAAAGCACATGTGACGCTCAGATCTGTACTGAGTGAGTTTACCTACATGACACCAGATGCATTACTGCATTGAATACTTTCGCAGATGGACCAAGATCAAAGAAGCCACAAACTTTCAGTCTCCCACTGTCCATGGAGGTTTACTGTTTTAACGATTACACAGGGTACAATAACATCTCACAGTGAGCAGTTTTCACATCACCAAAGTTCAAAAACATCACAGCCTCTAAAACTTGTCAAAACCCTAACTCACATGATTTTACCCTTCACTCTCCTCGTCTTTTCATGGTGTCCCCGTCCTCTATTCTTCAGCTGCCACTGATCAAACTGGCTGAGTCGACTAACTCTGCACGGCTGTGTGTGTGAAACGATCAACAGCCGTCCATCACTGCTCCTCACTGCTGTATAGAGTCCAAATTCTCTTTGAGTCTACGGGTCATGCTGGGGATCAGGTTAACGTGGTCGTCCACACAACTGCCCACGCAGCGGCCCATCAGTGAGCGAACAGCTGGCTCTTTAGCACCGGAGTCAAAAAGATCCTTCCCCTTATCGTTGCAGTGCATTGTGCATCTGGTCAGGCGGTCCTGGGGGGAGCACAGAGGAGGTTTAGATTTACTAAAAACAGACAGAAGTTGCAGTGGGCACGTTTGGATACCTGCAAGTGTATGACTAATGCTGAGAATTTACGCATAGAGTAGGCTAGAAAGAAAAGGTCCTTTTTTCTGTTATAAATGAATAAGCAATTAGAAAAGATCGTGCCCAAATGGCAGTTGCGTATTTGTAATGGGCTTTTAACCAGCCCTGAACTATTACACAATATTGATTGCTGTTCTGTTTTGTTCATTATTTAATCTTAAATGTGTCTCAATGACACATATTACTATATAAAGCCTTTTTGATAGGGCACATAGATATGGGGAAGTACACTGTCGTCCATTTTTGCACCCTTTTGGGTTACCCTGGCTCTGATCTGTGGCAGGTTTGATAATAGCAATATTATTAATGCCACTGAATTCTAACATTGTCACTGAAAGAATCAAACAGGTACATGTGACCAGGCCACTTCAAATCTATAGAAAACGTTCTCATTTGAAGATAAAACATTCAGATGTCTCTCACCTGAAACTTCTCCAGCTCTGAGGTGACCAGTCCCTGAGCTTTGGCCAGAGGAGTGTGACACCTCTCGATACACTGATGCACCTGAGACATGGAGTCTGTGGATTGATCACAGCAGTCTGCGCTACACCTGAACATGCGACCCTGCAGCAGGAGACGCAGACACACGAATAAGGTGTGATGCACAGAGCAGACAGGGGAGACGAAGTCCTGCATGCACAGGCCAGGTTTCCACAGTTAATGACGCCTACCTGCATTTTACGGATGTGGTTTTTCTCCAGACTTTGGACCATTTCTTCCACCGCAGCCTGCACGCGTGCCTGATGTGCCTCTGCCATCTCTGGTCGTCCTGTTCACTCCGCAAGTCTTCACAAACACACTCACACAAGTTTAGCACCTAAACCGGACCGAGCTGCCACGACGTAGCTGCTGCCTCCACAGCAAAGTTTCTTTACTTTACAAATTGATAATAACTAAGGTCACCTCCATTCAAGCATGGTTCAGCGTGAGACGACGATTGCGTCACTTCCGATTTCCTTCCGCAACCCGTTTTAGAAAAAAAAATCCTTTTCCGTTTTGTCCTGGCGGAAGTGTCCTCACTTTGAATAGTTCAGTAAACGCTCACAGAACTACTGTTTTTGTTATTGTTAAAAAAAAAAAATCTTAATATTTCATTTAATATTTATATGTTTTGATCTGTTCATGAGAAAGTAAAAACACCCGAACAGCACCTCAAACCTTCACCAGCTCAGGCCAACTGACCTTTCAAAATAAAATGTTATTTGAAAAGTATCCTTCTGAATTTTGCTTTTACATTTTCAGAATCTAATTTAAATCTTACTTACACCATTGGAATTTTTAAATAAGATTAAATTACAATTTACAGTGAATATTTGACTGCACTGCAGTGGACTGAGGACTGGAAAATCTCTTCAGACCCCACAGGCAAATACAGAACTCAACAAAAAGCTAAATAAATATGTTTTAATTATTGTTACTTCACTTAGATATTCACTTCACTTCACTTATATAAAAGTGGAAATATCATAGTGTAAAAGTGCTCCATTACAAGAAATAGTCCTGCATTCAAAATGTCAATTTACTAAAAGTACAACAGTATTATCACCAACATCTGCTTAAAATATTAGAAATGTTCCATATGCACAAAACATTCATCTCAGAGTGGTATATTATAGGCTATTAATAGGTAACATGATGATATTGTTAAATACAAACAAACAAGAAAAACAGTTATCAGTTCAAAGTTAAATCTGCTAAATGTGCAGATTTAGACTACTGCTTATTATCTTTGCAGGTAAATCTAATGTAGGTACATTGACAGGGAATTTGATAAATAATTTAATATATTTGTAAATTTTCATCAGAAAAGTGTGAGCAGAATATTTAAGAGTTTGCAGATTTCCTTTGCAGCCCATGTTTGTTTCTCTGATTTGCTCTCTTTTGAACTTTGTACGGCTTTTATTTTGAAGTGTTTCCGGAAGTGTGTCTCATTATTTAGAGACGTTCACGTTGCTCCGACCTGATTAAGCCGTTAAACAAGTTGTGTGAGTAATTTCCACTTGTGTACTTCTGGATGAACAGCAGTCCTCTTGTGGTGACTTTTGAAATAGTGAGTCCACACTGTGCACCACCTGTAAACCTTTTCCCTTTTGCGTTTTAAATATTTCAGATCCAGATGAGTTGCGTTGATATCAGCTTTTTTATTGTATGTGTTACCATTTCCTTCTCGATTCTTTGCATGAGTTTGAAGTCCTCGGAGTGTAACCTTTGACCAACACCGAGAGACTAGAAGTCAGTAGGTGAACTGATCATCGCTCATGTTTGTTTCTCATGTGCAGATGCTCGGTGGTGCACAGATCTAAAAGCTCACA
>JAUMHL010000015.1:12907252-12978658 GCA_032362345.1 Sandelia bainsii
GGGAAAAACACACACATACACACCAATAACCGAATTTTTCACCTAAAAATACTGCTTTTGCATTTACATTACTTTCAGCATGTTTTATGACCACAGAGTTACTCCTCAAAAGGCTAATACTGCATTTTACTTGTTCATATCTTTCTAATGCGTGATAAAATGAAAAGAAATTGTTGTATACACATAATTTCAAAGTAAAAAAACGGAAGAATGAGTATTAGAAAAGAAAATCAGTTGATACGTTTAGATTAACTATAAAATGATGAGATATGATAAAGCAAGTCAGAACAAAGAAATGCAAGATTCCTGCTGGAAGTAACGAGGCTCAAATGGAACAAAAAGCAAATTTTAGGTTGAAAATGATACAGCCAAGAACCACAGGCCAATATCACAAGTCCTTTACAAACGGTTCTATTTTTTCCTTTTTCATCTAAAGGTGTTTGCTTGAGGTAAGCGATATATTTTGGCCTTCCAACTTCTCTTGGCGCGCACCGGAGCAGACTCTTTCTCCTCCCCTGCTCGGGGTTCAGCCGCATGCTTAAAGAATGCCGTAAATGAAGATGGCCATTACGCCAGCACTGATCAGCCCAGAGATGGGCACCGTCACAAACCATGCCATGAAGATGTTTCTGAACAGACGCCAGTCTACTGCTTTCCTTGAACGCAGCCATCCTACAGCAACCACAGAGCCCACCTGGAAACGCAATAGTTGTCAGATAAATCCCATCATATTCTGTTAATTTGTAACTTCAAATTACATGTCTGCATACCTAAAATATAAGATTTTATAGAGGGGAATATTGCTCCACATTTGGACTGTCTACCAGACTGTTTACTGAAACCTCCCTTACACTAAATAGTCACTTCCCCCATGTCTCAGTCTCATTCCCAGACCACAGTGTTTGGCTGGCTTACCTTGCAGTGGGTTGTTGAGACAGGCAGGCCAATGTTAGAGGCAACCACGACAGTTAGGGCTGAGGCCAGTTCAATGCTGAAACCACTGAGGAGAGAGGAAAAACAACACTCATGGCTCTGAGCATGCCTGCTAAATTCAAAGACTGGTAACGTCTATGGAGGATGTGGTTTTATGACTAAGCATGAACAGGTTCTGTACTGTCTATGGAGTCTGTACCTTGAGGGGGTGATTGGGGTAAGGTCCCTGCCCATAGTCTGGATCACTCTGCGACCCCACACCCAAAGTCCAGCACAGATACCCACACCACCGTACAGGAGAATCCAAGTGGGTGTACTTGCGTTTGAAGTCACACTGCCACTTTGGTAAACCAGCCACAGAGCTATCAATGGTCCAATGGCATTACTGCAGAGGAAACAACAAGGTTATTGCAACACTGACAGACGATTTTGAACTGTGAAGTAAAAATATGACCAGCAATATGCCAATAAAACTAAGGCACCATCTATCAGGTTGATTACTGAATGTTTTATCCGATTCATATGTTGTGCAAACTTTAAGGCCCCCTGAGGCACATTTGTGCCATTGGGCTATATAAATAAAATTTGATATGACCTTTATAGAGTCTGCATACCTAACATCATTTCCTCCATGGGCAAAGGATCCAAAGCAGGCGGTGAGAATTTGGAGGAACTGGAAGAGAGTTGAGACTTCTGGTTTGTCTGCGTCAAGCCTATCATCGTTCAGAGAGCTTTGGCTGCTACCTGCATCTTCCTTCCCCATTTCTAGTGCCACGTCTCCCTCTCCAAGACCCTCTGGAGTTGTGTGCTCTGCCACAGCATTGCAGTAGCTGGTGTAACTGTCCATTCGCACTCGTTTCCTGTCCTGGCTACCTGACCCTGGGCCCTTTTCGGCATCCTCACTGGCACGGAAGTCCCCTTCTTTTTGTTTGAAATCTCCATGCATGCCAATGATAGCCATTGTGTAGGAGGTGTAGCTGTTGTTGCGCCGGATAGGCCGTTCACCCGCCTCACCCATGCAGTCACCAACCTTGGCCAGGTGGAGTTTGTGCAGTAGGTCCTTGTAGAGGCCAGAGTCCTTATGGACTGTGTGGTACTGACTGTAACCGTTACTTGGCATCTGCGCTGGCCTGTTGTTGAACTGAACCTGGTCGTTAAACTGGACCTGGTGGGGAGTATTAGTGGAACCATTGCTGTGCTGGACCTGATTGTTTGATTGAACCTGTTTGGTGTCTGAGAGAAAAACAGACTAATTAAAACCAAGACTTCGGTTGACCAATTTCCATAAGCATAAGAGTTGCATTACACTAGAGAGAAATATATTAAAATGTACTAATGTTTCTTTGCATACTTACCTCCATTTGCATTGCTGTAGTCAGTGTCATCAGAATCTCCAATGTCAAATGCTACCTTGTGTTCCTTGTTACTGTCGACATCATCAAAATCTCCAATGTCAAACGCCACTCTGCGCTCCTCAGGGGCAGCCTGGGTTTGATCTGAGGTATTCTGACTGACGGCTGCGGTGGCAGGCATAGATGTCTCCTTGGAAGTCTGTTTCAGGATTGGACAGTGGGCCTCCCTCAGCTCCCTTTTGTCCATCAGGGGGCTCTCCGAGGGGCTGGAAGACTTGATATCTCCTAGCAGGGGAGGAGTTGAACAAGATATTGCTAGAGTTGCGTCAGAACCCATGCACATTACAGCAGAGAAATCCTATCACAGCATGTACTTCATTTCACCCGGTGCTGTTGGGTACTCTAGGAATTGCATAACTACTGTCTAAAAAACCTTTGTCCCACAAATGCCACGTTACCAGCATTTAAAAGCAAGTACCTGTGTCCACAGGATCAGATGAATGATTATGACCTTATAAAGAGCTTATGAAAGACATCAAAGACTCAAAAACTCAACACACCCCGTGGTTCACATGACATGTGATTGTGGTTGTAAAGTGAATTGGATACTCAGTAACAATATTTTCTTTGTGGTCATTATAGGAGCACTGATTCAGTTGGCTACATTGCATCATACTAACTTGTCAAGGCTGAAGCTGAGGTAGTCACACTCATCCACAGGCACTGCAAATGTCAATGCCTTAAGCCAACCTAGGCTTATTTTAGTCAAAGAGTTAAAGACCAATTAGTGGATCACTACGACCCAATTAAATAGACTGTACTAGATAGAAGCTTACTGAGACTGGTCATGCCAGGTCACATATACATGCCATTGTTACTATGAGACAACATTCAAAAAACATATGCAAAGTAGTCTGACACAATGCAGATCCAGATCTGTATTGTTTTAGAAATATTGCTATAATACAATTGGAAAATATAATTTAATTTCAGTAATAAAATGACTCAGGTGAATATATCGATATTTTAAAATTATCAATATAATTCTAAATGAGATATAAAATGAGACAATATCGTAAAACTCGATAGAGCTCTTTTGCCTCTTTCCTGTTTTGTAACAATATTTTCCAGATTGTCATTACAGCAAATTCATGATGACAAAATAACCCTGAGCTCCATTTTGTGTATTAATGAGGCCAGAGTGTGGTCGAGGTTAAATGTACAATGCTAAATCCCTCTCTTGTCCAGTGGTTTAAGAGGAAACCCAACATTTAAGTGGTCACCAGTTTTTGACCACTGGGATTTGAGAATTAAGTCATCAGGTTACTATAAAGCCAAAACATAAATGTGACTTACGTTCAATCTTCTTCTTGAGGCGTGGACAGACAATAAACCAGACGACAATGCCAGTCAGCAGAGAGCAGGCCAATGAGATGAGCAGGATGCCCCACCAAGGGATCTTGTCAATTCCCAGCACTGAGGGACCACCAGGTGCCAAGAGACAGAACCAGACACACATACAGAAAGACAAAGGACAGTTTTAAAAAGAAACATCACATTAACAATGACATCAAAATGTGTATTTACAAGGGAACCTGAGGATAATGAAGGTTCAGGAGAAACATGCTTTCTGACTAAGAGAAAAATTACAGGGCCACAACCTCAAGGACATCTGACAAAGTCAGACATCTTTGGTTGGAGTTGTGAGCATTACATGACTGACTGTATTGCTTCATTGTGCCATGTACTAGTTAAATATGGAAAGCATGTGAACCCCTTGATGTGAACAGTTATGCAACACCTTATAGGTGAAAGAGCAAAATGTCACCATGACCCTCCAGGTGCCCTGCAAACAACTGCACATGGACATGAGCTCCTTAAAAGGCAACATTATTTAGGGATAAAAGGGAAAAGAAAGGGGGAGTCATCCGCTAGAGCTGTTTGTTGTAGCAATAAGGGCACCCTCTTGCCAAGCCTGCAGCAAAGCTGGTGCAGCAGAGGTATGTGTAATGCAGCAAAGGCAAGCAGCAAGTAACTCTTCAAATTTCCCTAGGGAAGCAGTCATTTCTGTCATACAAAGAAAATGCAGCTCAGGTGGTTAGGAAAAAACAAAAGCTGCTGAAAATTCCAACAACACCTCTAGTGAGGTGACCTTGGCCATGCACCTAAGCCTAACCCTTACTAGTTGTAGACCGTTGGGGGAAGTTTAGGATAAACAAAAGGAAATCAGGGCCAAAGCAAGTGCTTCAGTTGACATATTCATTTGTGGGCAGAGTCCACAGTGCAGTCTCTCCAGAGTCACGCTGCAGCATGAGACTACAGAGCATGTAACTGTTTATTTAGTTATGCAATGGAAGCTTTCTCCCTTTAGGGCAGGCATGAGAGGAAAAACTGGAAGGTGGTTCCTGTAACAGTATGTTTCACTGAAGTGAGACACAGGTGTGGCTCAGCCAGACAACTCTGGGCATTACTTAGTAGTATATAGGGGGCAGATCTTGGCCCTTCAACCCATTAAATTATTGGGAGGAGGAATCATTTTTCAAAATGGGCCTATTTGTGGAAACAAATATGTAATATTTTAGTGACAAAGCGTTTTGTTTTGTTTTTTCTTCATAATTGTCCTTGAAATAGTGGTCAATAATACCCCCATCCCTACACAGAAATGGTTTCTGTTGACTTTTGAGTTTATTTAGCACTCTCCAGAAAATTGTCTAAATGTCCGGTCAGCATAAGTCCGGTGCACAGAAAAGAAAAGAGAAGAGAAGAGGAAAGTAGAGACTTGAGGGATTTTATGAGAAAATATTTAAAACCAGGTGATGATGATGATGAGGCTGGAACAAGTGGAGCGGGGGAGGAAGCGACAGGCAGTCGCGTCAGTCTATAGCAACAGCACGTAAACGTTTACCAGCTTTTAACATGACCTAACTGTCCAGTCATGCTCTAGTTTAACGTGTATGAATCTTATATAAAAGACAACATGCTCTCTGACATAAACAGCTCAGTGTGGTAGCTCCATCAGAGATGAGGGAGGTCCGACAGCGGAGCAGGAGAACTAGCTGAGGCGTGTTGCTCAGATGACAGAGTGAGAGGAGGAGAACGATCCACTTAGACTGATGAAGGAGGGTCTGCCTGCCCCGGAGCAGGGAGAGAGATTCAGGCTGAGAGAGAAGTGACAGAGCGAGCCGACAACAGTCACAGCGATGTGGGAGGGGCTCGGTGCCCCGTTGGAGAGCAGGAGACTGATCAGACACTTAATTACAGCGATCCTGCATTATTACCATCTAAAATGGCCGACTCTGATAGAGTGAACGTCGCTAAAGTCACATTACAATGTTACTAGTTAAAAAAAAATTATGTCAGAATTCAGTGGGCTTGGAGGGGTGGGGCATCTAAGATTGTCTTGTCCCAGGAACAGCCAAGACTGTCAGCTGGCCTGACCACAACCATGCAGTGGGATGAATGGGATTGCACAGGAAATGGAAAATTTAACCACAGCTTTGTTGCAAACCCCTCCCTAAAACCCTGGTATCCAATGACCTAATAACATGTTTTGTTGTTTTTGTACGTGCAGTTCACAACTAACAGTTAAAGCTGTTACTGACTTGGCAACAAACTTCTGGCTTATTTGTCCCTCCTTTTGTTTAGAAAAAAGTGCAGCACTCACTAGTGTATTAGTATTAAGTGACAGCTGCGTTAGGTATTAGCGCTAAGGATATCTGTAGGTCTAATAGTCACTCCTAACAATAGCTATACCATTGTTAACAATAGCAGCCTCCGAAGACATTTACTTTTGCCTCCCAGGACCATGGCTCAGGTTTATAAACATGGGGCATGTATACTATGTTTGTGTCAGTTATGTTGATTGTTTGGTGTCCATGGGGCAACCAGTGTCACCAGGTGTTAAGTAGCATATGTTTAATATGTTTATTGGCATTTCCTTGAGGGTAACAAGTGAATTAACCATTTAAAGTATCTCTAAAGGTGATGATTTGATACTGATGTCTTAAGTCTTTATATTTTAGTCACAAGGATTTTAAGAGAGCAGAAATTAGATTATAATTCTGTTTATGGGTAGATTTTTCAGTGGTGGATTGACAGCAGCTGAGTAATTTATAAAGTGTGAAGAACTAACACACATGACGCTTCATCTGTTAACAATCACCATCTGACCCTTTACATTCTTTGGACGAATTGCAATCATTTCTTCATATGCTGACTTTATATTTCTAGCTGGTGTAGGTGCTGTGGGATGCCTGGTGTCCTATCGCACCAGGCTCTAGATCAGAGAAACTAAACATACTGTTCTCAGTTGGCTGCAGATAATGTTGGTGCATTAGAGTGCATATATCAGCTATTCAGAGCTACTGTTGGTCCTGTGCCAGAATACTACACTATAGAAAACTTGGTTGTATTATGCTATTAACATACTACTATAAACTAGATATTTGGTATCTACTTAAACTTTTTGGATACTCAATTACGTATAATTCATACTTTGTGTTGTTTAGTCATTGTAAAACTGAAGATGCAGGAATCAATGAGGGTTATGTTTCAACAGGTTTCGCTGCATTCGGAAGCCTTTAACAGTGAGTCTGAATGGCGTCAATTTGTCCATGTCTTAAGTTTACAAAATATTTGGATACAATGGTGTTTATCTGAATATAAATTTAAGTATCAACCAAAATCAAAACCCAGCTTTAAAGATGGTGTAATGGGTTTGTGTCTAAGTTGCAATCCTGCACCTTTTTATGTGAGGTACCGAAGCACATGTTGTCATGTACATGGTGTAAAGGGACTTAACACAACTGTACAGAATGTGTCTGACCAAGCAGGGTTATAGGCTATGATGAAACTGCAAGTGTTCTCCTCTCTGAGTGTGCTGATGTGTATGCACACATCAACGCACCATATCTGGTCTGGCCTGTAGCAGCCATTTAATGGCCCAGGCCAGCTAACATCTTGACTTTTAGGCCCTGTAGAGAGAAAAAACAAAGGAGCGAAAGTTGCTCATTTAATAAAAGGTTTCTGTAAGACAAACAACCTACAAGCATTCAAAGCATTTCTATATTAATTCTGAGTGGCAGACAACTATGACCACTTCCAACCACCCTTTACTTCCTTTTTCCTCCTCCACATCTGAAGGGCACAGACAGTGACATCAAGAATTAAGAGAAATCTCCCCGTTGTGCTCCACTCACAATCATTCCAGCTGTGACCCACATACAACCACAAGCAAGAGAGCCCCAAAAAACATGTTAAAATAAACACTGCTCCTGTGTCTGGGTCAGTCTGGAATATATGCGGGTATCCAGCTGTCTGAGAGAGCAGTTTATTTTAAGCTGTGGCTACAGGCAGGCATGCAGAGCAAAATGACTGAAACAATGATACTCACCCGGTGCTCCAGTGAACATGATGGAGAACAGGTTGATTCCCATGGTCACTGCATAGAAGACAGGCAGGGCCTTCAGTCCATTAGGTACAGGGTCTTTCTACAGGGACAAAACACAGCAATAAGCCAAGAACCAAACTGCCAGGTTAGAGTTAATGACATAACAAGGACAATGTGGTAACTTGAACCTTGCTGAATGTAACAAACATTTCCTTAGTTTCATTTTGAGCGTGGACTAATACAGTGTTGAAACTGACCTTAAAATGTCACACAGGAAGGCTCTTCTTTCACTCATTTGCTCACGCACTCACATGCACACAGAAAACTGGTAACAGCCAGCGTACCTTGCGTAAGATGAACATGCGTACAAAGTAGAAGACAGCGCCGGACATTATTCCAGACAAAAGGGGACTCAGGAACCAAGAAGCAACTACAAGTTCAAGAAAAAAGAATTGCAATTTAGAGTACATGTAATAACTGACTAATTTGTCAAACTGAAACAAAAATCCTGTCTATGGCATCTGAGTTTTAAAATGATAAAAACAACTAAATCTAGGACAAGCCTTGCTTTAATAGTACAATTGTACTAATACTATTGTACTATTAAAGTACAGAATAACATCACGTGATCGGGTTTCACAGAACTGTTGAAAGGCTTCTTGCTAATCTTCCCTGAAACTTTTCTTCAAGGAAATGCAATACTGTTTTTTTCTCTCTACGAAATGCAATACCTTTTGGGAGGTAGGGCAGTCATGTCTGGTCTAAACAAGAAATCTCAACTGCATCTCAGCTATGCCAGTTACCACTTATAGCTATAAAGTAGTAACACTCATTCCCTTGTAAAGTAGACATTCTTGGTTATTTTGGCAACACAGCTACAGTACTGAGTCATATGGCTAGTCAAGATGATCATTTACACTTCATCCAACCACTGAAACAATAAGGGTTCTTCTGTGATTTAAATGTAACATTTCAAATAATTCACTAAACGGAATTATGTTAACATTTATTTATTTAAAATACATTTGTCCACCCCCAGAATTTTCTATTAAGTACAAACAGTCTGGTTTACATTAGCTTTAGATTTTCTCAATGAACACAGACCTGAAAATCTCCACTTATTGTATCAAATTTGAAAAACAAGTTGTGAAATTAGGTTTCATTCTGTATACTGCTATAAACCTGAGTAAACTGCCCCATGTTCTGAAAAATGTCCTTGCCTATTCTATTAGCACATCCCATTAGAATATTAAAAAGAGTTTCACTTTCATATTTCTATATGCATTGCTGACTTACCAATGCGAATGAGTTCCAACCATCTGACCCCCTGCTGGCCTTTGGCAACCAGCGAGAAGCCGATAGTAGCACCAACAATGCAGTGTGTTCCAGAGATTGGGAGCTTAAGGAAGGAAGCGGCCAGCTGCCACACAGCAGAACCTAGTGATAATTAAGAAATTTATCACATTAGACACAAACATGTTGACCTCAACCCAGCTTTTCCATATACCTTTGCAGAGAACTTAAAAAAATATTATCTCTGCATAAACACACATTAATAAATAAAAGCCTCCTAGCAGTCTAAGGGTCTCCTTGTTAAGACAAAGCACTGTAGAAACTGGTAAAAAAAAGAAAAGTTTAAGGTAATTGTAGGAATACTTTTTTGCTTGACAGTTTAAATCAGAAATTTCTCCAAGAAAAGCAATTTGGGCAATTTTCCTATTAAGTGATGAATCAAACCTATGTGAATATGAGCAATTTACAGAATCAGTAACTCCCTATTCCCAGGAATTAGTTTGAAATCAAGATTTTCTAGCTGTAAGGACCAAAATGTTATGCCTAACACGCCACCAAGTTTTGTTCACATGGTTCAGTGACTGCACTTTTAACTACATGCCAAGATAAGCTGCAGATACTCACCAACCATGGCACTGACAGATCCAGCCATTAGAACGTGTTCACAGTTTTTGTACATGCCCACATCGATGATACCCTTACGGATGGTTTCGCTCACTTTGGCCCCCAGAAGCACAGAGCCCAGAGTCTCGAACACTGTGGCCAGAATGCATGCCTGTCGCAAAGTGACCACTCCAGAGCCAACGGCTGTGCCAAAAGAGTTGGCAACATCATTGGCACCCACAGAAAAGGCTAAGATGAAAGCGATGATGAAGCCGACAATCAGCAGCCACATGTAATCTGTCAGCACAGTTGAGCCCTGAACTGACAGTCCTACTGTGGAGGCCAGTATTATTGCCGTCGCAGTTGTTGAAACCATGATTGCAGGCTATAGAGGATTTGCTTCACAATCTTAAAGGGAATGAATGCCTGTCAAAATTGCTTTCTAAATAATGCTATTTAAACAGCAGCTAGTACAAAAAGAGGTACGAGGTAAAATAAATAATTGGCTAATCTTTAGGCCCACCCGCCTTAACAGGATTTCTGAGAATTAGCAGTGCAAACTTGTAAAAGGTTTACCTGGGACTGACCAGAAAACAAATAAGGTAAACAGAGGTATAGTAAAGGCTTATTGCTATCCTGTAATTAAAGTAGATCTGTTGCTGTTCTTTGGGCGCTGTGCTATCAAGCAGTTTGAACAGACAGCCATTGTGCAACTGTAACTGCAGATGAGCAGGGGTACATCCTGAAAAGACAAAGACAGAAAAGGCTTGTTTTACTAACTGTTCATACTCATTACCACCTTAATTCTGAGGCTCGTGAAAAAGCACACAGCAAAGACACTGATACAACACGAAAGGGAAATTATGGTTTACAGTCACACTATTTATAACTGAATAAGATAAAGCAGAAAAGGGGAAAATCCATAGTAACCGCTGGGACCTGAAGAACGACCTCTAGTAAAAGCCTTTCCTGACAACCCAATGGGAAGCCATTTTTGTAACTGCCGCAGGAAAGGACCCGATTATATTAACACCAACGTCCTCAATTTTGACAGACATTTCAACATTTGTATCGTTCATTGCCGTTGTGTTGAGAATTTATTAGCTCATATGAGATGGGCCGATATGAGATAAATGGTGCCTTATCTTTATGAGACGTTATAGTTTTGTCTTACGTGTGCACGTGTCGTCATCCATTCATTGAGTACTACTCGTACAGCGACACGCGCCTGTAGAAACACGGCCGATCTACACTCGCCGTTAAACCTTTAATTTATCGTTACAATCGATATAATAGCTATCGTGCTTATTTTCAATTATGTTTGTAGTGTTTTTTCCCCTTCCTTGTTAAACTGGGACGTAACCGGATGTGACTCACTTTGGGGAACCCAAGCCACCGATGCGGCACTACGAGTGACTGAGTGGGCAGTCACCGTCGAGCCAGCTTCGGTGACCTGCCAAGTGTGTGCGGGACAGACGGGTCATCTTGCCAACGCTGGCTTAACATTAACATAAATTACAGCTTTCTCTGCATCATTAACCTTGCTCCGAGTCACATGTTAACACAGACCTAACTACTGTTAACGTCAACTCATAATCAACAACCAAAATCTGCTCTGCTCTACTTAAGTTAACAATACATTGTCTGTTTTCGCTTCCACTGAGTGGCAGTGGTTCGTATCATTTATGTTGTATAGTTAGCTACAGAGCACAATGGTTTCTTACTCAGGCTAACGTTAGCGTTAAGTTAACAAATAATCATAACGTTAACCTTAGTTATAGTGGTCTGTGAATAACGTTAAACTATAAAGAGCTCTTTATGATGACAGACAGCGTAAATAAGTGTTTAAAAACTCACCACACGTAGCAGTTGTCAGTCCTGTGAATAGCTCTTGCTAGCCAGTAAGCTAATTAGCTCGCGCGCGCACAGACTCTACCGTTACGATAGCGCGCGCGGGATAATGAAAAAATGAACGGACTACGTAATATAACCCACTCAAAAGCTGCCTTAAATTAAATAAGATATGTATGGCTGGCAGATTCGATGTGAAATAAATCCTTCTTTTAAAATCCAGAAACGTCTCAAATTGAATGAGAACTCCGCTGCCGCATGTGTGGAACTCGCTCGTGCCGGTCTGAAGAGCGGGTGGGGGGGGTTCTTTTTTTATTGGATATACCCTTCAGTACAGCCCGCCCCCCCGCCGCCGCCCAGCTGTCAGCAGCACTCCTCCTTCTCTCTCTTTTTTTTTAACGCATCATGTGTTCAGTGCATGGGTGTAGCGCTTATCGCCAAGTCCCACCTCACAGCGTGGTTTTCCCTCCACAGCATTACTCTGCATTCTTCCGCTTATAGTCAGAAACACCATCACCCACACGCGTGTACATGCAATACTTGCAGTGTTTTACCTACCTGCAAATCGGCGTGTGTAGCTGTGTATAGTGGTGAAATGTAACTAAGTAATTCAAGTATTATACTTGGATGTAATCTTGAACTAGTTCAATATTTTCATTTCATCTTGCTTCATACTTGTACTCATTGTTGAAAGAAGCACGCATCCTTTACTTGAGTAAATGTATTATAAAAATGCTCCATTGCAAGTAAAGCTCTTAATTCAGTATCATACTTTAGTACAAGTACATATTAGCGACAATATCTAGTTAAAGAAGTGAAAATCAAACTACTTGTTGGGCAGAGTAGCCCTATCTGTTATTCTTAATAGCCTGCTGTTGGAGTACTATATTAATAATAATGCATGATATTTTAAAAACAGATTATATACTTTATAAATTGAGTTTTATTTGGAAAAGTAACTAATTAAGAAAATTTAGTGATTTTTTACTTAAACCAGTTTCATCTAAAATGTAGCCAGCTATAAAGAATATAAATATTGTATCACTACATCTATTTAACAGCTGTAGTTACTGATCAAGTTATTATCGGCCTACACAAAACCTATGATGACGTTATATAATACATATCTATGGGTCAGCACCCAAGACACATACAACTAATACAATATATAGAAACAAATGTTTTTTTTTTTTTTGTTTTTTATCAATAAGTTCTACATAAATTGCTGTGAGTTTACATTTCAAACTTCGTAGACAATAACACTAACACAACTGACCCCATAATAACAACTGCTTATAGGGAAACTGTCACTTTGAAACAGCGCAGGAAAACGCCCGCTGATGGTGCTGTTGACTGCGCGGCAGAAGACTTTACATTCATTCAAGTGCGTTCGTCTGGAAATGATAACATTCATCCTCTAACAAAAGTGGTTTTCTTTGGTGATTGTTCGTCTACTGTATTCATCAACAGCGACGTGATATGCTGAATGGAAGGATTATTCAATAAGCAAAAGCAAAATAAAGATTAATAGCAACAATGTGTCTTTCAATGGCAGCAACGAGGAAACAGTGAGGATTTAGGCAGTTGAACACACTACAGTTATTTATGTAGGCCTGCGTAGTTTGACGCTGTGAGCACGTATAATTATTATTTTATTGCAAGCTCACTCATTTGAATTAAATTTAATCGGACCTTGACGTTACCCCTTTCGAGGATCATGAAAAGTCCTTGACGCCAAATTATTGTTTTTTTTTTCAGGGTCGGACGTAAGCTCTTGTCGTTACAATTTTTGTTTGAGCACCTGAAGGCAGCATTTTGCAAATGCAAAGGAAGGAGGGGCGTTCACAGACACTTCTGTTCACAGCTCAGTCACAAAACTAGAAAATTCCAGACTTGCGTTCGTGACTTCAAAAGATTATTCTTTAACTCCTACCTAGCAGCTACTCCCACTAATAATATCACAATAATTCCTCCCCTGCTAGTAACCAGAGGCCAGTTACAGAAACGCCACCTCATCTTAACCAAAGATTAGATTAGAGTGGGACTGTACTGATGTTTGTTTTGATAGGTTCCACTCCAAGAGGCTTGATGGTGCCTTAACGCAGATCAAATTCAAAAGTACTAAAATATACTTTATTTTTAAGTTTATTATTAATGGTTAAAAAAAAAAAACAGTTCCTTTAAGTAAAATCGTGCATGCAAATACTACTCACTACTGCTGTGAAACGAATTACTATTTTGAGTAGTTTGATTTAGAGATAAGTAAACTAAAAGGCACATGATCTGTGTTTACACAATTTTCTTCAAAGCATCTTGTCTCATAGTCTTATGATCCTGAGATCCTTCAAACTTTTATAAGCAACACACACATGACTTCCATATAAATGTTAATGGATGAGCTAATATGGTTACTGGATGGTTAAATTAAGTATTCCCCTGGTTACAACAACTTAATGCAATGACACTGTCTGTTAATATTTAGGTTATTACCTCTGGTATATACAGTTTATACAGATATTTGATGTCTCAGGTTGCATAAAGTAATTGAACCAAAAGCTGAATGAATGGCAGGGTTAGACAAAGAAAGTGTAATACACTATAGACTTGCTTCCATCGATTCCCTGTGAGGATAATAATACAGCAATAAAGAAACCTTCGAGCACACAGTACTTCAAAACCACTGTGCCAGATTCTCTTGTGTACCTATTCTTTTAGCATAATTTTGGTAACTTGTAACTTTGAACCGAGTTTTTGCACACATCTAGAGTAAGATTGACCAACAATGTTCTCTGCGTGGTTGAATGGCGCCATCTAGCGTACATTATTTTATGTTTTAATATGTATAGTATCTGACACGAATTTTCATATTTACTTCTCACAAGTAAGCACTTTTGCTTTATCATCGACAACAAATACAAATTAAGTCTTTCCAAACTTTTAGTCAAAAGAGTTTTATCGGCACAGTCGAATGATTCAGTGTATGTACATGCTTTTTCAAAACAAAACCAACAATGTCGCTGCTGGACAGTGTTTTTCACTCAACGGCACACATACATAAATCCATCCTCTAAAACTTGTTTGTTGTAACACAGTGGTCCTCGACACGTCTTCAAATCCTCTCTACTGAAAAACACGTGGTGAGTCGTTGCTGATACTGGTGACTTTGGCGTTGAACAGCAACACTGATTGACTTTGGTTTCCTCTTTCCAGTTTGACTTCAGCTTTCAGCGGACACTGATCTTGGAAAACGGCCCTTCTGCACTATAACAGCTAACCCGAGACACTCAGACGTAAAATCTGATCTCAGTTCATCGAACACACTGGAAGGGGGATCTTTGTGGTCGAAGGGCTGGACCACGCCGGACAGCCGCACATGCTAGGTCTTGAACAGCTATATTAGAGACAGTCTCCCGCATGGACCAATTACATTTACCCCACAACAACAAACACCCAATGAGCGCCCGCTCCAGAGTCTGGTAGGCGGGGCTTCAGAGTGATTGTGAGAGTAGAAAGCGGAGGTCAAATACACTGCAAGAGTTTGAAAAACGTGAGGCTGCCTTCAGGAAAGATACACAGGTAGAAAATTGTATCGGAATAGTTTATATTAGCTTTTAAAACGTTCAGTGCAGTTATTAGAGTTCCGGAGAATCAGAAATGCAAGTGCAGCCTTTAGTGGTGCGTACTTTGTTCGTGTCGCAATAGAAGACCATTAACAGATAACGTTAGCTACCGTAATGCTAATTACGACATGACATGTCGCATGTTCGTAGACAGCTCGATAACTTATATTGACTTGCAGATGGAGTAAAAATATGACTTCTACTAGCCAGACGTCCATATAGCTACCATTTATAGAAGTAATGTATGGTGCATCACCATAGAGCATTAACTTTAGCAAGGAAATTAGCTAGTTAGCTAGTCGCTGCACTTTGCTTCCTGTAGCATTGATTTTGTCTTTGGGAACTTGTGTCACGGTCACAGCTGTCATGTTTCACTCTGTGCCCCGTCGTCCGATCTGCGAGATCAGTTCACATACAATGAGGCTTCAGAGCTGCAGGTCATTCAGGCGGACTGTCGAGGAGGGCAGAAAAAATCTTGAGAGGTTACCATGGCTAAACAGAAGCACGGGCCTGCTGTTGTCCTGGCTCAAGAGGGCAGGTATCGATGCCAGTGAGGCCGTGAGCTCTGGCCAAAAGAGGAAGGGCTTGCTCTCCATATTTGCAGACCACTGCAGCTTTGTGACCGGCCAGAGGCTCCGACGTGCTTGCCAGATTGCTGAGCTTTACTCCAACCTGTACTCAGAGCGCACCAGGTGGACCCTGGTTGGGAGCATATGGCGCAGGTTTCAGAGCAAGCACGCCCCCAGTGGAAGACTTCTTGCGGCCCTGGCTGGTGTTTTCATGTGGGAAAATGAGATGATTCAAGATGAGGAAATTCGCAGGTTGGATAACTCTCTTTAAACTCTGATGTGCAGGCTACTGTGCAAAGACATGCAATAGGGTGACACAGTATTGGAAACGCAGCACCGCCCCCACCATCATCAAATTGCCATTGTAATCTATGCAGTAGAGCATTTAAGCTGTTTTGCAGCACCTTGCCAATACACTTCATACAGTTTTTTCCTGTATCACACATGCATATGTGCAGTGATTTATTTCTTATTGACGTGACTATGGTCTATAATATCAACTGTGCAGCATGCACCTGTCTTGATAGTTGCATTCTATTTTTAGGTGTGGACTAGAGTTGCAGGCACTGGAGACAGTCAAATGTCTAACGACATCCTCGGGGACTACAACTGGACAACAGGATCCAGGCTGGGAAGTTGTGATGGAGAAGAAAGATTTCAGAGTTTGGAGGCGGCCTATTCTTAACAGTCACCTTTATGAGTACAGAGGTCAGCCAACTCACAATCTCACTTGTTTAACCAGGTTTCTGAAACACAGATTAAGCACACATTTATCATCTTCTCTTTTGTGCTTTTAGCATTTCTTTTGGTTTTGTTGATATGGGTATGATTCGTCTTAAGAGTCAGCATCCTTTGTTTATGTTTCCTTTGCAGTACTGGGCTCCTACAGTGATGTCACACCAAGACAGTTCTTCAATGTACAGGTACAGCCTTTTTAAATGTATATATGAGCCTCAGCGAATGAAATGGAACATTTATTCTATGTAGGTACAGGCTTGCAGTAAGATGACATCAGGAAGTATGAAAAAATGACATCCAACACTCTGTTATTGTTTTGTTTTGGTGCCCAGCAAACTTTTCATTTTTGACGTTTCAACTTCTAGACAATGGAAATGTTTGCGTCACTTGAATAAAATTACATCTAGACGTTTATATCCAACTGGAAATAAAGTGGGTGCAGATTTAATATTTATAGCAATGTGACCTAGCTGCAAAACAAAGATGGGGTAAATTAAGTTGAAGTCGGGCTTTCACACTGGCTGTGGTATTCATGGGTTGTGTATGTGGTATATTTACAGGTATGATTTTCATTATCAGCTCTTGCAAAACCTGCATGTTAATGTTGTAAATGTACAGTGTAAAAGCCACTGTAACATTTTGTGTACTATGTTAAGTACCTTACCCTTGACATATTATTTTCCCTTTCTTCCAGCTTGATACAGAGTACAGGAAGAAGTGGGATTCTCTGGTTATCAAGCTTGAAGTGGTGGACCGAGATTCCAGCACAGGCTCTGAAGTTGTGCACTGGGCTACACACTTTCCTGTGAGTTTCTGCTGATTGCTATTATTCCTGTATTGATGATGCTATTTTAGATGGCACTTTCTTTTTCTCTTTTGTCATCCAAGTGTAGTGACAGACTGCTGCAGTGACAGTTTTTCAAGAGAAACTACTAGTTAGGTTATATTCATCAGTTTATATCAGCTGTTCTTTAATCTTGTTTAATGTCCTCTCACAGTATCCCATGTACTCAAGAGACTACGTGTATGTACGCCGCTATCATGTTGATGTCAACAACAACTTGATGATTTTGGTGTCCAGGTGGGACTTTCTGGAGTTTTTGATGCAATCCTAGATGAGCAACTTGATTTCTGTCTGTGTCACATGAATTTGGAATATTTGTCATTCTGTTATACAGGGCTGTGCAGCATCCCAGAGTCCCAGAGACTCAGGAATTTGTGAGAGTGAATTCATATCAGTCAAAGATGGTCATTCGCCCTCACAGGTCCTTCGATGAGGTTTGTATTTAATGTGTTGTTACACAAATTAATTATTTAATATAACTTGCATTCGGCATCCTGTGATTTGTATCCACTGACTCAGGCTCCATGCTTTTCTCCACAGAATGGATTTGATTACCTGCTGACTTATAGTGATGACCCTCATACTGTTTTTCCTCGTTACTGTTTGAGCTGGATGGTGTCAAGTGGTGAGCTCTTCTTACTAGTTGAAACTAATCAGGGTTGCATCTAATGTTTTCTTTGTACAATAGTATGTCATTGTGAGACCTTCTTTTCCAAACTTGTTTTGCTTGCTGTTACATACAGATTTGAGAATTTTTATACTTTGTGAATGTATTTTGTTCCTGAAATACATTCTGTGTTTCACTATTGAGTATATGTATTCTTCCCTCATACTAAGGAGGTTCTCCCTTTGTACCTGGCAGGTATGCCTGATTTCCTAGAGAAGCTACACACTGCTGCCTTGAGGGCGAAGAACTTGGAAGTGGGAATCCATGACTATGCAGGTGTCATTAAATCCAGTGATACGAGCCGCCAGCCAAGCCAGGAGCGCCTCAGTGGAGAAAACCCACACACAGGTGGACCTGGACAGATATATGCTTGAGATAGTTATTTTGTGGAGGGGTTATGTTACTGTGTTTTCATTTGCACTTGAACCCAAATCAAACCCTCCAACTCCAACATTTGAGCACATTGCTTGAACTGCAAATGGAACTTGCGACCTACATAGAGTAAAGACAAATATACTGGAAGTCCCTCCATAGACATGGTTATGTAGGTTGTAGATGAGGTGTCACAAAAGCAATGCACTGTGTTGGTGACAGCATTACTGTTCTTTGTAGGAAATGTTGCCATGGAAATTACCATCCAGATTGCTGGCCTTGGCGCAGTGTTTGCTTAGCCAAGGCAACATGGCATTTTTTTTGTCTCCTTTCGCAATGATGTATGTCCTGCAACATTGGTAATATTGAGATGAATTTCTAATTGTACAGATGCTTTTTGCCAAAGCACTGTTTCTTTGTTCAGTGTTTTGTGTCTTGTCTTCCGTTGTTCAATAAGACTTGATCTTAAAGGCTGTTCAAAGCCAGCACTGACACCGCATTTTTAGTGTCTGTGGTGTGATTTCAGGGTGATGTTAAAATCATTGTGCAGTATTGGACATAGAACAGAAACTATGACTGACGTCTGGTCGACATTTTCACATAAATATAAAACTATAACCAAGACAGATGAAGAACTGAGGCCTCTGTGGGGAACACTTTCTAGTATGTTTTTTCATGTAAAGGATTTAAAGCAGCTTGCTCCTTTTTTGCTTGCAGCATGAGAGACTGATTTTCATGAGTGGACGAAATGGATTAATAAAAATTAAACAAGATGATGCTGTTGGAAAAATTGTCCACAGAGTAGAAAATTTATTCAATTGAAAAAACTCTAGGGCTTCTGTAAATGTTTTGGGAAAAGTGTTGGTTTGCTGACTGTTTCACAATGTTCGTCTGACTGCTCTTAACCGCCAACATTGACAAAACAGCCTTCTGAAGATAAACCAGTCCTTCAGCGTTAGGGGCATAGTGTCTTAAAACAACCATATAAATCCTCAGATACAATGGTACAACCCCACAGAGAGACATTTTAATAAACCAGTGCTCTTTTTATTTTATTTTAAGAGAAACATACAGCACTTGTGCCACATCACTGTCCATTTGTATTTCATACAAAACAAGTTTAAAAATGTTATGGTATCCCTTTTCAGCTCATAAATGATTTAGTCTATCCCAGTGGTAACAGCTGTCACTTTAGTTTGCACTACTGGATTTATGAGTATGTTTTTTTTTTTTTTCTTTGTTTTCCTGTAGATCATGCATTGTCATTCTAAAGTTTGTGTTGTTATTAATGTGGGTCCCGAAACTACATAGAATTCATCCTTCCAAATTATCCTCCTGGTTTTGTAATTAACTGTTTGCAGGGGGAGTTATGAATGTACACAGAGCACCGTGTGCTGTGGAATAAAACATCTCCTAATAAAGTAGTGTTTACAGCCTGACAATCTGGTGCAAATATCTTGAACTAATTTGTGAAGCACGTCTCATCTTGTACTAAAATTTAATGTCATATTTGTATGTGGTACAGCAGAGTGAATTACAGTAAACTGTTGATAAAGCAGTACATTGTGGAAAAGAAACCTATCCCCATTGTTTCAAAAATCTTTGTATTGTATAACTATTCTGGAGTGAAATATTTCTTGCTTTTTAATTAAAGAAATGTTAAGGGGGAAACATTGTTTTTGATATTTATCCTGTGTGGTCAAACAAAACCCTAAGAGATCATAATAACCCAATAAATCAAGTGTTATGCAACATTTTCTAATGTTCAGCTTGAGAATGTAACATTTTTATAATCTGTCATTTGTAGATGCTGATGGTGTCACCTGCAGTTATCTAAAGTTCTCACATCTTGTTTTTTTCTTTCTGCAGACGGTGTAACAGTTGTGATTAACTACCACGTGAATTACTTAAATAACAGAAAAGTGATTGTATGGATATGAACTGATGCACTTGTAACTCTGTGATTTTTAAGAATTACTGAAATAGAAGAGCAACTGATCAAGTCAAATAAAAATATCTTGGTGTTCAGGTGTTGATTGGAGAGCACTCTGTTTTGACCCTGTCTTGGTAAAGGGGAAGGTGATTAGCCTTGTGTTTGTGCAAGGCAGCGACTGTAGTCCAGTCTAATGGGATAATCTGTAAACCCTGTCTGGGCAGAAGGTCAGTGACAAACTTCACAGAGGCTTCACAGTTTACTGGGATTAACGTCTGGTCGACTGATCGAATGTACTGACCAAAAAACTGTCGAAAATCAATACAGATTCTATACAGTGTGTACTATGTACCAATTGTAACAGCCTACTGCTTTGCAGTTGGTTACTTTCATACTAGAGGCAGAGGAGATGATGCAATTAATTCGATGTTAGATATTAATCTGTGATTTAGGGATATCGCTGCTAATTAAACTTCACAGACAGAAGAGATTGAATGCTTGTTTTGTTTTCCAAGGTTTTTTGAGCTGCTTCCCAATGAGCTTCCCAATGTTTTTTTTCCAGCTGTAGGTCTTCCATTTCGTTTGTATGTTGCATAACAGGAGAATAGTACTTTACAGTACATTCAAAAATTAACTGCATTTACAGTATATCAGTATATAAAGTGATTTAATGATACTCAATTTTGTTCCTATTCTGTTCTAAAAACTATTAGTTTAGGACGTACAGTATTGCATATACGTGTTTTAGTTTGAATCATTTCACAACTTTGTTGTGCATGATGGCTTCATTTGATAAATTGCAATTAAAACTCTTTAACAGCTAGTAGCAGCTGTATGTAACACAGAATCTACAATTCAGGAAGAAAAATAGCACACCCCATCCACGGTGACAGTGCAGTTCTAAAAAATAAAGATAACATTACATCAATAGCAATAACATTTATAATTTTAAGGTACGTGCTGCTGGCAAGATTGCATTTCTCAAACAAAAGCATGTGTATTTTTCTGGAAATACTGGACATGACATGTCCAGTATTTTCCTTCAGGATTGAGTGCATTGACTCTACAATAATACCAGGCACTTAGTAGATTACTTCACTGTAATGTTTATGACAGTGATTCAAGGCAAAGAATCTTACAGCAATATTTTATAGTGTATGTTATCATCTTATGCCTGCAGCACACAAAATGAGGAATGAAGAGTGAATTCATTAAAAGAGTAGAGTAATAAAGAAAGGAGGGGTATATTTCTAATCATTTAAAATGTATTGATAAAATGCACTACTTGTGATTTGATTTATGGTACAACACAGACTGAAATATAAGTAACTGGGCACTGAAACAAGACTAATATAATTTTATCAGCATTTCAAGAACATAAGCTATGTCTGAAACGCATTGGCTTGTACGTCTTAGACATTGCGTGCTGTCTCATGATTTGATTTATAGATGTGCAGTGTCTGCACAGCGTTCACACTGTTTTAATATATGTTCTCAACTGGCTGAAATTATTAGCCATAGTTAAAAGCCACTGAGCACTTACTGTAATTGATTGTTTCCACAAATCTGCATTAATGGGAACCAACCAGCTTTTCTGGAAATGACTGCTTTATCCATGTGAATGCTATAAACCCTTCAAGACTCATTCTCACTTTTTATAACCAGTTGCTTGCAGATGAAAGACAATGGTGCGAGGAAAACACACAATATGTTTAGATGATATTTATTGATCACAGTTCTATATCTTAGAGCACATCATGAGAAAAAAACAGAAAATTACAGCATATAAGTGATAAATTGATGATATAAAATTTTAAATTACCTTGTGGTTATTGGTCTTTAAGATTAAGATTAAGATTAAGATTATTGCCCCATTTTAGAGTTTGTTTAAATTTTATTTGTTCAGTAAAAACACACAAGTACATGCATTTTAGTCAACACGAGTTTTCTAAATTGTTATCAGATCACAATAGAAGGCAGATAGTGCTCACAAGTCTCCAAGGTGCTTGGCACAACCATGGACAGAAGAAACACTGCATGGTTAGATCAAGCACAATGGGGTCCTGGGCGAAAACCCAACATTTTGCAGGATCCAGTTCATTGTAAGGCATCCAACGGACTTAGTTGAATGTGTGAATGTAATGTAAGGGCATAAAAACAGTAAAGTAGAATATATCTTTTTGTTTTTTGACCACCGTAGTTAGAAGTTATACTTATTGAGTGTTGTATGAAAACTCCTCAAAGAAATACATTATCTAAATATTTTCTAGGTTCCTTGAGCAGTCCCACAGTTTAGTGGCATCGGCAGTCCAAGAGACAAAATGTTTCAAAGGTATGAGGGTAGGGATCCGCTCTGCAGGAGTGATTGTTAAAAAAAAGTCACCATTGGTTTACAGAGTACGCAATGAATTGTAACATGACTGCACCTAAGAACATCTGCAGAATAAAAAGAAATGATTAGTCATAGGTCATGGTCACTGCGGAAAAGAGGGATACACCCTTTTTGCGCACAAAGTGCGTCATGCCCCACCCTCCAATCCTTTGCGTCCAGCTATATCAGACACAAAAAAAAATTTTTTCGTACAAATATTCAACATTTTCAAGAAAAGATTTAAAATAGGCCTGAGGATAGGACGCTTAATCAAATCAATTCTTCATCAGTCTATTGGTTGTTCTTCAAGTGATCAATGGAAACAGAGTTTGCATGATTCATCAGTGATCTTGTAAGGACCTGCAGCATCTTATACAGTCCTGTCTCTGAAACCGTACTTGAAATTGACTAGAACAATTAGTCTTGGTGACCAGTGACACCAATGAACTGCATCGCTGTAGTCCAACTGAGGACATTTACCGTCTCCTCAGAGTAAAGACACAACCACTCCTGATATTTTAGTCCTAACTATGTTAACAGTCACTGAGCACAATGTCAAGAGTCATGATACCATCAAGCTAAGACAGCTGTTGTCTAAAAGGTTTGACAATCTTGTTACCTTTTCTAGTGTCTCTTTCAGCTCCCCAGGGACGTCTTACTAATGAGAAGGCATGGTGCAATAATCAACTTTGAGCCCAGGCAACTGAACCACTTTGTTTGATGAAATTATACCATAATGCATATTAATGCACAATGAAGAAACCCTGAATTTGTAGTGACCAAATGGTACAAAAATGGGAGCACTTTGGGTGGGAATGGTGGGTGGTGGCGGTGAAACAGACCTCTGTTTTTCAGAACAATGAGAATGGTTCAAAGGGATGCAGTGTGGCTGATGGGATGGTGTGATGGTTTTTATGCATGGATGATTGTGATACATAAAGATGATTTCTTACCTTGTCTTTGGTGCGTTGTCTTTCTTCTTTGACACGGACAACCCCAATCATGGTCTTTAAAGAGTAAGAATCGAATTCTAAATTTGATCAAAAAATGTTTAAATGTTCTCAGTCACTTATGATCCAAACTATCTGACTTAAAAGAACTAAACTGCATCAAATTCTCTTTAAACTAAGGTTTACATTGACCAATGCAACAAATGATCAATACTCAAATGCCCAAAATATAGACTTAGTCATAATTTACTTATTTCTTTGAAAAATTACTTCTAAACACCTGGTCTTTGCAAGAAACCCACCTTTCCATCCGCTGGCCCCAAAGTCGGTGTACAGCTAGCTGAGGGGTGGTGAAGGCAACTGGGCTCTCTGAGCTGCGTCTTGGGGTCTTCCAGCTTGCTCTACTGGAGACAGACTGTCCTGACTGTGTCCTTAGCACCCTTCAAGTCCCCATCTCCTGCCCCTCCTTCAAGCTAGGAGGGGTTGGTGATGTTCTCTTGGGATAGGTGCAGTGGCAAGGAGGACTTGGTCAAGCTGGGATTGGACGTGGGTTGGGGAGTTTAGGGGGGTTGCTGGTTCCGCATTTCATAAATATTAATACAGAGTCCTCCCTCCTCAAATGGGCAGATTCTTTAATTTTGTTAGAGGGGGAAGTGCTTTATTCACTTAATGGCTTTTATTAGTGCCCGGTCTTCAACTCTTTCATTAGCTAAAGTGCTGCTATAATTTACAGGGTAAAAGGGGGTGGGGAAGAGGCAGTTTCTGAGGAGGTAAATTCTGCTGCTGCTGCTGGACAGGCAAGCATTACCCTCAACCACTACAGATTTTCCTAAAACTATCTATTTTCTCATGTAAGAACTGTAGTCTGTAACATTAAATACACTTGTTAGCAACCTTGTTGAACCATAAAGTGTGGTTGTATGTGTAAGCATGTTGTCTCGCACTTGCACTTTTTTATATATCTATTAACTTGAATCCTGTTGCACATCTAAATTTCTGTTGATCTTACAGCATTGGTCTGTATCAGATACAGTATGAACAATAATTAATGTACAATACTGATCACACTTACAATACAATTGTACATGGCTTCTTACAGTACAAACGTGAAAACATTTTGTGGTCATACAAAACAGTTTTTCTCTACGACCACAGTGGATTAAATTCACTGGAGATCAAGAACTGAGATTTTTTTTGCTGTTACATATTGTATGTTTTCATATTTTAAATACAGATAAAACATAGGCATATTCGGCATATTTTGTATTTTTCCAAAGATATTCAGTGTATGTTAAGATACCTACATATTGCTCTTTGATACATTTGATGTATAATATAAAGTTTTTATCTGACCTAAGAAAGACCAAAATTAAAATACATCAATGTGCTGTATTAAATATACTGTAAAACCACATAAGCTTTTGAAGCTCAGCTACACTGTACACAGCTTTGTTGGGTTAGATGGAATAAAGAATCTTTATTAATCAAACTTACAGTCTAGTAATACCATTAACACTCTTTATTTACTTGTATGTACTGTCCACTGCAGTCATGGGCTAGTGTGGTGCTCAAACACAAAACGGCTCCTACACTTTATTCAGGTTGCAACATATCGACATTAGATAATGCTAGACCTCAAAAGTGCTCCCGCCTCTGATGAAATGCTCTTTATTCTGTGTGGAGTCCTGTTAGTTGTGAACAGCTGGTGTATGATGTCCCCAGACTGTGTCTGAGTGAATGAACTGATTAACCTGAGTGGCTGTCTCTACCAAAGAGAGGGGGTGGGCCACTATCCTGCAAAACTGCCTTCATCATCAACGTGACATAAATCACTTAGCAGGACAGAGCCTTCACATGAGACTTTTTCTGATCCAGGTTGCTTAGTACTGCCATGTTTTTGAGGGAGATCATGTCACTGTGGAGCCCGAGATTCAATTATGCAACATTTCTGTGATGCTTCAGTAGCAACCACATGTAGAATATTAAAGCATATTGATTTAAATAAAGAAAAAACACTTACATTGAATACACACCAACACTCAATGGATCAAATAAATCTATTAAAAGTCAAACAGAAAAGACCATTAACAGAAAAGGCAACTGTTACTCAAGAAAGAAGAAGCAAGATACCTTTATGTTTTTATTTTACAGATTTTTTTGAAGATTTTATTGCAAGTCTTAACCAATATTCAATATGAATTGTTCATGGTGTTATGAGCACTGTAGGTCCTTTCAAATGTGACACTTGGATTCATGTTTTTAAATGAGAGCAAAAACTAGGAATCACAACACAGATGCTCTGATCATATGTTTGGTGATTTACTGAGCAACTATACAGAACACTTTGTGATACGCAGGCCATGCAGTGAATTAAGGCTCCCTTTACTTTTTCACCAGCTGGATAACGTCTTCATCCTCCAGCACATGGTCCTTGCCCACCTTTTGAGGATTATGTTTCACAGATGATCCCCACACAAGAGCACTGAAAGGAAGAAAGGAGGATTTAAAAATATAGTGAAATTGTTCTACATCAGTGATCTCTTCAAGACAGTTAACAGGATTTTATGCCAAAAAAAGACCATAGAGCTCATCACTCAGCAATTCACACCTTAATTCCACAAGAAAATAATAAATGAAGATATATTTATACTTTATTTGCACTATAAAATAATCTATAGGGTACAATGAGATCCTTTAGCTATAGAGATTCTAGTGACATGTGTTACTGTTTGACTGGTCCATTCCCTGGAGTATGGGTAATGCTCTGCGGCACTAACGTATCGACTGACTGATGATCTTGGCTCTTCCGTTTAGAGATGGTGGTGCAACGCATCGTCTCAGATCCTAATCCAAACTCTTCAATTAATGCTCATTTGGCTTATCTTGACAAAAAGAGCGTAATGGCTGTGATTAAATTAACTGTGTGGTTTTACCATTCAATGACTACTTGTCATTTTAATATTGCAATCCTGGAAGAAACACGGATTTATTAACCAGTGTGTGAAATAAAATATAAACACTATTACTGTTACAGATTTAATACAGCATACAGTCATGTTCAAAAGTTAGTGCCCTCTGTTCTAATTCTGTTTTTGTGTAAAACATAATAAAAATCATCTGATTGTAGAGGGTCTTAGTTTTAGGCAATTACAACCTCAGACGAACAACATCGTGCCATTATATATTTAACACAAATGAAGCCAAAAAGAAGAAAATAAAAATGTGTGCTTTACAGCTTCTGTATCATTTAAGATGGTTAAGTTGCAGCTAGGTGCTGCTAATCATCAGCCCCTGATTAATTGATCATCACATCGCACGTGTGCAGATCTCTCTTAAAGCAGAAGTTTTGTCAGTTTGATATGAGAGACTGATAAAGTCATACAGGAAACGATTCAATTCGTTATTGCTGTTAAAGTGTTATTAATCAATAAAAACTATAGAATCATGGAGGGGACTTGGTATTGTCCACATGTTTTTTTTTTTTTTTTCTCACACAAACACGATTAAAGGAGGTGATACTAACTTTAGCACATGACTGTAAGCAAATATAAATGTTTGGATGAAATTAAGATGCAACCAAGAAATTACAAGAAAAGGATGGAGGAAAAATAGTTACTTCTCTGATAGTGTACACAATTGAGAGAATAACTGACTTTAAAAATTGGAGAAAAAAAAACCTTGTTTATAATACTCACTACTTGAGTTCTTTGATGAGGTTTTTATGTATCTTTAAGCAGAAATCCTCGACTGAAGTTCGTCCATCAGGGAGTACAACAGGAGATGTGTAATCAGGAAGCTGACCTTTGGGTTTGGTGTAGCTGCAATTGAACACATCACCCGAGTCAAACTTTTCAATATGACCCAACAGAATGTTGTGTAGCATTTAGGCTACGTTCACATTACAGCTGAAGTGGCCCAAATCTATTTTTTAACTCAGATCACTTTTTTTTTGTGTGAACTAGTGAAAGCAGATTTTTTTTTAAATACCAGACCCGAGACACTTTATATGGTCCTAGATCCAATTCCCATCTGCTATCTGGCTAAGTGAATGCCTGGAATTTGGCATTCAGGTCTGTAAATGTGAACATAGCCTCACATTACCAGCTGTTTATTCACTGCCCCTTGTGGTGAATGTATTAACAACTCTTACATGCGCACAAGCTTTAGGTAGTCCCACATCTTTTCCAGCAGGTCATCGAAGTTCCAGCGGTGGTGGGCAGAGATGGGTACACAGTGAGGCACCTTGTAGATAATGTCAAGCTCCTCGATGGAAATCTGATCGATTTTGTTGAGCACATAAATGCAAGGGATGTAGACGCTGTCGAGAAATGAAGTTACAACATTGTGCTGTCTATTTAATTTGCTATCACTGAATTAAAACAACAACAAAATGATCAACAATTAGTAGCTATAAGCTGATTAAATTAGACAGGGCTAAAACAAACATTTTATATGGCTAATTGTTTTATAAAGCTTATTTCTGATGCATGTATATAAGTATGTCTGTTAACTAAATTATGAAAGGGAAATTACAAATACCTGAAGAATCTATGTGTATTTAGTGAAAACTTATTTCTAAAGGTACATGTGATTAATGCTTCCTGTGCTTTATTTTCTATTGTCTGTGTCTGTCAAGATTCTCAGATTTTTTATTCCAACAAATGCTGTTCAGTGGCAACTGGACTTGCTTTATGTTCTTGAAGACGTTTCCATCAGAACTGGGATATTAATTATATACTTCCTAAATTTTAAGTCAATATATATATACACAGGAGAAAATACATTTCAATGTACAATTCATGAGCTTTTTCATAAAAAAGAATGTTGAATTTAAGAGGCTGTTTTATTTCATGAATCAAAATGCATATGCTGTATACAGTATGCTAGCTTTACTTTGTCTTTTCTGTTGGAAAGGTTCATGTTTTTGCTTTGTTTAGTTTTGGCATTTTTGCTTTCTATTTTAGCTGCAATTAATTTTAAGCTACTTGTAAGGGGAATGTAGGGATTTTCTTTTATTTAAGAGCCTAAATTTTTATTTATATTCATATGTAAATCTGGTTATTAGAAAATGGGTCTGTCGAGATGTGCAAATACAGACAAAAGAAAACTAAATTGACTTTCTATACAATTGCAATGATGAGTATTTAAGTGAGGATATTTTTCTGATGAAAGATTTTACATATAGAATATATTTTAGTTATTTACTTCTTTTCTGAGCTCTACTGTTAAGTTCTGGACCTTTCTTGGGGGAAGACATACAAACATGGAACATCTATACAGGAGACAGACCCTGGGGCTCTGTTACAACTGCAGGAAGCTCAAGCTGTTACCTTGCCTGGTGTTGTGTGTGGAATGGTAATCTCATGATTGCAAGTAAGAGGTGACATTGCTTAAACAGAGATTACATACATTACAAACAAAGATTAAAAAATGGTGTGGTCTGTCTGGCACATAGATAGCATATTCATATTTCTCTGCATTGGTGTAATGGGAACTGAAATGGGATTTCAGATTCCTACAGGCCACACCCATTGGGAATGACTAAGGTCCATTCAGCAGCTTACCGATTTCCTTCTACCACATCAATGAGATCATCAGCTGTGGAGTCACTGCGCAGAGTAATATCGGCGTTGTGGATCTTGTACTCTGCCAGGATACTCTTAACTGTTTCAGCATCGAGCTCACTTTGTGCACACTAAAGAGAGTGAGGGGGGTACAGCAATGGTGTCGATCAACACAAGGCAGCAAAAGAATGAAAACAGAAATACTTCATACATATTAAGTAAAAATGTGAAATAAATATTTCACATTTTTACATCATGCTCCAAGTACATTCAGTTGTAATTCAGTAAAATAATATATAATTATAGCCTCTCATGGAAGTCCAAAAGAGGCCAGCCTTGAAAAGTGTTTCAGTGTTTGTTACTGGGTAAAAACGTGTTTTCCACATTTGATTCTGGAGATCAGTTAAAAACCAACTTACTGGAGATTAAAGGCTTTCGCAAGTTTGTTTAAATTAATAAGATGCCACAAAAATGCCCATCATCAGAAATGAACTGATCATCAACTGCAGATACACCTGACAACTAAAATCCTGCATGCATTATCACAGGACAGCCTTTGATTGATCATCAACTTCTAGAGCGACTGTTCTCATTTTGATAAACTCCCTTAGCCAGTTCATCAGTTGGTTGAATGACAAGCAGACAACCAGCATTTTATAAAAACATCTGTCTCTCTCTCTCTCTCTTTCACACACATGCACAATAAACTCAATTAAGAACTTTGAACATTAGATTCTTTTAGTAATTTAGAAGTAGAAAATTCAGAAAAGTTTGGATGTCTGTACTTAAGTTGCTGTAGTGCTGTGTCTGACATACTGTAGCGGTGAAGTTAATTCCTCCTTTGTCTTTCTTCTTGAAGCCGATATTGGGTGGTTGCTTGTTAAGTCGGATGCCAAAGCCTTCTAGTTCATGTTCTATTAGCTTTTTATGAACAAGAGGCTTTAAAACATCGAGCACTATCAGAATCAGGTTGCAGGTTCGAGCCACTAAAACAAAAACAGACGTGGATGAAGGGATCACATCACTAGTTATTATATCGAATATTTACAGAATAACACTTGCTATGCTATGACTTCCAGATATACTTCAGGTGAGAAGTATAAGTAAAATGACACCACTAGTGTCATTTCCTGACACTAGTGGTGTCCAAAAACATAAATGCAACTATATACTTATAACCATGTACATTAGTTGCTAAAGCATTAGCTCAAAGTTCATAACACACACAGTAATAGTAAAACTGAAAAGCGTTATTTTGTTTTATTTTAACAATGGAAGAAGCATTCCACTTCTACATTAGTATTGAAATACATTTATTATTATTTTATTTTGCCAATAAAGACCTGTTTCAGTCTTAGTAGAAACATCACAAATTTCATCTTTACCTGCAATGACCTGCCTGCCTCTGCCCTTGCCATCCTTGGCACCCTCAATAATTCCTGGGAGATCCAGGAGCTTATAAGGAAGAAGGCAAGACAGTAAGAAAAGAAACAACCTACTGAATCCATACCAAACTGAAAACACTTACTGAACAAATGAGAAATTCTTGTACCTGAATTTTGGCACCTTTGTAGCGAATGACTCCAGGTACCGTGGTAAGCGTGGTGAACTCGTAGGCAGCAACCTCAGAGTACACACCTGCCAGGTTACTTAGCAGTGTAGACTTTCCTACTGAAGGAAAACCAACAAAGCCAATACGAGCATCGCCGGTTTTTGCTACATCAAAACCTAAAACACACGAAGAAAGAAAATTTTATAAAGAAATAAAAAGTTAAATCAAATACCTATTATTTACTATGATGGCTTACATGACTCAAAAGGCTTAGAAACAAGTTTTTAGAAAACCTAGGTAATAGTAGTAGGTGGACTAAGTTTTTAATATCAGGATTTTACCTTCTCCTGTTCCACCACCACTGCCTCCCTTTGGCGTGATGAGTTCTCTCCTCAGTTTGGCCAGACGTGCTTTGAGCAGACCCAAGTGGTGAGCTGTGGCCTTGTTCCTCTGAGTCCTGGCCATCTATGATTAATCGTAACAAAACCAGCATGAGATCTCAAACCTGTTCTTTGCATGACAATTTTATAACCACAGATTGGCACAGAAAAGACAGTCTTGAAAACACTCAATTTATTATCAAATGTGGTAAATGCAAACTGCAAATCTGAGATACATTAAATCTGAGATACATTTGACAGGCTGGAAATATCAAATATTTGCTTGAAAAATTACACATGACACACTGTCAAAATAGTTTTGAAATTGTTGCTAGACTCAGTTTTCATGTCTTTTGCAAAATGTCAACTTAAATGTTAGCTTGTCTGAAAAAATATGCTGTCTCAAATGAAGGTTTGCTTATTAATTGGATTTCAAGATTACAGGAGAGATGCCAATAAAAACTCGAATTCAACACACTGAAGACTGACACAAGAGACTCTGCTTGCATTCACTTCTGTCCCGAAACCTGGGACTTACTTAAAATAACTAGATCCATCATGATAAATAAGTGAGTTAAGTAACATGAAGGAGTCGCTTGTGCTAAAATTTAATGGGGGCTACACTGTTTACTTGGCCTTTCTCTATCATCAACTGCTCCGTTGGAGGATTTAAAGGGAGGACAGTAGTCTAACGTTAACTTCTTGGTCTAAGCTATTGAGTAAAATGTTTTTCATATTCCACTGTGGGGCTACAGACAGATTTACCACAACATTAAAAGCGTGTACGCGGCAGTCAGCCGGTCAAACCATACCTATCTTTGCTACTGACTCAGGAGATAGCAACAACCTTTAAACTCTAACATTTGATTCACGATACACCTGTATGCTGAACTGACACGTAAACAAAATTTCAGATACACGCTGTAACTTGCACACCTGTTTTAATAACAAGCCCAGCTGTGGAGGCTAGCCTAAATCTTTGCTAGCGTTAACAGCTAACTAGCTGTTAGCTAAAACGTGACTGATTCAATAAATTGGCCTGCTTATCTAGTTTTACCTTACCTCATTTTCAATCTCTGCTATCTTGGCGAGTATACTCATGGTGACGGTAACTCCCGTGTATAATCAACGTAAATGAAAAAAAGTTAAGAATATTTTAAATTTAAGTTGGCAAAGTTTTTTAGCAAGCACACAGCACTACACCACGCAAGTGCCGCTAGGCGTGAGTTCACTGGGAATCTCGCGATGTTTTAGTGGGAACACTGTGACCGGAGTGTTGTCTGACAGGACAAAAATGGTCTTGAAGGCACGCGCCACAGATTTTAGCTCTTCAAACACTAAATATAATATAAATATGTTAATATATAAATAATTTGAATATTTATTCCAATACTTATTAAGTAAGACAAAAGATACATTATTTAGTGTAACAGAATAAGGTTCAACAGCATCACAATTACAGTCTCTTACATGTACTAAAACAAAAACTGAACATTATAACCTTGATTAAAGAAGATTTTCTGCAGGGGCGTTTTCTTCATTTTGGCCAGATATACCTAATAAATATCAAATGACTAAATATATAACATGGTTAGCCACTTATAGTCTGAATGCATACAGGTTACTGTCTAGGGCAAAAATTACCCTAAAGATACATATAAAATACACACCTTAATTTTAACTTTCAGGTTGGTAAGTGAAATATCAAGACTGAAACATGATTTTGACCTCAAATTGGTATTGTGTGCTGATGTTATAGTCAAATTATTTTATGCAAGGACACACACAAACGGACATTTTAATGTTCTATTTAATACAAATTCCCACATAATGAAAAAGAACACAGACTTGTTAAATTGCATTTTCACTGTTTATTGTTTAAATCGTATAGAGTATAATCTCTCATTGGTTTCTATGTTGCTGAAGTTTGTGAACTGAACATCTGTCATCTATCATCTAGGTGGGCTGTTTGAACCAGATCAGTACTGCTGATTTGATGAGTAACCACTGACTCATGCTATGCTCTGTGAATGTTAAAAAGGTTGCATTAACAACTATGTCCATATGGTAACACTAATATCTCTAAAAGATACTTTATAATGGCCACATTCAGGCCTTTCACACAGTTATTTTGAGGTAGACTGCATGGAAGGCCAAGAAGGATTTAAATCTTTACTGACATTAAAATGTCTAATCTAATAATCAGCATTTATCAGCTATTACAGGTAGATTTACCACTACTGCTCTTCAATACTTCTCCTCCAGCTCATTCCATGGTGTCATCTCAAGTGCTTGCTGTAAAAAATAAGTCCAGTCTGAAATATAATGCAATTTTTTTAAATCTGTCTATAATTCAGTTCAGGAAACAGCCTATTAGACTACCTTATGTATGCATCTTAACTCCAGTCCAAGATGTATGAAACCATATGCTAGATATGCTAAATGTGTCATTTCTGACATCCCCATTGTTGTTTGTGTATTAGTAGGAGGTGTGCTTGTCCTCATAAAGATGTAAAAAAATAGGCATTTTCTTTTTAAAAGGTAGATGCGGTTCCAGCGAATTGTTGTTCAGAATTTCTTGTTGTTGCCCAGCTGGGGTGACAGCAAGCATAAATAGCACAGGAAGAAAGGACAGGAGGTGAGACACAGCAAGACAAGGAGTAATTAATGAATATGTGATCACTCAGTACATTTTTGTAGACCTCTAAAGGGTTTAAGCTAATGCTCCTTTGTGAATAACAGAAATGGGCTTTGATTTGATTCATCAGCATTAGCCACAATGTGAGAATTGACAGTAATAAACCCATGCCCAAACATCTCAAATGTTCTTCTTTTAATGAGCAACACATCTTTATATCATACGTCAGTCAGCATTGAAGTGCATTGATTAAAAAGTAAGTGCAAGTACAGATTCTGATGCATTCATTTTGACTAGAGGATTAAATTATTTCAAACGTTGCCCCAAAAATAGTCATTCTACAGGGGCACTCTGCAAAAAGAAAACCGCTATAGTTGATGCTGTTTCTAACCTAAAAGATATATGCTTTGTTCCTCATTTCAAGCTTTTTAAGTTATCTCTGAGTGACAGTGTGTAGGAGTGATTTTTATCTGCCTTCTGCTGTCAGTTCACTCCAGTCCATCAAACACAGCACTTTTGCTCAATAGTTAGTCACTTTTGCTTTGAGGAACACAGCAACTGAATCAAGCCAGCAGAAGCACAAAGTCTGTGAGAAGCACTATTTTAGTGCAATAGTTTCACACATGGTAACCTTGCCACCTAAATTTGGCTACCTCTGCATAGAGATGGAGAATAGTTCTTATCATAGCTCCATCGATAGGCCTTCTAGTGTACTGAGGGAAACCCCGTTATTTGTGGTCATATCACAAGAGCAAGGATAACAACATCTTTTGAGGTAATAAAAAACAAATAACAGCATGAAGTTATCCATTAAAATGCTTTGTCCCCAGTATCTTGGATTCTGTCATCAGAATTTGGATAATATTTATTGAAACCATAAGGCTTTACGATAAATGCAACTCAGCCATATGATGGCAAAAGTCTTCTGTGGAGGCGTTCCCCTTGGACTCTAGCTGCTCTCAGAGGAGGTGGGTGGTGCTGTGGAGGACGACCTCCGTCGTGACACTGACTGTGAGCGCTCAGGACTGTGTTTGTCATAAGGCTGGAGCTGAACCTCCAGGAAGTCCCTGTGCTGCTGGCTGATGACCTGGCTAATGAGTCCTGGCAGAGCCTGCAAGTTACTCAGTAGAGTCTCCAGCTTTGTCTCCAGCAGAGCAATCCTCTTCTCCATGTCTTCTCCTCTCTCATTCAAGTCTGATATCATGTCATACATGATGTTCTGAGTCTGGAACAGGGAAGAGGAAACACACTTAACATAATAATTTTCCAATATTGTGTTATTTTTGGTGGACAACCTGAAAATACTGCATGTGTCCATTATTAGCACACAAATAATAGATAAAAACACATGCTTCTTCAACACTTCAGTAAAGATACAGCTGAAAGTGAACTGCGTTATCGGATCATTCTGAAAAAGAAAGATGAAAATTTCAGATCAGAAGATTCCCTTTCTTGATACACCCTACTCAGACTGCAGAATACATAAAAGCAAAAAGATCACTGTCTAAAGCACTCGAGCGACGAGGGACAACATCCACAGTCACTAAAAATGTATTCTGTAGTTTTGTATTTGTTTGCTAAGCCATGGCAGAGGGACAGCAATCCAAAAGAAGTTTTGGATTAGAAACCTTTTGGAAGATATTCACTTTATTAGACTAAACCAGACTGCTAAAGCCTCATGTAAGCTTTTGATTGCCTTTGTGCACTGGAAGACTGTGGATTTTGTCCCCGACCAATTACTGAATGTTGAAATTAGTTTAAGGTGGTATGCATTCATACATTCAGGAGAAACAACTGCAAGAAAGTATTTCTATGTACTGTACACATAGACATGTGGGTATCATTCAAAGGCAGGGTTAAACACTTCTATCATATAATAGGTGATATTTATTAACCATTTCTTCTTCCCTGTTCGTCTCTACTCTAGGAGGAGCAGATATTGAAAGCAGAAAAGCTCATTTCACATTTAGCTTTTCAGAAGAACATCAAGTTAAGTTTTTTATGTCAAACAGTTGCACCCTTGAGATCCTGCACATTTTCAGTTAAAGGCTGGCCTATAAGAGTAAACATTATCTAAAAACTTTACGAGAGGTGATGTTTCCATGCTCATCAGAGTATATCATCTATGACCTTGAGGAGACAGGAAACGTGCCTGCAGACCTTGCATGATGATTTCTGCTCTTCATTTCATGCATCAACCATAGGTTCACAAACCTTTACCGTTATACTATAGCTGCTGATTTTAAACTCCTGAAGTTCAGTCTTCAAAAATAGTCAACAACACACAGAGAAATCTGTCACATTTTATATGAGGAGTGGGAGTGATGCTGCTGGAGGGCGGTTTCAGAAGTATTATTCAGTGGAGGACTAATAATCCCTGGCAGCCTAGAGGTGATCTATCCATCACTTGGCTTGTCCTCTTCTGATCTGAGGTGGGAATAATGGGATAGGTTGTTTTTGTGAATCAGTGTGGACCAAAGCAACACTGATGCTGCTCAAGTTGACTGCCAGCCAAGGGTTTCACTAAGTTATGTTACGTACAACTTATACACTAATGTAATCCTTGATTCCTTGTTATGTGAATGCTTTTCAGTATATGTATGGTGACCAAATATTTTAATTTATATTGATGTTAGACATATGCAATTATACATCAAACTAAGATATTAATTGCAGTCATCCACAGGCCTACATCTAAAGTTGCACCAAAAGTGTGATCCTCATCTGTAAATCATGAAATGTACCAAGAGCACGTAAAATACAAGAGAGCAAGAAAAGACATCCATTAACCAGTGATTGAACATGTATCATAAATAAAGGCTGAAACAGATGGAGCAGAAATATATCCGGTTATTGTAGATCCCCTTCTACCCCATACCCAAACCATAAATTGATACTGTCCACCCGTTTCTGGACAGGAAAACTGCAGAGGAGGAGAGAGGAGAGTGTGAAAAAGATTGTTTCGAACTGCAGCTTGAGTGAGCAAATTTTACAATAAAAAACAAAAAGGAATTTCAGCCTGTATAAAAAAAAGTAAAAAAAACATTGTTTGTAGTGAAACAACATTGAACCCAATACTGCACCACTTAAATTGCTTTAAATAACCACAGCAACAAAAATCACATTTAAAATCAGGGCTTGCGGAGATAATGAGAAAAGGAGAGACACTGTGATCTGACGAATTTCACATTGCTCTGCAGTGGCGATGCTGCCAATGATATGTTCAGCTCCATTTAGCTTGATCTTTCCACTGACAACATGAATTGACTGAAGCAACACTGCCCTCATACGGCTACAGAATCTTATAACAAAGAGCCAGATACGGAAAGTGGCGTATTCAATGTCACATCCAAGTGCTTGGTGCTGTTTTATAGCACAAGGCGACTAAGCAATATTAGCTAATACCATTCATGACATGCTGGCCTGAACCCATTGTAACTGTGGTGTACTACTGAATGTCAGTGCTTTGCCTGTGTGTCCTCTATTCCTCTGCCTTTGCTTCTGGCTGAATCATCAGATCACAGTGTGTCTCCCTTCCCAGGTTACTGTTTCTGCTGTGTCAGGCTGGCACGTTGCCTGGTCTTTCCCTAAGGTTTGTCAACTTCTGTTTAGTGCATCTGGAGACAAACATCAGAGCGCACATAAAATTAAAAAAAAGCACTGGGTTTTGCATACACAAGTGTTTCTTCTTAGTCTCATTCAGCAATTTCCAGGAGAATGTGTCCTGGGAATAGTAATTTACACTGTAAAATAAAATGAAGTTATTATTTCACACCCAGAAGATTTAAAACTTACTGTATGTGAGTGCAGTCAACCAGAATCATCACACTGATTTAATTTTGATAGCCTGTCTGTTTATTTGACACCTGTAGACTTTGAGTATATTAGAAAACATACCTAATTCAGGTGAACCAGCATGCATTGCATTCAGTCGCACAGAGGAAAGAAACTTATCAGGATAGTTGTCTATCCTAATGTACAATGCAGCAGGAGACTGTTAGTCCAGCTTACCTTAGCAAGGTCCACTAGTGAGTTTGCTTGGTCATTCAGCTTGCGTTGCTCCATTTTAACACTTCTCAATCTGAACACAAGACCATTCAGAACCCAATAAATTAACGCTATCATAATTTTGTCAGTTTTTAAATTTGTGCACACAAAGGCATACACATGGAGAACACTCCTAGGACATGCAGAGGATGTGTGTAGAGAATGCAGGGATTGCAGAGGTCAGTCCATTTGGTTGAGCTGCATGCAAGTGGAAAGGAAACCACAGAGGGGGGAGAGCTGCCACGGAAGAAAATGAGAGCTGCTCTAAATCTAACTCAACCAATACATAAAATCATATTAAAGGAATGAGGAGGAATCATATCAGAACACCTATGAAGTGTAGACAGCATTTATCAAGCCCTATAAATTATTGGCAAGTGGGATTTTAAAACAGTAAAGTGGGTCATTGCTGTCTTTACATTTCTTCTGCTTAAATAAACTACTCTCTGTTTAAGTTATTATAATGTTTTAATCAAACACTGTTTAATGTAGAGATAGACTAATTTTTAACTTCTCGTTAAGAGCGATATTCACACACTGTAGGTGAACTGTTTTCATTTTGAAATTTCCAACATAAACATAAAACAACTTTGAACATCATCAAAGTTATGAAAGATTCTTTACAATGTGCTGCTTAAAACAATTCTGTCAATCTGGCATCATGAATACAAACATACACATTACTTGTTTAAAGCAGTCATAAAACACGTTAAGGCCACTATATTTTAGTAAGCAAAAATCTTAAATTCTAACATCTGCAAAAACATAATTACCTACTCCATACAACATGCTTAAATATTTCATATCACTTGTTTAATTAAGCTTCTAAAGTCTAAGGCCTCAGGAAAGCTCTAAAACAGCAACTGCACAGTATGGAAAAATGTCTACCACCCATGGTTTGAAGATATTATTAAGATATTAATCTTTTCTTTTTACCTGATTCACCCAGGCATACTAAATTACACTGGGCACAATAACAAAACAAGATCACAATGTCAAGTTAACCAGTGTTTTTGATTTTCATATAATAGTTATAATAGCAGTTTGAGTGTAAGGTGATCATTAGGTTGTGTGTAAACTGAAGGTAAACAGTAACAAAGATTGAAAAGGGATTTAAGGGGCCCTTGGGGAGTCAGCTAATTAGCCAACATACACCCATTCTCATGCAATGCAGAATCATTTTTCTGTTTCCTGAAGACAGGCAGATGTGGAGCGGAGATGACAGGTTAAACCAACAGAGGGTGCCACAGGAATCGCTATAGGACACTACAGGCAAGGGAAGATGTCCTATTAACTGAGGGCCGAAATACTTCATACAGGGCAAATTCTAAAGACAAGTAAGAAATGCTATCGCAAAATATCAGTTTTATTATTTAAATAGATAAATGAAACAAAACAACAATCATCTAAAATGATGAAATACAGCTAATATTGAAAATTAGCTAATATAGATAATGTAAGACCTGTTAGAGTTGTACATTTCACAGTTGGATGACCAATAGTCGTCAAATGGGGTTTAAGCATAGGGCAGCTCGATGTCAGGAGGGGAAGCCTGCTTGCCCTGTCTTTTATATTATATGTGTCTCTGTCCTTCAGTCAATCACTCCTCATGGGCAGTTCTGCCTTTGAATGGGTACTCTAAATCTACTTGCAATTCATCAGGGGAAAACGGCTACGCTAAGCTTTTCAATACCCCACTAAATCTGTTAGGGCAATCTCAGTTAGTGCTACTCCATATTTTTTACCCTCTTGACTTGCTTTCTTTGTCATGGTCCCTGCTACCTCATTGTGTAAAGAAAATGCTAATTTTTCTTCAGTGTAATGGACAGGGTGCTGCCTGTCGTTTTTTTTTCTCCTGACAGCTTTACTCTGTTGGTCACAGTTGCAACCGCTTGATATTGCCTGGTGGCTTTACCTGACCTTCCTTTCAGGTCACTTTCGTGTTTCTCCATTCCACTGATCTCTGAGCCAACAAGCACTCACTGCCCTTTTTGTCGCTATGATTCCCACCTTGTGGATGTGTGCGGACAGTATTCCTGACATACTGCAGGATATTTTATTGCATATGCTACATGCAACACAGTGTCTGTGTGGCTGTAAAATGCACCATCCCAGTAACCTCAGAGTGCTTCAACCATGTTTATCACTAACATCTCTGCAATAATTCCTCTTAGTGCAAAAATGCACAACAACTGTGTGCTCATGTTATTAGCCTATGCTGTTAATCAATCATAATAACACTTGACCAGTGTCTCCGGTGACTACTACAGGGCTACTGTGTCATCCAACAGAGAAATGGAGGAAATGTGGCTGCAAATGTAGGCGTTAACAGTGGTTTCACAAGCTGAAAGATGACCCTGAGCCCTGAATGTGTGAGCATGACTGCTAAGTTGTACAACATGACTTGAGGGATATTATAAATTATATACTCTGCTACTGCTACTGCAGGTCTGTCTCTTGTAGAGCTCTAGTTGTCATCCTTCGGTATGTGAAGGCACAGTTAATTGGTGTTTAATCAGTAGCTTTCTGATTAAAGATCAAATTCTCATCACATCCATGCAGAAATGGAAAGAAAAACACCCTCCATCACCGATAATTGAAATTCACTTGACATGCATCTGTGGGTGTGTTTACAATGTGCAGAAAATGTCTATCCAATAATAAGGAATAAAAGGTGTTTGTTGATGTTGAAAATGTTTGAATGTGTAGTGCATTTTATCAAAGTGACATGCCACTCAGTTAACAGACATCTGATACAAAAACTTAAATGAAATAATCTGACATTACTATGATTGTGTTATGTGAAACAAATCAGTCACTGCAAACATTACAAAACTGTCATGGCATGAATTTCACTTATCAAATGAGGGAGTGTAAGTTTTTAGTCACATTATTGGGTTCAAAGACAAACTCTCGTTAGCATGCACACAACAGGTCTGTATCTACATGTAAGGCGAAGACTTACTTTCGAGCTCTATTGCATTGTGTTGACACAAACAGGAAAAAAAAGGAAACATGAAGTAGACAAATGAATTATTACAACATCAGATAAACATATTAAGATGGCAAAATCTGTTTGCTCAAGTCTGGCAGCTGTAACCCTCAGCTCTACGCTGTCACTTCCTCTGAACAGCAGCAACAGCTTTGCTTGAGTGATATCTGTGTTTGGACTGTTTCTGGTAGCTGCAGCTGTGCTTGTGCTCTGAGTTTAATCCCTTATTTCCCATACCAGCCCTGGTTATCAGAAACACAAGTAAATCAAAACAACATTCCTGTTCAGCTGAGTAAACATTTACCTAAACAGACAGTGCCTCAAAGCGTCTATGGTCCCATTTAACAGCTGTTTACACCTGGCATTCTTTGCTATGACTGATAAGGATGTTCGAGTGAGTTTTTCACACTCAAGGACAGCTGCAGGCTTTTTCCAGCCCTTCACTTGAATGTTGCGTTTGCTGACAGTCCACTTTCTGCATATATCTCAATACAAAGTTTGTGTATCACACAAACGACAGGCAACACAAGCGACGGGCAACACTTAAAACTCTCCCAGATAAGGCCTGTGAACACACTGCGTCATGAACAAAATTTAATCTTAATAAGATAAAGCTGTGATAGAAAGATGCCATGCTGAATAGCTGTCCCTGCACACAGAGCTGGATGTGACTTTTTCCCACTGAATCAGGTTCTTTATAGATTTAGCTTTAGCTCCAAGGGATTTCCATTATTAGGCCGTCCTACAGAACAGAAGGTGGACATGAGACGTTGTCATCACCACTGCAAATCGCTTGAATAGGACAGCAAGGACATAATGACTCGGCAAAGCAACTGTGACAAAAGGCTATTAAACTGCACAAATCTGAAAGTTGCAGCAACAGACACTTTATGTATTTCTATGCCTTGTAATTAAACATTCTAATGTCTTTAAAACATAGATGTATGTTAAAAAGTTTCATGAGCAAATCAAAGTTGTGCACAGGAGACCACAAAGACCACAGAAAGCGAACAAACATTCAAACAGGACATTTAACTTGAGCATAAAGCTACATATCCACATCATTGCATAGTTAGTTACTTCATTTAGTTATTTTTATGAAATTATTCGGCAGTCACTGAAAGAAGTCACAGACTAGATGTACTTGAAGGCAATGTAGGTTGCAGAAAAACAAGAGCGAGGTGAGGCTAAAATCAATACTGTTTTGCAGTTAGGTAGCAGTACTGGGGTCCTTGGGGACCCACTAAAAGACTAGCTGACAGGTAAGCATCTGACCAGCCCCTCGAAAAGTAGAAACCCAGATGTGTCAGGCCAGATGAGGTTAGCCTGACATCTGTCTCAGTGAAAGAAACATGAGAGTCAATCTGACAGCAAAAGGCGAGACAGAGAGAATATTTGAGAATATGAAATAATTTTTTTTCAGGAATACCTTTGTAAAAATATTTCCACAGTCAAAAATGTAGCATTTTACACACATAAAATAACTATTTCATACTGGCGTTTGCAACCCTGTCTTAATGAACTGCAAGAGCTTTCAATGTATAATAATACTTATATAGATTTTATTCCCTTACATATTTTACCACCATTTTACCACATCTGCAAATTCAAAGTTTGTCAAATCAGGTGAAGCATCGTCATGAAGTGCAAGATCCTTCAAAAAAACAAGCACATATTTCTGCTACAGGTGTCAAACAATTCAGATTTCAGGTTTGTGTTGCATCAGTGAATCAAATAAATACACTGCTGGATGAACGGGGTATTAAACCAACATGAGTTGCAAGGTCAGAGTTAGGAGTGTGGTACCTACTGGTGAATGGCTTGGAGAAATTTTCTCTGGTGCTTCCTGACTCTGGCGTGGTCCATCTTCCGCACCAGTTTGGTGTTCTTGTAGATGAGCCACGTCTCCCTGAGAACATTCGCAGCTGTGTTTTTCACCTAAAGTGCAACAAAAGATGTTTGGTCAAAAAGCAGATAGGTGAGATAACTTCGATGTCAAAAATAACTGAATGCGGAGCTTTTACTTACTCTTTTTGTTAGCTGGGTGTCCATCATAAAATTATGGACATGTTTTTCCGCTTTGGTTAATTCCAGTTTCTTTGCCACCACAGCCACCACCAAGGCAGTGCAGCCAGCACCCTGTGAAAGAACAAGAACAGACAGACACAGATGCACAGTGTGGATTTTTACTTATTTCACTTGCTTGTCAACAATTTTTTCCATCATAAAAAATTTGCAGCATATTCGTTTTATAAATAATAAAACTGGTCAAAGGCTGTCAGCCTTTGAGCACCTTCACAAACTGACAAAGACAAACACGTGAGTACTCAGTCTGCTTTTCACAGCTTCTCTCACCATAATGCCCGTCAGGAGGCAGACTCCTTTCCCACAGTATGTGTTTGGGACCATATCTCCATATCCGATGGTAAGAAACGTGATAGAGATCAACCACATGGCTCCTAGAAAGTTGCTGGTTATGTCTTGGTTGTCATGATACCTGTAATAAATAATACATGCGATAGGTTCACTAACCTTAATGCATCTGCACAAACTGATGAACTCCAGCTTTCTCTAACAACTAAAAAAATGTTATCCAATATAGTACGTAAGATTAAACATCAAACATCATCTATTCTTACAGCATTTGCAAATCGTTTTATCCTATATAGACACAGAGTGAGCTAAGAGGCATGTACATTATCTATTTTTATGACTTATCTATGTTTCATGCTGATCAGTGCAGCATAGCGTGAGAAACTGATCCAGGCACCTCTCGCAAGCTCTCACAGTCCATGCAGCGATGATCCACAGCGAAATTGTGAAGACCAGCAGCACAGTGCCAGGACATATGGTCATGAGAGTCTTCATCACAAAGCGTGTGTTAAAGTTAATCTTGTTGAGCGCACCGATGCTGCGGGACGAGGCGTCCGTGAAGAGCTTGCTGTGCAGCAGCATAACACGAGCAATAAGGTACAACCTCAAGAACATGGGGATGGACAGGATGATGTCCACATCGGCATCTGTCTTGGATGGTATGTAGGAGTAGGCCAGGCGTGCCGTCCAGGTGAAGGTGTAGTTCCCTGGAATGGGGTGGATGGCGCACACCAGGATCTCCAGGCAGATGAAGAAGATGCGCTCATATGTCATGGCTATCCTCCAGTCATCAGCTGCGTTGTCCACCATAAATAACTGCAAAGAAAGCGCACGGTGAGGCTGATGGAGGGTAAAAGCCAGCTAACATTTTCATCATGGTGAAACAGCAAGCTACAGGAAATCATTAACCCCATTAAACAATAAGTCACAAATAGCCTCAAGTTATTAAATCACATTTTTGAGTCACATTTTTAAAGACCTTAGCTTTCCACTTTGTTGTACATTTAGACAAATTATATCCATAACAACATTACAAAAAATCCAATTTCAAAAGAATAAAATCCATCTGAGAATAATTAATTGGAGACCCACTTAAATAAATTATTAAAACACTCTACAAAAAGGATTTACTAAGCTAAATAGTTTGTTTCCACATATGTGTCTGAAGTCTGTCACATATTTCCCCTTTGGTCTGTTTCTTTCACTGCCTTCAGATTGTATCAATAAAAAAATGTTAAATTAGCAGGATAGAGTCAGCATTTTCAACTTTGTTGAGTGTTACACTGATGAGAACATCTGCCACCACCACATTAGCATTATGTTCTGATCGTCTGGCCACCCTGACCAGAAGGTAGGCCATATCACTGGGGACCTCAGTGTGGGTAGATCTCAACACCCCTCATCAGTCTTCTCCACCCTGTCCTCTGTCATATACTGTAACTTCCTCACATGGTCACCTCTGCTGCTGCTGCTGCTGCTCCCTGTTCTCGTTCTTCCCCTCCCTCCTCTTCATCACTTTCAATCCAATCTACAGTTATCCTCAGTCAGAAGATTCACTGCTGAGCCCATTCACCCTGAACTAATGGCTGAGCCCATGCCTGCCATCACCAGCTTGTTCACAGTGATCTTTGATAATGCTTACGGTTGTAGATACACTATCTCAATCTTACTCCTCTCAGAGAGTTTTATATTTACTGGTTGGGGGTTGCAGATTACATACTTTCAAACAGAATTAGTATCCCCTGAATTTGTCAAATAATTCCTCTCTCTGACAGTCCACAATGATATTTCTGCACAGCTGCTCCTGCTCTCTCCACTCAATCACCTCAAGGCCCTCTGTCTGTGTACAGGCCATCACAACTATCAGTAGATATTTCACAAAATGTTGCTGTCAGCACAAACCAGCGAGGTTTCCCAGCGGCTGTTTTTGCCATGAGAGCAGAAGACTTTCTAAAGTAGAGAAATGAAAAACTGCACATGATTGCATTTTGTCACAAACATCCCTAAAATGCTTGGCAACAGATTACACATTGTCAAGTGACTTCTCAGCATTTAAAATGAAAATATGCAGTGCTATGTCTTTGCTTACTGTTTAGCATCACTAGAAAAAAGGACAGGACAGAGATGAGTTCAACTCAGTGCATCTTTTAGGTGTGCAGTTTTGATTTTCAGTGACTTTTGTCCACTCTACAGATACCTGCTTGCTATCCTGATGCAGAAAAAATGAGGAATCACTTAATATATCTTTTATGTTCTGTAAGTTTAGAGAGTGTAAAAAAGTATTCGAGGCAGAGGTGGGGTTAAAAAACAAGGGTTACATTTGTAGTTCGTATTTTTTCTGTTTTCTGAAAGGTGTGTGGTCTGAAAGTTGAGCAAGGGTTTTTTTTGTTCTCTCGTACCCTGTATTTCTTTTATTTGCAAAATATACAGTAAAATGAATAGATGCATTAAAATAGGTAAAACTGTGGACTTTTATTTGTAGCAGATCTTGATCTTCCAATCTCTCAACAATGCATCATTTTTAGTCACCTTCACTTAATAATGTGTTAGACCAAAACGGTAAATTTAAATGCATCATGTACGTAGAGTTAACAAATGCATTTTTGGTGTATAATGTTATATAACTGTATATAATGGTTTACAATGGCAGGTGTGTGTGTCTATATATATTTTAAAAAGACAGAAATAAAATGTTCATATAATTCAACACACACTGGAGACACAAATCATAACTCGGCATCTTGCCAACTTGTCTCCTTTTACTTTAATTTGATATTTATCATTATAGAAGTAAAAACTGTCCCTGTTCTGGAGTGTTAATGGGACCAGTGACCTAGATTGTAAATTTAGAGTTGATATGTTACATTAAATGAAATTACTAAATTATGTTTTACACTGAAAAGAAAGCTGCTATTCAACATGTTCAGCTGAAGGAGAAAGAATGTTCATTAACTCTTCCCTCACAGACACACTACATGCTCCACATACAGTCTGATAGATTGGAAGACACGCTGATACTAAAGCTGCCTAATTTAACACACAAAGCAAACACTGCACACAGCTCATTATAGCCTCTGAGCCAATTATGTCCAACAGCTACTGTACAAGAAGTATCAACTGTCAGCAGGCAGGTAAATAAAAACAAAAACAGAACAAGTACTGTAACACCAACACATGTCCCTGAACAATTGGTACAACTGTCCCACAAAGCCGCAGTTCATTTTAGCAGCTCATTTTGTCTAAAAGCTACAATCAAAGTTTCCCCAAACAAAAAACACATGAATTAAATTTTCAGAGGCAGTTGTTCATATCAAATGAGTGACACTGAGCTCCTTTAACAAACTGACATTTGTCAGAGAAGTGTGTAACTCTAACCACAGCTTGTCTTGTTCAGCTTTCCAAGTGAGTGTAACATAGACATGGAAACACAAGCTGCGAGTCCACTGTGCTATGGTCTCTTAGTTACAGAATTAGGGCTCTGAAAGCAGCTAAATCTATTGTGTGCACAACAGAAGCTGCGTTTTATTTTACGTTTTAAACAACAAAACAATCCAGTCAAAAGCAGCTACAAAATTTGTTACCTTAAAACACTGTAACTAAACATTTAAACACAGGTTGCATAAGGAAAACCTACTTGGTAGATAAAAGCAATTATGGTAATGGATGACCTGAAATACAATACTGAAGAGCCCTTTACCTCAGTGCATCAAATACTCCATGATAGCAGCAGAACCAGAAGTTATGACAAATAGATGGAGGAAACCACATCATCAGTGGAAAAGCACTGAACTTGTTTTTTTTTTTTATTATGTCAGAATATGCTACAAAGAACGACAAGAAATTAAAACAGACAGCTGATGAGCCAGCAAACTTTTAAATTACCCACAGGAGGCTGACAAATAATTTAAATAGAACAAGTAGAAGGCTTTTAAAATTTTATCACAGTTAAAAGTTAAAAACAGGAAAAAACGTCTGCAGTCTGGCAATCAGCACTTTGATTTTCTAAAACAATACGAAATAAACAGAGGTAGACATGATCCTTAAATTTGTAGATAAGATAAGATAATACCTCTGGAATAACATTTGCATATACAGTATTTGGTAATACATCAAAATACTTGTTTCTTATGGGGAACATTAATTTCTGTACAAAATTTCACAGCAAATCATCCAATAGTTGTTGAGCTATTAACAAAATGGACCAATCACCACCTAACAACAATTTACTGTAAAAAATTAAACTAGACACAATTGGGACATTGTTTCTTACCAGACATCACTCATACTGTGAAAAACCTACAGAACAAAAACAGAGGTGACAAACTCCAAACTCAAGCAAATCAAATTTAAAATGATTTGCACTGCAGCAATGTGGTAAAATATAGTATATGGTTTTGTAATTTGTTCAAAGTCTTTATTTCCATATCCGTTTGTGTTGTTGTTGTGTGCTCTATGTGACTCCCATTTTATTATACAGACAGACACACATGCACGCATTTGCACCTCTGTACACGTGAGGACGCGTAACCTTAACCATAAAGTGCTGACTCTCAAATGACACTTTGGAGAAGTAAGAACCACATAGCATGTCCTCACTTTCCAAAAACAATCCTCACACTGACAATAAAGTTTAACCGTAGGTTAGCACTTACTAACCTACAGTTAAGGTGCGGATGAGGGAAAACAAACTAAAAAGATCAAGACTCCAGCAACACTTGTAGATTATCAAATAACTTTATTAATCAGGAATGAGACCCTGATGAAATCCTTGTTTATCTTTGGAAGGCTATATGACACGTTTAGAGACAATATAACTGAATGTGTCTAGGGACCGTTTCTTGCATCTCCAATGCACCATGTCTCCAAGGAGCTCACCTGTGATGCTAGCTGGTTTGGTTACTGGTTTCACTATGCTCAATAAAACTAATGGAGTCCAACTCAATATTTAATCTGTGTAATGTGGAGATGGGAACATATATCTTGTCACTGAGAATGAAATCGCTCAATCTCATTAGGGAATTAGGTCGAGAGGTTCAGCTCAATTAGACATTAATGCAATGCTTTATTTATGATATCAAAGCGAGCCACTAAGAGGCCACTTTACTGAGTAAATCTGAAGCTGCTGCAGATCCAGTTTACTTTTGTTTCTAAAAATTAAGTCTCACATTTGCCTGTACATTCTTTCACTCAGGCAAAGTGAAATATCACTGAACCAAAGCTCATATAAATCTTTCTTTCTTTAGAGTGTTGCTGCTGCAGCCAAGTTGCACACATTATTAATCTGAAACCATCTGTTTAAATGCACGTAAAGCACAATTCAGTAAATAACAAATAAATGCTTATGGGAGGTTGAGTGACTGTATCCTTTAAAGACTGTATGTTCAGTGAAAACACTCAGGTCACCAGCCAGGGATGGTTATCTGACTCCGGTCTGGAGTCTCAGGTAGAGGACAAATTTCACTGTGAGAAATGCAGAGTGTCTCCTGCAGTTACACCATATCTCTGACACATGCACACCACCCAGGGGCAGTCTGACAAACACAGCCAAGTCTGGGTTTGGCAGGATTTGCTGGCACAGTTTGGAGCGATGTGTTGTTATTTTATCTTTTCCGCAGATTATAAAATGTAATACTGTGCAACTGTGACACATCAGCGCTGACTTTTATCAGAAAAGTACACATCAAAGACAGAACAGCACCTAAAGCATTTTACATTAGTTTAAAAAATCTCAGTAGAACTGTCATCACAAGGTACAGCAACATACCAATGGCCTTAACAGAAATGCCCCTTGGCAAGAGAGTCTTTAATATGACAAAAATAGAAAAGATTTTTGTCAGTTTTTGCTTGAGAATAAGGGGAACTCATCAACCATCTTAACAGCGAGATCAGTAAGATGTCTGATATGAGCTTGTAGCTCATATCAGACTTTGACAATGACAAATCAAAGTCAGGATGGAGCTTTCACGTCTCCATTTCTACTTGTACGGTACAGTAATGCTGCCTGCCAACTGAACAAAATCAACTAAACTAAAGAGTCTAAATATTCCTTGGGCAGAACGCCAGCTGTCAACAAAAGAAATCACTGGGACTAAATCAGGCCAATGACATTTCAAGGACGAACATTAGATTCCTGAACACACTAGGAATGTTAATATTATTTCACCTACTGGGACAAATCTAAGGGCATTTAGCAGAACATGGATAAACTGTCTGTTTCTGTTAGTGCACTTGGCCCAGTAGGTCACCCATCACTGCCATTGCAGTGCAGCAGATCTATCTCTAAACAATTCAAATGACAGCTGGTGGCCAACATCTATCCTGTCTGACCTGACCTTTGGAGTCTTCAGTCGCTCTGTGGAGAAAAATGTCTCATTGTTATACCGTACAAAAATGAGAGGCCACAATCTTTACTGAGTTTGACAAGTAAATGAGTTTTAAGGCTCGGAGTGTTAGGGAAATATTTCATCATCTTGACTTATGAGTCTGGATCTGACAGGCATCTGTGAGTACACATGGATGTGCATGCATAATCTATTTACTGCAGGAACTAAATTTCCCACAAAAAAAAGTGCACTTTAAAAAAAGCGCTCTAGTAATGTCAAAAACAATTTAGCCTTGTTTAAAGTCCAATATGACAGTACGGGTACAGAGTGCTAGAAGTGTACACACCCATTCAACTATTTTCTGTGTGGGTAAACACTAGGTATGTACATGAAAGAAAAGAATTCTAAAAATAAAATATGTGAAGTGTAGTGATTGACTTCCAGTCTCATACTACTGCTAGCCTGACTCCCAAAAGTTGGATATTGTAGCTTAAGGTACTAATGTGATGTACTCACTGTATACTTGAGTATGTTCACTTTGCAACACTTTTTAGGTCTGCTAAAAAGTGGTCTGCTGTGCCACATTTCAAATGCAAATGTTGTACATTGCCACAGATTAAAATATCCAACAGTTTATAACACATGGTCTTAAATGATTAGTCAATTAAGAGTCAGTTATCAGAAAATGAGTGGCTTTAATAATGGTATATACCCCTAACTCTCCACATATTTCCTGTCTACGTTTTCACTGTAAATTTTCAAGTAAAGGCTAATGCAAAAATTAATAAATAACTTGATTAAAGTTAAAATGAAATAAAAAACAAAAACTACAATACAATTAAATGTTGGCTTCAACCAACGTTATCAAGTTGTATTATGGGAACTATAGGACCAAAACTAAAGCGTAGACTGACATAACCCTAAATCTGATATTGTTTTAAAGAAATCACTTATAAAAACTTTTGTCAAAACAATGTTCATATTCAAATTAAGCTTATAGAAATAAAAATGTTGTTGAATGGACTTTCTTCTTCCTTCTTATCTTCCTGAATCAACTTGACATTGTAATAGTTACATTTTTAGGCTAAATTCGGGACGGTAGTCATTCTAATGTAGTTCACTTTATAATATCTTTGAATCTAACACACATAAAGTCAACTCATGCTTTTTTCATTTTTTGTGTTGTATTGAGCAGCAAACATCAGAAGCACAGAGGAAATGAAAAGAGCGCAAGCACATTTCACTGCCTCCGTGTTTGTGCATGTGTCATTAGCAAGATAGATTTAGAATTAATTTGTCTGTGAGTATGTGTGTGTGTGTGTGTGTGTGTGTGTGTGTGTGCAAGCACATATGTCAGTCTGCAGGAACCGAGTAATGACAGACTAGCAACAACAGGCACAAAAGAACCCGCAGGCAGGGAAGGGAAGGGAAGGAGCAGCTGGTGTGGTTGAATTTGAAGTATAAACACTATGAACTGGATTTAAACAGAGAGTCAGCATCAGTTTCCAGGAACTGGCTGATAGTTTGTTCTAAGGGAGACGTGATGAATTAGCAGACAGGCCTCACAATCAACTTGTACATTTAGAGTGAAGCAGTAGGGAGCAAGTATAACTGCAGTGGCGTGGTGGTGTTTTGTAATTCATTCAAGTGTTCAGGCTTCTACATTTGAATAAACTGTATAAATCACTGTGTGTGTGTGTGTGTGTGTGTGTGGGTTGGGGGGGTGTGTGTGTGTGTGAAAAGTGCATTGCAGTAATCAACTTAGAGGCAAACAATTGCCATGATAAACTTTTCTAGGTCAGCAAAGGAGCAAATGTCTTTATCTTGAAGAGAGAGCAATCTAGGGGTGAATAATGTTTTGGATATTGATGTGAATGTCAGAGGAGTCTGGATCAAAGAGGTTTGAACAGCCTTCCTATGGGGTAAATGTGCAGCTATACTGACGATTAAAGGAATGGAAATAAAGGCTTGTTTCAGAGCTAAAACGAGCTTTTCAACTCGCCTGTAATGAAAGAAGCAATGTTGCTTTAGAGCCATTTTTAAACTGCCATAATTATCAATGCAACTGTGTTGCTGTATCACAATACACAATCAGCAGAGACCGAAATACAGCACAGTTCAGTGCTTAAGCATTTAACTGGTTTATTGTGAACACAAACACGCTGCTGAGGCACATTTACCAGTTTAACACAATCAAGAAACCTGCTGTGATGAGGAATGGACCTTCGCAATATGTTAGTCACAACTAAGTCATTGCATTATTTAACATGAAGGAAAGTTTGCACAAGCAAATAGTGAAAAGGCTCAGTTTATGAACTGAATAATTTACACAGAATTAGACTTAAAGGTGTGGAGGCCGAGGGAGGGAAGGAGAACATGATAGTCTCATGCAGACTTACAGTATGCTTTCTATTTTATAAACAGCTACTGGGATCTGTCCGCTGGGGAAATGAAAGTGCTTCTGTTATGCATTGAAATATGATGGTGATATCTGTGCCTTTCTATCATCCCTAATAAAGAAAGGTTTACAATGAGACATCTGAACGGGGCGACATGTTTTACTGTTGGGCTATTTCAATGACTGATACTCCCCCGGGAATCGTTAAGTCCTAAATATACCAACAAGACTGATGAATATTCTGTAGCTGAGGCAACTTTTTATACAAAAGGTATGTTTTATCCAAGTGTAATGATGTTCTGTTTCACAACAGTCTACAGTATTCTACATCTTGAAGCTAACATTTAATAGAGCACAGGCATACGATGAAAACAGCTGGGTCAGCTCACACAGTTCAGCCAAAGGCATGTTACAAATCACCATCTTGTTTAAAAGTAAGAAAATCCATTAACATGATTAAACATGGCATCATTCAAGATTCAGGAAAATGCTTTTTTTCCCCTTCTGAGCTGATTTAATCAAAAATAAAAATAAAGTCTAAGTGACATGAAAGCTTTCTGGCAACATACATCCACCCTGCAGAAAGTGGTGCTATTAATTTTGTGGCTGTTAAACAAAGACATAAATGCTGAAGTGCTGGAAGAACTGTAAGTAATGTAACAATGCTCCAAGGCAAGGTCATAAAGCTGTCCAAATGTTGGAAGTTCTCAGGGGAGGCTGACAATCAATATTCATCCACTGAACACTTCGGAGAGTTCATAAATCTTATCAAAATGTATATTGAACTATTAATATGGTTTCAAATGATGGTGATTAGTCTCCTACAGTCTAAAATGCAATCAGTGTTAGTTACACTATAGTTATAGAACAGACTTCATTACTGACTACATTATATCTTAGGAATAAAGAAAATGAAAATAAGTTAACCTGGAAATAATGTTTCTTTGAGTAATTGCACTGCAGTTAAACTGAACTTGCTTTTACTCAAAGTTACTCAAAGTGTTACTCTGATTTCTGATCAGCATACATAATTTTGTGTACACAACCTATTTGCCACACACTTACAGCTTTCTAGAAATATTAAATAATAAACTAAGATTTGCTGAATGTGATGAAATACGTCTGGCATTACAGTGTTAGTGTTAAAGCAGACAAATAACACTTCAACATTAACAGTTAAAGAATAAAAAATGAGTTTCAACGTTACCTGTATCTCTCTTGCATGGTATATGATAATCAGCCCCAGAAGAATGATTGTAGAAAGGCTTATCAGGCATTTTAGAGCTAATGAATACAGGGACTCCTGGAAAAGAGCAACAACACTAAAGCCAAACAACATAAAATCACATTCTGACATGATGTAGCAGCAGTTACTTTTGTGACCCCCATCTAAAAAATGTACATGTATGATTCTTCTTCTTAAAGTTTACTGCAACAAATGCTGACATGATAACTTGTGTTACTCGGGATCCCCTTCATGGTTGGACATCAGCGGGCCCTTTGGCCTGCATGTGACAGAAGATGTAACTATATAGGACACTTCATAGAAAGACCAACAAGTTCTGTTACTGAAGTAGCTATTTTTCTTTTACTCGTTTATTAAAAGTTGCTCCTGTCCGTCGCATGCCACTAAATTAACTCTGCTCTAAATTGACTCCGAGTTAATACGCACCTTTCCATAGGCTCCCCACGAGAGTTCAGTCTCTATAACCATAACAACGATCCCAAACATGCCAAATATTAAAGCATAGTCGCTCAGCCGCTTCCTTTTCTCAAACAAGGCCCTCCTGTGCCCGAGCTTTTCCCCAATGTTCTGGTTTTTCTTTTTACCCGATTTACCGCCGCCGTGGCTGCAGGCTCCCCCTGCGTCTCCCGATGCGTAAGGCATCAGGGTGGTGGAATTATTCTCCGGCTTGGATACTAAAGTGTCCGACGCATCTGCGGCTGAGGTGGGCTGCAAAGGCTGGGACTCGGAATCAAACTCGTGCACGTTTCTGCGGGACGAGCTCAAGTTGCTCAACGGCCGCATTACGCCGCCGTTGTATCTGCAGCTGCTCATGGCTATTTCATTGTAGGAGTTACTGTCTTTGTGGCTACTGCCCAGGCTGCCCCGCTGCCGATCGCGGCAATGCTGCTGCTGCTGCTGCTGCTGACGGTGATGATGATGTCTGTATGAACTACCATGACTAGAGGGTGTGAACTCGCAGACGCTGTACTGGCAACCTTGCCTCGAAGACGTTTCCGATGGTGTCCTTAAAGTTCCCACAGTGGTCGGCGACGTCCCGCGAAAGACGAGGCTTTTTCTCGCATCACAGGTGCAGCTATTGCAGGTACAGCGTTGGTCGTGCTGCTTGCTGAGCTGATCCTCCCGCCCGCAGTAGTGCTGGTACTTACAGTGCTGGAGCTGCTGCTGTGGAAAGATATCGTTCTGCAGCTGCAATGGGGTTTCCATGTCAGTGCTGCTGTTTAAAGCAGCAGTCGGGTACCACAGACCGCCCGACAAAGGGCGTTATGGTTCTTACGGGATGACAGAGCCGCTGCATGAATAGACCCATTTCGGCTCCGGTAGAATGTGAGAAGAGACTCCGATTGGGAGATGGGACCAAAACAACTGGATCGACGTCATGAAAAAGGTTGCAACCATGAGACGTGAAGTCCAGCCTCATTTCATCAGGATCAACAGAAAGTAAAGATTTATTCCTGTGTTCAATTTTTGGCGACCTCTCTGCACTTTTACACCTTCACAAGTGGCTGAGCTTTGAATAAAATAACTTTTTGCAGCCAAAAAGTAAAAAAAAAAGAAAAAGAAAGAGATAATGAACTTATGTGTGTTTTCTCCTTTTTTATTAGTGTTAGATTTCCATTTCATCACTACACCTTTGCACTGTGAGATCCTGCAATTCTCAAATATAAAATTGAGCTTTTTCACACATCTCCCAACAGCCAAGCCTATTGATAAATTCCTGACTGATTTCCCATTTACGGACTCAATAGGAAACACACATAGCTCGCTGCCACCGCTGATTTACAAGGTGCTGATTTCATTCAGCTCATTGGCCGCCGACCATGTGACCGTGCAGGCCTGTATAGCACCTATTTGACCGGCGCCTGCGTGTACAGCCACAGATTGATGTGACCGCTGGTGGCCGCGTTATTAATGGAGAAGAAGAGTTATATCACCCCGAGGAAATACAGCCAACTGCCCGCGATTGAGCAGCTGTGGAGGCATAAACCAAACCCCGAAACCCAATCATCCACACGTCTTGGAGCTGCAGAAGCAACAAATTTAGTCTTAGGCTTGTTAGGGTGTATTGGAGTTATGTTTTTGTATTTGTAGTGGGATTTTTGTCAGAGCTCCTCGCTTTTCTCACAAAGCTTTCTTTGCTTCGGCTGCACTGAAGTCGTAAAGTTGTCTCCAAATAGACATCAGCTAAACATGGATCCGCAATAAACAATAAAGAATCAAAGCATGTGTAAAGTTAATATGAGCGAGTTCAAAATGTATAGATATAGTATAAAGTATTTAATGTACTGTCTGTCATTATGTGTAGTTCAGGAACAATACAAATGTTGCTGCACAAAACCCGTCACGGTCTAACTTTCAGCACCGTGGACAGCTTCACTCATTGACCACTTCTAACCATTTCTTACTACAATAATCCTGCACAGGATCGCAATGCGCACTTGGTGCTGATTGGCTGGCTCCACAAACCACATGACACCTCCCGCCTTATTGAGACGGGTGCATCATCTGATTCTGTGTGTGTGGGGAGTGTAGTGAATGAAAAGATTCCTCATAAAGTCATGTCACATATCGTCAACAGGACAGACACGCGTTGTTATTCTGCGGTGCAGAGTCGGAGGAGACGGCGCTGGAGAGTTGTTTAAGCTGAATGATGAATGTGTCAGGACGATTATCTGGAAGCAGGAATCCCAATAATATCATTATTATCTTGGTAAAATTCCACCTACATAGTCCGTGTTTTCCCCTAATTTAATCTAAAGAGCTTTCTCCTGTCCTGGTTTTGCGGGTGTAACAGAATAATCACCACCACTGCATGAACGGTTGTGACTTGTGTTTTATGAATCTTTTAAGTTAATGGGAGATTATCAGATACTGTATATGCTAGCCTCATCACAGAATAAAATCATTGTGACAACACTTGAGCAGAACTTTCCTGCATTATGAACATACATTACGATGCAAATAGCAAAATATCATTTTCTGCTGAGCTCATTTAAAACGTATCTTACTGTAGTCACGCTCTGATTCTGACTCAAAGCTGTCTGGTAACATCAATACTATTATTGTGATAGGTGTTTTTTCTACATTTATGATTATGTCTATGTCAGATGGACATTATTGTACTTTGCAAAAGTCTTAAGCCACCATTAGATTTGTTGTTTTGGCAGTGCTATTATGACCACATATATATGTATTTCTTAGTCTCTTTATTAGAATACAAATAGAAACTATAGAAAACATGCACACAGTATGAAAAAACACAAAAACATAAAAAAAAAACAACAGTTTCTTAAGTGACAAGTGTTGTGTGTGATCTCTGTGGAGTTATCTGAAGAGGTCAAGGACAAAAATAGGAGTGAAAGACCTGTCAGAATCTGATGAGAAGTTTCTCAGTGTTTCTTCTTAGAGAAGAAAGTCTCGGAAGAACCTGACTCCGCATCTGGCAACTTCACCCGGAGACCAAGTTGATTCTTCCGTAGCCTGATAAAAACCTGATCAGGAATGGTCTTTGATAAAAGGACAGCAGCCAAGAAACCACTTTTTGTGTTTCTAGTTGTTTTAATGTAAAAATTTAGAAATAAATATATATGGACATCATAACATTGCTGAAGAACTAATCTAATAGTGTCCTAAGAGTTTTGTACAGTACTGTAAAGGTCAAACTCATGACCATCATCCATGGAAACAGGTTTGGTGTTTTTGTTTAGTTTGGGCCATAATTAAAAGACTATTTTTTCATATCTTCCATACTGACATGTGGTGGAGCTGAGAACAGTCTTGAAGTCATGAAGCATCACTCTCTTTTTAAGAGTGTACTTAGTCCCAAGCATGTAATTAAATGCCTGAAGAATCCAGTCTGTGGACCATATCTTCACCTTCACCAGTACTGCTTATTTGTTTTGTGCCTCATCTGTAATTTGCTTTAGATAAAAACATCTGCCAAATGACTAAACATAAGTGCTTATAGGCTTTTCTATAGGAAAGTTGACAAAGTAAGCTATGAAAAGTATATAACATCAATATATTCAGTACAGAGGATCAGGAGGATCTGTGATAAGCTTCAAAATCACATTCTCATTCATTTCCGGAGATTTATGGTCGAGTACCATTAGAAGTACATTGACATGAGTCACACATTGGATTCTCTCATGTTCTGGGGAGTTGGTTGCTGCTCCCCCTAGTGGGGGAATGACTGTAGAGCCACTTCAAAGGGTCGAAGTGCAGAGAAAACAACCCCAACCTTTTACAAAAGTGTTGCAAATCACAGGTGGGTGGATCATTTTTGGTCACTCATAGGCTGAACTTTAACAAACACACACAATCAACAATACAATACGACTTCACACACATTTAAACATACGGTAGTAATTGTGTAGAATTTAATAATGAATCCCAACAAGATTACAAATGCAAACATTTCAATACTTTCGTATTTATCAAATTTTACTCTATCCTACATGTCAGTTAGCTCAAGTGTGTTTTTTATTCTGCAGAGGGCAAAGCTTCATGAATATGTTGCATCAGAGTTGTGAGCATGCAGCTCTTTCATGCTTTGAGCAGCTCCCTCCATTCTCCTTCTGTTGTACCTTAAAAGGAAAAATAATTCTGCCTCACACAGTTACAGAGTCAGCACCATTTACTTCCCAACTCCATGTGTTTACCGTCTGGACTGTGTTTTGATCACACTGACAAGAAGGTAGAACGAGCAAAGTGAGCAGCTTGCTTACGTTGGCAGAAATGACCACTCACATCCTCAGCAGTCTTTTCCCAGTTTCCTTTGGGTGAAGGTACTGGTCCATTAAAGAACATCAAGGACACGCTAGACCCCAGAAGCTTCTTGGTTTACTCCATCCTTTTAAAGCATATCTGAGGCCGACTTGCATCTGCATCTCAAATCTTCTACCCTGAATATTATCAGTATGGCTTTGCACCAGTGTCACAATAACAAATTACTGTACATTTATTAGTAGAAGAAACGTTGCTTGATCATTCATAAATTCCCGTGATGATAAGGTGAGAAATTTCTTTTGTTATGTTGTTGTTATGCACAGGTTTCATTTAGCTTCAGGACTTCTTTTTTATTAACTCAGAGGCTCAGCTGACTCTAAGAGCACAGATGAGAATGATATGAAATGAGCAGATCAAAATAATGGTGGAAATCAAGAATCTAAATTATGCTAAATGCTATGTGGTGCCATTGCAAGACTATAGCTGAAGGCTTTTCATCTTATTTTTAGTACTTCAGCAGTTCAATATATAGACATGTGAGTTTATCAATATTTCCCACTGCTCCTTTGACAATGAAGCGCAAAGCTGCAGGTGTATCATCCTGTTTAAAGTTTGTTCTCTTTTTTGAAACACACATTTTCCATCTGGCTGCCAGATGATCACTGGAACCTTAAATAATCATCCAAGCTATATTTTAGTTTAGTAAAGAAGAACATTTCTGCAGCAAATTCTACATACATATAAAGGCATACTGTACATATGTAAATACAATTAATTCATCCATCTCTGTACCTTTATCTTAAAAACAACAAATACAACTCCTGAATTAATTCATATTGAAGTCAACACATTTCTGACAGAATCTGTTGTGAAGCTTATCAAGATGTTTGTTTTTGGAAATCTGTTTGATTAAAGATTTTTATTTTTATATTCGTACAGACCAAACAGTTTGACATAAGTGAAACAGTCTTGATTCCTGTTTTTACTGTAAGCAAACGTGCAGTATTGTATGTTCATATTATCATGTGTTTCCAAGTTCTTGCCTGCTCATCAAATGTGATTCTTGCTGCCAGTTGCATCAAATTAATTATTGTACCTAAATCATTTTACTTTCCGCACTCACATGTGAGACCAGCTCACCAACCATGCATATAGCATCTAACTGTGTTTAATTTTAATACCTAATTATAAAACAAAATGGAAAACTATAAACTATTTGTGGAATTTAATTATTATGGATACTTTATAAATCCCTGTGGGGGAAATTCTCAGCTGCATTTAAGGCACCAAGTGTTGGCCAGGAATTGGGGAGGTGGGAGTCAAACCAATTTGGACTTATTAGGCAACACGAGCACATTAGAAACATTGCATGATTACACATAAAATGAGACTTGCATTCATAAATTTGTACTGCATCTAAGAAAAAAGCACACATAGCCTTTACTAAAATGGCAGCTGTACGTACAGTACCTTATTATTAATGCAATGTGAACATGTGCATTTTAAGTGCTTTATTTATGTAGTGAAGCAATCTGCTTCACAATCAAGAGATAAAATGCCAAATGAAGGACAGATTAAAACACTGAGTTAACTAATTCACCCAGAAAATAAATATAAATAAGAGACAAGGTACCAAGGGCACTGACGAAAGGAAACCTAACAAAAAGGAGCTGAGCATATAAAAATACAATGATTTGAAAGAAAGAAATATACAAAATGCTTCTGAAGGTTAGGCGTAATTGATGAATTGCATTGTGAAGTCTATCCTTTGCCATTTTTTTTTTTTTACCAGAAATCCAATGTCACCTGCCTCCATTGTGCTGGAAATTAATTGAACATTATTTATTTAGCTGTGACTCATATGGACACTGTATACCTGATTGGAGTGAGAAACTTGCCCTCCAGTAGCATTCTGCACCTGTTTTCACTCTAATGTCCCTTGTGCCTGAATCCAGAAGGTTTTTAGCTGCGTCACACCTGACAGACGGACCATTTGTATTGAGCTGGAGATTTACTGGCAATCTGGTTTAAGTGGGTAACTCAAGGGCATGATGGCACGATATAACATGGGATTTTCACACTTAAGTTTCAAGTATATATACTGATTAATTTGTAAATTTGTCATTAGTCTTTTTATGGTTAGATGACTGATGCATTTTGATGAACAGCCATGAGAGTGTTATCAATATTATTGCTTCTTGATTTCTGTACATTGACTGTTTCTGGAAATAATCAGCAAAATTAGAATTTTTAAAACATCACTTAGTATTAGTCACCCTGCCCAGACTTCAGTTTACACTCTGACAATGAGAATATAGTGAGTGTATGTCTGAACCTGAAAAGCTCCTTGTAAAGTGAACCTGTGAGTCATTCATTATTCATTGTGACGAAGCGTTGCCGTGACTCTCTGTCCACTTGGGAGGACCTTACAAGTTTGGCATGACTCCTTGAGTGTCTGTTTCTGCTGCCAAGTGTTTCTTTGATGGCCTGAAATAAAGAGTCCAGACTTTTTTGTCCAGAGATACATGCGGTATTAGTTAAGCGACACATGCTGAGACTATCAACAGTGATACTGTTGCCTCATGGCAGACTGACTGGGGGGTCATGCAGAACTTTGCCACACTCGACAAAGCACTCTAATGTTTTTCAAAGTAAAAAAAGGATGCATTAGATACCTGAAAGGGAAAAATAAGCAAGATGTTAACTTTTACAGAAACATTATTAGACTGTATTGGATATCTGTATACTCACTGCAGCAGATAATGAGTTTGAACATGCTATATATGTGTTTTTCAATTCAGTTAAGTTCAGTTCAGTTCCGTTTTATTTGTATAGTACCAATTCACAAATATCAACACAAATCATCTTAAGGCAAAATATTAGCAAATGCCATTGTAATAAATCTGACGAGGAAATAAATGAATAATGGCTATCATGAAAATGCTGAAGTGACATTTAGTATTTTTTATTTCTGTCTCCAGGAAGAAAGCTTTAAAACACTTTATCTGACTGACTTCATTCAGGCCGTTGGCCAGTGATTGATGTCAGACTTCCATTAAGCTGAGGACTTACAACAGTTAGATTAATGCAAGACTAAGAGTCTGTACATCACGGCAAGTGTGGCCTTCAATAACAAAATAAGAGTCTATAGCTAGAAGCTCTGTGTGGCTAGATTTAAAGATGTTGTACTGTTTGTGGCATTTTTGGACATTTCTTTAACTATTTACTATTAAGTTCCTTTTTGTTTTGGAGCGACGCTCACCCTTGTGATCAATCACAGAGTTCAGGATGTTTACTGTAGCATTGCATTGCAGTGCAACTAGCACTAGCATAGTTACAGTAACTTCTTCAAAAACCTTTCAAATAAGCATAACAATGCAGCAGACAGCAGAAGTCATGGTGCAAAAATATGTTTATTCACTGACAAGCATAAAATAAGATAGATCAAATAAGTTTTAAAAAATGATCAAAAATTAGAGCTTGGCACACCCATATTTATTTGATATCTGGACTAGTCCATAGCTTCTTCCATAGGATTCTTCATTTTTTCATCCTTTTTTTTTCACAGCATTTCAACATTTCTGAATTTCCTATACTTATGTGATTTCCTATCTGTTCATCTTTGGTCCTGTTACCTCCAGAGTCTTCATAGGCTCTTCAGTAAAAATTATATCACTTTATTCATTTGTGATTACATCACTTTATGTTTCTGCCAAGATGTCTTACATCATACTGTGCAGCAGTCTGCAGCTTCCCACCCCATCCAGCATGTGCCACAAAAGAGGAGAAAGGGATTTTCCCAAGAGTTTCTCAAGGGAGAGCTAGAGATAATTGTAGTTCTACAGTTTACGCCTTATCATCATGACAATTTCAGATCTCTGTCAACATTTTTTTCCACTACAGTGTCCTGAACACTACTCAAAAATGTCATAAGGTCAATGTGTAACAGCAGCACAGAGTCACAATGTCAATAAGTAACTCAGTAATGTCAGTTAAAGTTAAAACATTTTAACGATCATAAGCTACTGGTCATACAAGACCAAGTATGACTAAAGCAATAATAACCTTTAAAAAAAAAAATTTTTAAATTCCACTTTTCATTTAATGTGTTAATTCCTGCAAAAATGTCATAGTTTTACCTTGGAGTCAGTGATCTTCCCACTTTTCAGACAGTGTGTCATCCTCACATTTGAGTGCTATGATAAGCAGATGGTTGGAGCCACAGTCTTTGATTTACAGGGAACTTTAAAGAGAGGAGCTCGCACATCTCTGTGTCTTGCTCACAGTGGGTGGTCCAAGAAATAGACTCACAGCTGCTTAAAATAACTTCAATAAAACGATAAAGTTGAACAGCTGGTCTCTGCTTATATAGTTTCTGAAGAGATCCAGATTTTTGCAGAATGTAAAGTGTAATGAATTTGATGCCTGCAGTGTAATTTTGTCCTGTATTAGCAGGTGGCTAAAACTGAATCTACCTTGTCTATGGACTGTTTTGTTTTTCAAAAGCAGGATAGTTTAGTGTGTTGTGAAGTTTATATATGCTGAGGGTTTAGGTTGGCTCTTTTGTAACCCAGTTTCAGACATTTCCATTTTCTCTTTCTGTTCTCAGTGGCTATAAAACCAGCCATCCTTCTCAGTTCCCTAATATGTGCTCTTCAGTTTCTCACTCTGGCTCTGAAGGAACAGTATGGCATGCTTTAGCTTGTTAACTGGGATATTTTCAATGTGCTTTATGAGATACCTGGGGGAATTCAACCAGCCTTAGCACTTTTAATGTAGCTTACACAGTGAAAACAAACATCAGTCTAGCGTTTAATTAACTGAGAACACGTCTGTGGGCCTGCAAAATAAAACACAACAGCCTGCACATTAGTCTGTGATTCTCAAAAACTCTGACTTGAGAAAAATCATACTTTATGAAAGTGAACTGTTTACAATCTTCAGCTTGTTGTAGGTTGTAGACAGAGAACTGAAAGAAATTTCAAAGATGTTTATCTTTTTTATAAAGTTTTCATTAAGTTGTTTTTTATCTTTAATGTCACTTAGTGATCATTAACTTTAACTTTAACTTATTTATAAAGCACTTTAAAAACAACACAGTTGACCAAAGTGCTGTACACAGGCATAAAGAAAAAAAGTGAAATAACCAATAAAACAATAAAAAAACAATAAAAGCCAACATCTCAAACTGATTTAAAAGAGAAAAATTGTGTTTTAAGAGAGGTCTTAAAAACAGGAAGGAAGTCGGCCTGCCTGATGTTCAAGGTCAACTCATTCCATAATTTTTGGGCAGCGACTGAAAAAGCGCGGTCAACCCTTAGCTTCCTCCTTGTCTTAGGGACAACTAACAATGAGTGATCTGCTGACCTGAGAGCAAGTGGGGGAGTGTATGGCTGAAGCAGTTCGGATAGATACTTTGGGGCAAGGCCATGAAGACATTTAAAAACAAATTTTAAAATCAATCCGAAAACAGCCAGTGCAGCGATGCTAAAACTGGAGTAATGTGCTCTTGTTTTTTTTGTATCAGCAATGTTTTGGACCAACTGTAGTCAAGTAACCTCTGGTTAAGCCCAACATAAAGTGCATTGCAGTAATCCAGACGAGTCGTAATAAAAGCATGGATTAAAATCTCAAAGTGATGCAGAGAGAAAAATGGTTTCACTCTGGACAGTTGTCTCAATTGAAAAAAAGCTGGTTTTGACCACCGTGCTGATCTGTGCATCAAATTTCAGTTCACTGTCCAGTCTGACACCCAAAGTTTTTGCTGTGTGTGTCAAATATTAACTTAAAGAACCCAAGTCAATTTGAACTCTATCACTTGTACTATCACTCGTTCCAAACAACATGACCTCGGTCTTTTTTTTGTTAAAATGTAAAAAATTCAGTGACATCCATGCTTTGATTTCTGCAATACACTCCAATAACTGTTTTGCAGAATACGCATTTTCTTGTTTTAGTGGCACATAGATTTGACTGTCGTCTGCATAAAAATGGAACGCAATGCCATATTCACGGAGAATTGAACCCAGAGGAAGTAAGTACAAAGAGAAGAGAAGAGGCCCGAGAATAGAACCTTGAGGCACTCCACACGTGAGAGGCGCTGGAGAAGACTCAGTGGCACCAATACGGACACAAAAACTATTCTCAGTTAAGTAAGACCTAAACCAATCTAAAACACCACTCTGAATGCCCACCCAGTTGGGCAAGCGAGACAGGAGGATCTGATGGTCCACTGTGTCGAAGGCGGCTGTTAGGTCCAACAGTACCAGAACAACACAGTGACCAGAAGTCATTTAAAACTTTTATCATTGCCGATTCAGTACTGCGGCGGCTTTTAAAACCAGACTGAAACACTTCAAGAATGTTGTACTCATCTAAAAATGATTTCAACTGGTAATAAACTATTTTCTCCAAGACTTTAGAGAGGAAAAGGAGCTTAGAGATTGGCCTAAAGTTTGAAAGTACAGAGGAGTCAAGGCCAGGCTTCTCAATCAGTGGTGTCACCACAGAGTGCTTAAAACTCGCAGGTACAATCCCATTGGTTAAGCTGCCATTTATAATACTGAGCACATAAGGTGCAAAGGTTGAAAAAACCTCCTTAAAAAGATGAAGTGGAATTGGGTCATAGGGAGAACCTGCAGGCTTCATATGAACAATAATTTCTTCCAGATAGGGTAAAGTGACAGGCTCAAACTGGTCAAAGACAGCTGGGCATGTGACATAGATGGAAGGGTTATAGGAAGGAGGACACATGAGGGCCCTGGTGCTCGACACCTTATTAATAAAGAAGTTCAAGAAGTTCTCACACATTTCAATCGAATTACCCATGTAGGCTGATTGTGGGGCATTAAGAACGGAATTTACAGTTTTAAACAGAACACGAGGACTGTGGCAGTTAGAGGCAATAATATCAGAAAAATGCTTGGCCATCTTTAATGGTCATCTTACCTTTTGTCCTTTTCCAGATGTTCATTAAGCTGTTAGCGTTATCCTCAACAAATATGTCAGGTGTCATTGTGAAATTAATTGTATATTATCAAATCTTTATCGGTTCCTGCAGAGATCTTTTTGTTCAATGTCAGACATTTTTATTTGAGTTTGGGCTACTTTTGTGTATAAACTGGCACAGATGATACGTATAATGGATTGCTTTTTTTTGGGCTGTAAATAGAGCCTCTCTGGCAACGGCTTTCATCCCCTGCAGGAAACAGTCCTTCTGATGGCTTTTTAGTTTCAGTCTCTCTTAGAGGTTTCTCTGTAGTGTGTTGTCATCTGAAGCCATCGCCTTCTGGAGACAACGCAAGACAGCCGTCACCAGCTCCTTCCTGGAGGTCAGCTTCGTGACATCTGGCAGGATAGTGTGCCTGATGCAGATTGATACTGCAGGAGGTTTCTATTTTTAGTTTATTGTAGAGTCAGATTCGCATCCGCTTAATATAAGGATAAGTCAAACAAATGTTTGATGATGTTCATCAAAGCAATGAGTTTGTCTCAAAGGACTAGTTTAACGTTTTGGGAATGTGATTTTCTTGCTAGGGGTTAGATGAGGATCGCTACACCGCTCTGTTATCAGCAGCCAGTTAGCTTAGCAATGACAGTGATTTCTTAAGGTGATTTAATTCCTGATTTTAAGCTGTAAACCATTAATTAACAAGTAACAGACTGCTAGGTTTTAAGGGAGGGGCGAGAGGGAAAGTTAACGTGTTAACTACTTTTGGTTGGACCTTTGGTCATACCTACTGTGCATTTGAGTTTGACGGTTTGACAGTCTGCAAGACAATAAATAACTTTCTTTTAGTACTGTGTAATCAAACTCTTATTATCATTGGACAAAGTACTTAAGCAAACACTAATCACATGCTCATCTACCTGCATGACACACACTGACTGACACGTGACTGACTGACACGCACACACAGTTACCAAATATGGGTTGCTTTGTCATCTTCCATTATGTATAAAAGGTTAACAATTTCAACACTGATTTAAATGTCTTCTGCACAAATATAACGTTAGAATGATGCGAAGAGACATAACAAAGACCAGACTCCAGTGATGTCACAGTACTTAACCCTCCTGGTAGGTAATGCAAAATATAATTATGTTGTGTCTCTGTTTCACACTTTTTCTTTGTGGAAGGTTATGTTAATGCCAAAGTTTGAAACAGGCTCTAGCAAATGAGGAATAACCCAAATACTAAGTTTAATTAAATGCTCTGAGTGATTGCTGCAGCTTGCAGAAGCAACATGAATAATTTAACACAGACAGTGACAAATGTAAGCTTTGGGAAATGTGTTAATGGAAATCAAGAATCAAGATTTAAGATGCGGAATTTATTGTTTGATACCAAATAAAACGTATTTACATTTGCTGAATTTCTACAGCTAAACTGTCCTGTTGTAATTGCTGTCATATTTGTCACTGGCATTGGTGGAACTTTCCAATATGGATTCTGTATATCTGTGATGAATTCCCCCTCTGATGTAAGTGGCACTACGTCAAGAAATCATGATAATATGTTAAGAAATGTAGTGATATACCAGTTGTGATAAAATGTCGGAATAACTAAAATGAGAATGAGACTAACTGTACATGATGTGATCATTGCAGTTTATAAAGGAGCTGGTGAACACAACATGTCTGCAGAGATACGGTGTCTCCTTAGAGCAGTGGCAGGTCTCTCTCATCTGGTCCTTTACTCTATCTATTTTCTGCATTGGGGGGTTACTGGGGTCACTTGTGGCTGGTACTCTGCTCTCAAAGTTTGGCAGGTCAGTGTTCATCAACAGAAAACACTCAAATTCAATTAACATGGCAACATCAAAGAAAAACAATTGACTCTGAGTTTGTGTTACTTGTGTTTTAAACAACAGCCTCAGGCTTTAAGACTGAAGTCTGTCTCTCTCTCCCACAGAAAGACATGTATTTTATTAAACAATTTTTTGGCTATATTTGGATCTTTGTTGATGCTCTTCAGCCAAACAGCCATGTCCTTTGAGATGATCATGGTGGGGCGATTTCTCTATGGCCTAAATGCAGGTAAACTTTCTGTATGAGGAAACCTAATACAACTATTCTATTTTCTTCCTAGATGATTGTTCATCACTCCTGACTCAACCCTACAGTCAATCAATTTCTATTTATACTTCGACTATTATATTCTATAAGTTCTTTAATTCATTTGTCACCCAGTTATTGATCTTTATTGAATTTTCTGAAAATGTATAATTACTTTTTGTATTCCTCTAGGAGTGGGTCTCTCAGCTCATTCCATGTACCTCATTGAATGTGCCCCCAAGAGGCTGCGAGGGATGACGGGCGTGACCATCGCTACGTTTGTCTCCTTGGGAAAGTTCTGTGGCCAGCTGCTGGGGATCAGGTGAAGTGTCCGGTGTCACAGTTAGTGTGGAGAGTCAACTAGGTGGTCAGGTGGTTTTTGGTTCAAATGACCGCTCACATGAGGACAGAACTGTCAATGGTGTCCTCTCAGTAGGAGAATGGAGGAAATTTTATGTCTAATTCTAGACTATAACTTTAAAAAATATCATTACATTGTAGTATGGATGGTTTTGTATTGTGATATTGTACATTTTCTCATAACTCAGTTTAGAAACCATATGAAGATACACACTTGCTGGTTTGGCCGTAATTCAGTAACTTACATGCCTCAAAACCCACAGCCTACAGTGGCACAAAGAAGTCACTAAATTATCAAGCTCCTGCTCAGTGATCTGCAACACTGATGCAACAACGTGTTGTAGCCACCTCAGTCTAAACAATGTGACAAATATCTGATAAATGAAAGGCAGAAAGCATCTGATGGTTGACAAATATCAAAGGTAAAATGGTGTAAATCATTGTATGTCCCAAAGAGAGTTTTTAATTATTAATTTGAATTAAGAAAACACTTTAGTCATGTTACAGTTTTCCCAAATCTCATCAATTAGCTTGGTGCATAATATCCTGACACCTAATAAAAGTGTGTTTGTCTACATGCCATCATTTTCCTAATTGTCCTTGCAGTGAGTTACTTGGTACAAAACAGGGTTGGCCCTGGCTGCTTGGCTTCAACGGTTTCACCGCGTTACTTCAGCTTTCCACCCTGCCCTTCCTGCCAGAGTCTCCCAGCTTTCTGCTCCTGGAGAGAGGAGATGAACAGGCCTGCGATCATGGTGTGAGAACGCAGTTTCGGCTTCAAATAGATTCCTTTTTCAAGTGTCTAATCTTGACTTTGGTGTGATGTTCTGTGATGTTCACCTAAATCTGCTTCTTTGTTATCCTCCCTCAGCTTTAAAGAAGCTATGGGGTGACAGGAACTACAGCAAGGAGATACAGGAGATGCTGAAGGAGAAAGCTGTTCAGCAGAACACTCGCAGCTTCTCAGTTATGGAGCTTTTTCAAAACCAAACAGTCCGCTGGCAGCTCCTCACCATCATTGTTGCTTTTGTCACACTGCAGCTCTGTGGCATCAATGCAGTGAGTTATTATGCAATACACTTGAAGTGTAAAATGTTAACTACAGTTAAGGCTACAGGACATCCCCTTACAATTTGACATTTCACCTTATTATAGGTCAGGTGCAGAATTAATAATCAGCTTCACATCATTTAGCTGTTGTACTCTGATGAGTTAATCTTTATCTAGACATAGTTGGTGATAGAAACTTGTGAGTGTAGAGTACATGCTGTACATGTAGTACTGAATAATTCTATGTTGGAGGTGTAAGAATAAATAGTTGTTTTACTGCATTTCCATTTGAAAGCATAAAAGTAAGGATGTTTTAGGATGCACTCCAGGAACAGTACTCTTGAAAAGGAAGGTTATTGTTGAAGGTTACTGATTAAAGCCTTTACTAGTGATGTAAAAATTAAATAAAATCAAATATTACCTTTTTACTTTTATTGAGATGCTTTAAACCCTGGTGAAGAACACAATTTACTGTCTGAAGAATCGGTGTCGTTGTTCTTAATTTGCACTTTGGACAATGACATTTTAAAAGTCAAACTGGTCCAGAAATCAGATCTTGAAATCAAACTTTGCACCTAAAACCTGCACCAAAGCCTGCCCTGCATGTTTTACACAGGACTAAGAATTTGAATGTCTTTATTTTATGGTTTTACTCTCCAGGTGTACTTTTATTCTTTTGATGTGTTTCGTGCGGCAGGAATTCAAGAAAACCAGTTACGTTACTCCGCCTTGGGAACAGGGCTGTGTGAGTTTGCCACCTCTCTTGGATGTGTAAGACCCTTTTCCCTGATGTGTCTCATCATTATTTTTATCTGTTTTCTATTTCTATATAGCACTGGTTTTTGGTGTAGTATCCTTGATGTGTCCTGACATTAATATTTTATTTTCTTTGTTTATGAAAATTACAGTGGAAAAACAACACAACACACTTTCCTTTAATGTGAACTGACTGTAACACCTGTCCTAACGTGTAGTTATGGCTCCCCCATGTGGTTCACTGCTGACAATGTTTTTTCGCTCTTGTAGTTTATGATTGTTGAGAGCACAGGGAAAAAAGTCCTGCTGTACAAAGGATACATGGCAATGTCTGCAACGCTGGTCCTCCTCATCGTCACGCTGTCCCTGCAAGTGAGTCACTACAAAACCAGCCACTGATTGCCTCATATTTTGGTGCTTAAAACCTGACAAGTGATGATGTATAGTACAGCAACTGAAATAGCATGTAAATGTAAGCAATCCAACGGAGCTTTTGATTTTCTTCAGGCCTATACCTCTTGGATGCCCTACTGCAGCATGGTCCTCATTTTTATATTCATATTATTTTTTTCCAGTGGACCAGGTATGTCACTCAAGATTTTAGATATGTATGAAATATTTTAATGTTAATAGTATACAGTATGTACTACATCCCCATGTTCTCTTGCCCTCAGCTGGAGTAACAGCTACTCTTCCAGGGGAACTCTTCACACAGTCATTTAAAGCAGCTGGATTCACTGTTGGCTGCTTTCTTAACTGGGTGGGACTGTTTTTGTTGGGGATGCTCTTCCCTTTTGTAGTGGTAAGCACAATAATGTCTTGGTGGAATTTATCAATTATGCATCACAGTCTTTGCACAGGGCTCTGCTAAATTTAATCAAAAATATACTGTTGACAAAATAACCAAGATATTATATGATTTACAAGAGAAAGAATATGTTTGCTGTTTCCTAAAGGAAAAATAAATATGATATGGAAAACAGTGGTGTAGTACATTGCCAATGAATATTGTTCACGAAAGTACTGAAGTTCAGGCCAAAATTGTGTTAAATATTTACCTTCAAATGCAGCAGAAACTGAATTGTGGGTGCATCAAAAAAGTAATATAATATGGGAAATGTGCTAAGGCACATGCTCATAAAGAAAGAAAGACTACAGCAGAAACTATCCAGGTGTTGTCAGGTTAAATGCATCACTCTCGCTGACCCACAAATGTCCTTCAACACTCTTCCTTTTCAGGAGAATCTAGATTACTTCTGCTTTCTCATATTCCTGTTCTTCTGTGCTGCCTCTGGGTTGTTTGTGAGGTTCAATGTTCCTGAGACTAAGAACAGGACAGCGCTGGAGATCGCTACAGAGTTTGAGAAGATACACTGTAAATCACAGACGAAATCTTTAACTGCAGAGAACCTTAATGAAGTCAAAACATGTGAGACCAAATTCTGATTATGTTTACCATGTTTAAATACCTTGGCAAGCCAAGAAGTTTTGCATGTGCCTGTCTGTCCTGGCTTGATGATCACTAATGGTCACATGCTTAAAATAACCTGTGCACTTTACTGTGTTTTTATCCTCAACAATGTTACTTATATGTCATGAACAGGTGATTTTACTGTTGTATTTACGTTTGTCATTGCCAAATAAATCTTTTATTATCAAATCTGTATTAGTTTCTGGAGATATCTAATTCACTCAGGTGTGTCACTACACAATTATTTTACTGTACATGTTTTGTCAGTAGATATCAACAATGAAACTTTTGTCAATACATCAATGGTCACTAATAATTTAGTGAAAAGAGTATTTGCACTGCATTTGCATTTGTGCAGTATCAGATATTTTTATTTGAGTTTGCGCTACTTTTGTGTATAAACTGATACAGTTGATCTGTAAAAAGACTTCTGTTTTTACACAGTGTCATCCATTATTGCTTTTGTTGAGCTGTAAATAGAGCCTATCTGGCTGGCGCCACAGCTTTCATCTGCTGCAGGAAACTGTCCTTCTGACAGCTTTTTAGAAGTTTCAGTCTCTTACTCATCTGTCTGTACTGTGTTGTTGTCTGAAGCCACCACCTCCCAGAGACCATGCCACCACACGTCCTTCCTGGAGGTCAGCTGTGTGACATCTGGGAGGTTATGATTATAATGTGAATGTAGAACTTTTAGAACAAGCAAAATGACCAATTTCTGAAACTAATTTTTATAAACAATAAATCAGTTATAAGTAGCAGCTAACTTTTGCAGGGTGGGATACCCAATGCAAGAAACAATGTTTGTAATAGAACATCTGATTCTTGTTGATTTTCCTGTCAAACAGCAATAGTGAAGGCAGAGATTGTGCACGTACGTGTCACTCTGGATGCAACCATTGCAGATACCTAAGTTCAATAAGGACAGATCAAAGGAGTGTTTATGCAAAAGTTTAATGTTGAACATAAGAGATATTTGGCGGATAGAC
>JAUMHL010000015.1:12978758-13012213 GCA_032362345.1 Sandelia bainsii
TGTTCGTCACTGTCAAAAAAGGAAATTCCCAGATGAAGTCGGAGCTCTACAAAAGGGAAAAGATATCAAGAAAACAAATCACATCTACAAGCTAAATCCGTTCACAATGGGACCAACTTCGCGGGGGCTGAGCGCGAGCTGAAGAAGGCAATACAAGAGTTGAACACGTCAAAAATAGAACACATCTTGCTACAAAGAGGAATCCAGTGGCACTTTAACACCCCATCGGCATCACACCAAGGTGGAGTATGGGAGCGACTTATTAAATCTGTGAGAAAGACCCTCAACGCCACCCTAAACACCCAAAGTTTAGATGAAGAGGGCCTTCAAACCTTCCTGTTTGAGGCCGAAGTGATACTCAACAGTCGTCCCATCACCACCCCTTCCAATGATCCAAAAGACGTGGAGGCCTTGACTCCAAATCATCTCCTGCTGCTAAGGTCAAAGCCGTCGCTACCCCCTGGCCTGTTCCAAGAAGAAGATCTCTATGCTCGCCGCCGGTGGAGGCAGGTCCAGTATATGGCGGATCTCTTCTGGAAGAGGTGGATTAAAAAGTATTTGCCAGAGCTCCAAACGCGTCAAAGGTGGTTCAAGATCAAGAGAAACATTTCTCTAGGAGACATTGTCTTGCTGGTGGATGACTTGGCGCCCCGAAACTCCTGGCTCATTGGGAGAGTTATCCAGGTCGTTCCGGATGAACATGGACTCATAAGAAGTGTTAAGGTGAAGACTAAAACTAGTGAACTCAACAGGCCCATTAGGGGACGGTGTTTTGACTATTGAATGTAATTGTTTATTTGTTGTTTTGTAATAAACAGTTAGGGGCTGGAAATGTATGGGTCAAGTAACTTTGTTTTACCTTAAAGCCTATATTCTGTGGCCTGTGTTTTTGCTTTATGCCTGCTGAGGGCACCCTTGTACTTCAGTATAAAGCCACACCTTTCCCGTTCACCTGTCTCTTGTTTAGTTGAGTGGAGAGGCATACAGTTTTTCTACCTTGCCTACCGCATCAGTGTTTTGTTTGTTATTGTGCAACTATGGATTATTTTTCTGCACCTATGGATTAAACAATTCAAATTACTTACCGGTATGGATCAATGACTTACAGTTCACGCGTAGATTCAATTCATCCACTAAAACTAATCAGGATCATACAAGTATTTCAGTGTTTCCTGAAACCTAAAGTCAGATATTCATATACATTTATCACACAACAAGGTAAACTGTACTGATGCTCTACAACGTTGAGATGATCGTGGTGGGGTGATTTCCCTATGTCATCCACAGAGAATTCTCTGTACAAATTTCTGTACATTACATCTTTTTTTTCTTAAATGTCATCACTCTTGAATCCACATTCAACCTCACATTCAATCAATTAATATTTATACTTGAGACTATTATATTTCTAAGTTCTCTAGGTCATTTCTCACACTGTTATTGATCTTTATTGACTCTTCTGAAAATGGATGATTACTTTGTGTACGCCTCTAGTCACACCATGTAACTCACTGAATGTGCTCCCAAGAGGCTGCACCGCACATCTGGAGAATGATAGATAAAAGAAATCACCAATCAGGAACTCATTAAAGTCTCAGTAGGTGATGTCTGCTGGCAAACTTGATACTTCATATCTGATCATAATAAATACATTATTTAAATGATATGTAAGAAAATGTAAGATAAACTGTAAGTGCAATGCTGAACAATGAGATTGAAAAAATGCTCTTTTATTAAATGTTTTGTTTTTCTATTTAAAAGTCTGTTTAAAGTTGTTTGTATTTTTGTGTTTGTGTTGTTCTTCTGTAGTGGGGAACTCCTTTTGACTTTAAATTGTCCAAAAGTGACTATTGACTTGAGTGAAAAGAAAGGGCAGGGTTCATTTTGTCCCTTAAGGTGTGGTCCTGGACGTTATCAGTGGGGTCAACATGTTTTAAATTCAGACTCAACAGATTGGTATCACAACATCCATTGTCCAGCTGCATAAACATCTACAAGAAATGTGTGTTTAGCTACTGGAACAGCTGTGGTGGAGAATAACTAAGTATATTTACTCAATTTTGACGTACTTGAATAGAATTGTTCCATTTTGTGCACTGTTATACTTCACTATATTTTGGAGAAACAAATATTTTACTTATTAATTTAACTACATTATTTTACAGCGACTTACTTTACAAATCAGTACTTTCATACTCAAATAGCTTCCTAATTGTATAAAATACAGTTAATTGAAAAGAGGAATCTATCCAGCAGGTGTTGGTTAAATTACCTTAAACAGCAGTGACACTGAAATATTTCAGCTATTATATTATAATAGATTACATATTATAAGTTGTTGCTGATATGAACAAATGTGAACAAAACCCAGATGTATTTAAAGATAACAATACACTACAATAAAATAAAGATAAAGATGGACTTTTTTTTTACAACAATAATAGTAAACAGAAGACAGTACAGTTATGCAGTCCTGTCATACAATTAAACTGCTGATGATAAAAAAAAACAAAAAAGCTAAAAGCTTGGTTCCATTGTGGTCCTTTTTCACTCTCTAAGACTTTATAAATACATAATAAAGGCTCCTTATTTATTACACTAGTCACGTTTTTATCATCATTCAATAAGAAGAACTCACCAGACTTGTCGTTCTGTACTTAAAACTGAAGCATAAAAATCGGTGTGTAATGAGCAATAAGATAAACTTGGTCTTCAATCTCACTTCAAATATGTTGTAGACCTATTTATAGGTGATAAGAGCGCGCAGGGATATGTTTTGGTGAAGTTGTGCGTCAAACAGCGCTGCAGATGTTTTCCACGTTGGTAATTAAGGCTTGCACTCACTGTAAGTACACGTTACTAATGACATACAGTATGTACTTATGCTGTGCAGCTTGTGGCCAAGAGTAGAGTCAAATGAATCATTCAGATATCGGAAATGTTTTACTTTGATGAAGATAGCGGAGCTGCTTGACTGACGCGTCATCGGTGAACTCAATTACGCAGGCGTGCAGGCCCCGAGCATGTGTGCACCTCTGATAACACAATCTACATGTGCAAAAAAGAAAGTATTTTTGGACGCATAGTGCCAACAGTAAAGGGCGGAGAGGCTGATTACGCAGCCGGTGACATCACCAACATGCAAAAAGTCGGGGAGGAGTTTACGCCTACATCATTTGGACAAATTGGTCGTTTAAATCCTTCTTTAGTGACAAGGGCCCAGTAGCATACAGTTGCATGTGACCTCACAGGAGAGAGCTGGGCATCAAGTTTGCAGCTGCACCGACGCTGGACGCAATGGACAGAGACATGGATGATAAGCAGAGCTTGAAGAGAGACATTGGCCAAAAGTGAGTCAGTTTAATCCAGGCTAATATCACACATATAAGATAACAGCAGCAACAGTGCAAACTTAAACATAATTTCAAATCAAACTAATATTTAAGTGCTGAAAACAAGATGAGATTTGTGCAGTTTTATTATCTTAGACAAAGCAAAAAACATGAATTGTTCTTTTGTAATTACTCAACATCCTTCTGTATTTTTAAAATATTATTACCGGTCTCCACTGTCTGAAACTCACCTGCCTCTGTTCTTTGAAGGTTTGCGTAGATAATGAAACTAGGACCCTCCCATCAAAGTTAGTGTTTTTTTAGTGATTTTATCTACTAAGCAGCAACACACTTACAAAAAAGACCATGCAGGTAAATTATTTACAGCAGCTTTTGTGTATGAAATGTCAGGGTGGGTTGAGATGGGGCCATCCACACTGGAGTTGCTGCACATGGGCCTCTCTTCTCCTTTCAGGGTGTAACTGATAAAAAGCAGTGAGTGACACAGGAAGCCATGTACGCTTACAGCAGTGGACACCACCATCAGTTAAAAATACATCATGTACCATTTTTTTTGGATACTCTGCTGGCTTTTGGCAGTCAGTTGAAACAGATAGGTGAGGGTAATGATTACATCTCTGGCCTCCACCCATCCTCACCCCTGCTGTAAGGACTTGGTGGGCAGGAAATACAGACCAGGAGCCAAAACTAGAACAAAGAAAATATCAGCAAAGCTCCTTAATTTCTGTGATGCATCAGCCATTCAATCAACCACGAGAATACTAAAGGATGTCAAGCAAAAAAAAGATCCAAACAAGCTGATAATCGCAGAGAGTGTGCTGCAACTGATCTTTAAGAAACCTCATTCAGACAACAGACGTGGATTGTGTAATGAGCCCAGCACACAACTAAACATCTTTTCCCGGTCATGCGTCTGCAGAAGTCAGCTGTTTGTGTTTGTGTTTGATCACAGGGTGTTCGTCAACAGAAATGTGACACTAGAAAACATCAAATGCTACGGCTTTGACATGGACTACACACTGGCAAGTAAGGGAAGCCGTCAACCACAACACGAGGACGTATGTGTGTAAAACGTTGTGTCTGTTTCTAAATCATGAACTCTGTGCTGAATTCTTTATTCTAGCTTCACAATAGTTAATAATCATTGTATGCTGATGATTTGTGTGTCTATGTCTGTGTGTTGTTGTGGTTTGTAGTATATAAGTCTCCTGAATATGAGAGCTTGGGCTTTGAGCTGATGAGAGACAGGATGGTGTCTGTTGGATACCCTCATGAGATTCTACGCTACACGTATGACCCCAGCTTCCCCACACGGTTAGTTTTACGATCTACCTCTGGAACTGAGGATTCATGTTAACCTTAATGTTAATGTTAACCTTTTCTGCATTTTTATTTTCACACTTTCAGTGGTTTAGTGATTGACACCACATATGGGAACCTTTTGAAGGTGGATTCAAACGGGAATATTTTGGTCTGCAGCCATGGCTTCCACTTCCTCAAAGGGTAAAGTGAAACAGTACAAAGCTGCTGGTACACTGTTGTATCACTACTTTATTATGAATGTCTCTACCTGTGAACTCCGAGGCTCAGAGAAGGTCAAACAAAGACAAAGAGAAAGAAAGAGACATGAGAAAGGAAGACAGATACTGTGTATAAAGTACATTTTATCATATTATTTACTTAAAGCAGGACTTTTACTTATAATGTATTTTTACGTTGAAGTATTGAATCATTTACTTAAGTAAAGACTGTGAGAACATCTTCCACCACTGTAACAAACCTTTAACAACTGGTTTTGATTCAGCTGCTGACGTTAGATTACAAATAATAACTATATAATTTTAGTTTAATAATTTTCGCTCTTTAATAAAGTTGTGGAAAGTAACTAAGTAAATTGACTTAAGTGCTGTATATTGTAGAGGGAAATACTACTTTTTTTCTCACTTTTTTGATTTTATATACACACCTGATAACATAGCATGTTATGTTTGTTTTTTTCCAACAGAGAAGATATTCACAAATATTACCCCAAAAAGTTCATTCAAAGAGATGACACTGACCGCTTTTACATTCTTAACACGCTCTTCAATCTGTCAGGTACCTTTTCTATTAATAATAATACTAATAGAATAATATTATTATTAAAATATTAAAATATTAAGATTTGAGTTTTATAATTCTGTCATTTACTGTACCAATTCAGAATGAATGTACCATTAATAAATTAACACTTTATTAATAAATTAATAATTTATGTGTCTGATTTTAAACAAATAAGCTAAGATATAACATGAAAATAAGCTGATATACAACATAAAGAAGTTAAAGTGACCTGTGTTTTTATTCCCTTTGCAGAGACTTACCTCCACACCTGCCTTGTAGACTTCTTTACCAGATGCACCAGATACACAAAGTGTGTGGAGACTTTATTATGTCCTTAAGTTTGACTGTTCGTCTCCATTTCTTTTACCTTGCAGACCTGAAGTATTTTAACAGGTGAACTAAACAAACATGCATCTCTGTTTTTCTGCTGCTGAATTTCTTCCAGCCTCCTGAAAGGTTACCAGTATGGTGATTTGTTCATGTCCTTCAGAAGCATGTTCCACGACGTTCGAGATGCAATGGACTTCATCCACAATACGGTGATTTAACAAAACATATTGTGACATTTTGTACGACAAACACTGCAGAAGTCCTGACCTTTATATAATGTGGTGATAACTGTTAACTGGTAACTGTCTGTGTATTGTATAGGGGACATTGAAGGACCAAACTATCAAGAATTTGGAGAAATATGTCATTAAGGATGTGAGTTATGCACTAAAATCTATTTTAGCTTTTGACAAAAACGACATAAATCTTGAAGAAATTAATGTTTTTTTTTTTATCACAGCCAAAAATCCCTCTACTCTTGACCAGGGTTAAAGAGGTTGCCAAGGTATTTCTCGCCACCAACAGTGATTACAACTACACTGAGGTGAGCTGCCTAACTTTTATTGTACCACAACGAAATACCCTTTAGAACAAATTATATGAAAATAAAATTTAAAAAATTCGAAATCGACCAATTATTCTATTCTGTATTTATCTTTCCTGTTCATCAAGGTCATCATGAAATATCTACTTGAAAGTAACCCAAATGTAAGACTATTTTAATTTTGGTTTGAATATTTAAAAAAGATCAATTTAGGAATATCACGTGAATTTAACATTACTCTTCATCTTAGCCCGGAAGTCTGAGAAAGTCCTGGCGCTCTTACTTTGACCTCATTGTTGTGGACACGAGAAAGCCGCTGTTCTTCGCAGAGGGCACTGTGCTGAGACAAGTTGACACTGTATGAAAGAGTTTACATACCGTAGATGCATATTTTTATGTGGAACCACAGCTGGTGTCAATATCGTGTTGTATTTTGGACACAGGACACAGGAAAGCTTCGGATTGGGACTTACACAGGCGGCCTCCAGCACGGCACAGTGTACTCCGGTGGTAAGATCCAGAATATTTAATTCTGTGTTTTTATTTTGACTTTTAGAGGTTTAGAAGTAGTGAGTTTTCTTATTACTACTCTGTTATTAAGCGAACTGGAAAAGGCTTCCTTCTTCTCCAGTGGCTCTGCACAGTTTTTGTAAATCTTGAAAATGAGATCTGAAATTATTTGTATATCCTGTGAAATGGGGACTATATGGGTCATAGCACTGAAAAAGTTTTACTTTAAAAAACTTTTTTTTTTTTTCAGGATTTAACCAGTAAAATGTGATTTAATGTATTTAAATTTTACAGCATTAGTTAGTAGTTAAATTTTGCAGGTTTACATTCTTATAAAAAACTTTATTAACTGATAAAATGCTGCTGTATCATTTATAGATGTCACTTTATAAGATGGTTAAAATCTGCTATTTTTGTTCCACAGTCTGTAGATAACAACACATTTTAGTTTCTTGGTAGAGTACTTTAGCTTTTGTACTTTAATTAAAATTTAAAGCATGTTTTTTAATACTTTTACTTGAGTAGAAAAATTAACGGGTACTTCTGCTTGTAGTGGAGTGTTTTCTAGGCAAACACTTGCACTTCTACTTGAGTGTCGAGTTTGTGTACTTTATACACCTGTGGATTATTTTGAAAGTGCAACATTTAAAATTAACCTCTGGAAATTTCAAAAATTGGAATTCAAACCGCATTGATTAAGGAGATTTTGAAGGAAACCTATAGATCCACTGGAATTCCAGACAGCTGTTGTTCCCAGGGCGTAAAATACGTAGTAACACTCAAGTAACACGTCAAGTGCTTTGTTGTCTCATACTGACACTAAAGCTTTGCGTTCATTTATAGACACCTAGACCAGTGACGCAGTAGTAAGTAAAAAGTCTGTTAGGGAGGAAGATGGAGTTGCTGGACACTTAGGACTTTCCCATTGGCATTTTAAGAAACATGGTGTCATTTATGGTGTTTTTGTCATTTCTGGTATGTTTAGCATAGGAATAAGATGAAAAATTAGGTTGATAAAGCATCACTACTTTACACCCTGGGAATGAGAACAGGTTGGGTATTTAATGAGGTAGAGATAAAATTCTGTTATTACAACCTCCCTTAGCTTCCATATATGTTTGTATGATGTGGATGTGTTTTAATTTTGTATCTTCTGGTTGCAGGATCCTCTGACATCGTCTGCGATCTGCTGGATGTCAAAGGTAAGGACATTCTCTACGTTGGAGACCACATCTTTGGCGACATCCTCAAGTCCAAGAAACGTCAGGGCTGGAAAACCTTTCTGATCGTACCAGAGCTGGCAAAAGAACTGAAACTGTGGGAGGAGAAGAAAAGTAAGAATCAGCCCTGTCAGTATTTTACTAATGTACTGTTATTTGGTGGTTTCCAAAGTTTTGAGGACTTTCCTGGTTTTGCAGGTCTTTTCGAGGAAATGAAACACCTGGATGACTTCTTAGCTGAATATTACAAGTGAGTTTGTTTAATTTACATTTTTTTTACATTCAAAAACCCAGCATTAACAGTATGATGTGAAATTAATGTTTATAAATCACTTATACTCCAAACTAACCTCTAATCATTGATATAATACATTAAGTATATGTCAGAATACTAACATACACATAAACATGTTACTGTGTACTTTGTACATGAACTGCAACACTATTACTATTATTATTTTTACTATTACAATGCAATGTAGTGGATGTTAATTGTTGCCTGTGCTTGTGATTTGAAGGCATCTGGATAGTGGCAGTCAGGAGTGTCCTGACATCAATGCCATTCAGACCCGAATAAAGGTGAGCATCAAATGGTGACATAGAACAGGTGAACTTCTTAGATGGTTTTCTTTTCTTGATACACTCTGCCAGTGTTGTTTTGCTGACGTAGTTGTTTGTGTTGGCAGGTGCTGACCTACAGGATGGACATGTCCTACGGACAAATGGGAAGCCTCCTGCGCAGCGGCTCCAGACAGACGCTGTTTGCCAGCCAGCTCGTGCGTTATGCAGATCTTTACTCTTCCACTTGTGTCAACTTGCTGCACTACCCCTTTAGTTACCTCTTCATGGCTCCTCCAGTCCTGGTCAGCCCACTCTCTCACACATACAGAAAATAAACACACCAAATACACACTGGGCATTTTCATAAATAATCCTAGTGGTTGTTGTTCATCTCACTTTTTCAGATGCCTCACGAGTCAGCATCTGAGTTTGCTTCACCAGATCTGCAAAACCATACTGTGATGAACAGATACTAAGGTTATTATGTTGTGATGCATTTTAAACAGCAACAGTTTAAACTTATCGTTTCAATTTTTTAAAAACATTTTTCTCTCTTGGTGTACTGAATATTTCAGAAACATAGGAACACACAAATGTGCTTCTACTTGCCATGGACAGATCTCACTGACAAAGGTGACTCTTTGCACCGGTGCATGTACGAAGGGTTTGTTGCAGCCATGACGTGCCTCTTCACAAAATGTATTGCTCCACCTGCTGGATACGAATTGCCATGTGCCATGTAACGTTTACTACATAAACCTACAGATGAAGAATGTTGAGTTTTAAGATTTAAAACAAGAACAGACTCAGGTTAATTGTATATATGAGTGAAAATATGCCTTTACCTGTTTTTTTTTAAATTTATATTTAGTGGTGCATATGCACTTTTATTTTGAGGTTTGTCTAATGGTTTTTATGAAGTAATTTTATTAAGGTATAAGGTATTATTTATTTATAGTTTGTGCAACTTTTGTTGAATTATTTCAATAAATTATGACTATTATTTATTTTAATTGTCATTAAAGAACTTTCAAACATTAATATGTACATGTGTTTACTATGAACATGCTAATATGGTCATTTTCCATTGTGTCGGTAGCATTTTTGGACATTTACAGTTTTCATTGGTAGTATGTATTTTCTATAAAGTAGTTCTAATGACAATTCTTTTATACAGAGTAACCAGGGCACTCCTTTTGTAAATAACCATAAACTAAAACCCAATGACCTCTATTTTTCTAAGGTGGAGGCAGACATCTTATAGAGAGATACTGTAAAAACATGGGCAAAAAAGAAACAAAAAAACAAACTTTTAAGTTATTAGTAGATGTTAGTTTTTCCCACAGTCCCTTTAATGCTGTTCTTATATATGTTTTCCCACTGGATGGCAGTAAATCCTCTCAGTAACAGACCTCCAGATCAATCCTTATGTGTGAACTGGCCAAGTGAGTCTAAATTATTTTTATTCTCTGCAAATGAATTTACAAACTTGATTTGAGGTATTTTTAATCTTTATTTTTCCACAAGAATAAATAACTGGTATACAACCTTAGCAGTAAACCTCAGCAGCTTATCTATAACAACAGCTAGGTTACACTCATGGTTTTGTATTTCCAAATAAAACTAATCACAATCACAAATCATCAAAACAAATTTTATGCTCTTGTCATATGAGCTTCACTGACCAATAAAAGCATAAAAAAATATTAAATGTGATATTGTTGCTGTTTTTTAACACATGAACTCTAGTATGCATTGACATATGCACATAGCAGTACCCTCTGCAGGACGTTCTCTCTGTGGTTTAGTCCTGCTCCCACGAGATCTGAACCTTTATTAAGAGGGAGACGGGAGGAAACATTCCCTCTCTCCCTTTTTCTTGTTGTATGATATCAGTGTTCACGTAATTATTTGGTGTTTTCTGAATTTCATGGAAAATTATCACAGTTTCTTGCAGGGCTGAGAGGTGCAGAGTAGCACAGGTTTTTGTTTATAGAGCATCACACACGACACATCTGTCACATTTTTGATATTAATATTGCTGTGGCAGGGATTTTGGTGAAGATTTCACTTATGTCAGTAAAGTGTGAGGCATTGTAGTCTGTAAAAGACATTTGGACATGATTAAACAAGCGTGTATAAATCTATTTGTTGTCTTGCTTTGTCAGTTTCTGTCAGTAAAGGTCTTTGAAGTCTCACCCCTGCACTGAGTTAGGCTTAAAACATTAGGTCCACATAAGGATACACCCACAGCATTTTTTAGTACCTCCTCCTTGTAAACACACACACACACACACTTCCTAGATGATTTCATTTCCTGCATCTGGGTTTATTTTTGTTTTTTTTGGGATTTCCCTCGTCATTGTCTGCTTGTCACCTGCATGTATTATTGTTGTCTGCTTCTTTTTTCATTTTATTCAGTTGTTCAAATTTTATTTTCTCACGTACACAAATCCAGCTTGTTTTGCTCCCAAAGCTGAAAGTTAATCTATTTTCAGTCACTTATTCACTGTTTTGTTGCTGTGCACAAACATTAATCTCTGCTTTGTAATGAACCATAATAATAGTAGTGATGTAATGCTCTTTATTTAAACCTTAATTTCACAACTTTTTATTCAGTATATCAATTAATGATCATGTAAAATGGATCTAAATATATTCAGATCTTTGATTCTGCACTGCAACTCCTGTCCTTTGGATGGCATTAAACTGCCACTCTGCAGCAGACTGAAGGATGAGCCTGACACCAGGCTCACTGGTGCCTACATGTGAGAAGATAGTGATGGCATTTGTGCTGACGCTTTGTAACATAATTTATCTTTTAATAGATGAAAAGGCTTAAATAAATGGGTGTGAAATATATATCTTGCAATATTTAGTCTGCAAACAAGTCTTTCTTTTCTCCAGAGTGCAGTATTTCAGTATTTTTGTAAAGAAAAAATACCCTGAACAATAGTCTTGTCTGTAACTTTTTCTCTCTGTCTTTGCCTCTCTTTCCAATGGGAGTTAAACCTTTGGCAACCTGGAGCTGAAATTAATCTTTGGTCACACTCAAACATACATGCCCTCAAACACACACACATATTAGCACCTTCTCTTATTCTATGATCCTTCTTCTTCCTCTGCACACAATAAATAAATTAAAACAATAGTGCACTGTGGTGAGAGCTGTCTTCTCACATACACATAACCTGTACAGCAGAGGTGTAAAAAGTATCAGTTTCTCTTTCCTGTTGTTTATAGTTTCACCCACGTGTCAATCTGCAGAAATATCTGTTATCTTTAAAATAACACAGGACCTGATCACAATTTTAATCATCATTTGAGCATGGAGGAAGCAAAAAGCGGCAGGTTTTTTTGCACCCGATTTGAAGATTTGCACGACCGTGATTTTTTTATTTGAAGTGCAAATATTTAAACCAAAATTTACAGCATGTGTGCAGAAACTGGGTGATCAACTGAAATGCATAATATTAATTATTATTATTACTGCTGACACGTTTCAACCCAGGGCCTTCTTCACCAGCTTTTCTGTACCATGGTTAGAATTGTACGTTGTAGTTAGTTACAATGCAAAAGATTTACGCTAATCAAATTTGAAACCTGTCTATTTTCATGAGACACATGTTTCAGCTTTTCTAAGACTTAAACTTAAAGTTTATTTAAAAAAATAAAGAAATGTGACAGTGTGATATGTTTCTGTTTTTTCCAGTGGATAAAATGTTCAAACATAAGACACTGTGGACTTTTAACTGTGCCACCAACCATTTATATACATATACATTTTATATTTGTTAAGTATAACTTTTTACACATTTTCCCTAAATTTTCTCCAGGTATTTGTTGCCTTTACGAAGTTTAGGATTTTCATTACAACAGAAATCAAAGGTCTGTTGGTTTGAACGAATCTTGGTTGAATATTTAGAGATTAGTTAACAAATGTGTTATATGTTGACTACGAGGTAAAAAATGACTTTTATTGAATAACATCAGTTTGAATGAAAACTGATCTGTGGACATGAAAAACACAACAAAATGTATTCACACTGTTGATATGTTTTCATAACCATTTCCTTTCATTTCACATCTGATATATCATTTTACTTTTTGTGTGTTTTTCCAAGAAAATAACTGAGAGGCAACAACTGGAAACATGACTTTAATCATCTTTATTCAGAGAGGTGACAAAAAAGAATAACAGCATCTTCTTTCATCAGAAAAATAAATTATTTTAAATAAATATGCATTTAACTTTGTTCCACTTTAATATCAAATGTCTAAAGCACAGATTTTACTTCCTTTTCTAACAATTTTCCCAACAAATTCTCTTACACTAATTTTATGTTTTTAAACTTCATTAGCAACCATGTAATGAAAACACATCCACTCATGAAAGGCAGGCCCAAAAATACATTACAAAAAGAAAAAAAACACACATTTATTTTATGTGAAGCTGTTTGAGTACATTGTGTTTTATGCATTTAATGAAATGCAGATGTCATTATCTCATTAGTTTGTAGTTAAATCTGCACTGTGGCTTCTCTAATTAACATTTAAAGCTGCTCAAAAAGCACAGCTGACATGTTGGGTTTCAATGCAGGATTCTTGCTGCTCTATGCAGTCAGATAGCTGCAGAAGCACCACCGTCCCCCATTCCACACATTCCAGGATTTCCCAGCAAGCATTGCAAGCAAGCCTAAACAAGTCACGTACTTTACTCAGGGAGAATTTCACAGTCAAGTGACTGAGGTCTCCTTTTGCTTTCCCTTCAGTGTGCAGCCACTTAAACATTCTTTAGATCCACAAAAATCAAAATTCAAAACTATTTTCCACATAAGACTTTGCAAAGTGGGTTTAAAAGTTCACACTCACAGCAATCATTCTTTTACCTGAAACACTATCTCACAACAGGGTGGTCCGTGCCCCCCCCCCAAAAAATATGCTTCCTTTCTGTTTTTAATAACCACTTGTGGCCTTCTGTGGCAGCTTGTGACAGCAGCTGGACTGTGGTTAAACATTTCCACACAGAGACTTCTGATAACAGTCATCAAAACAAACAAACCTCTTTACTCTCTTACTTAAGGGTTCAAACACGAGGCACACACAGAAGCAGTGACACCTAATCTCAACGCAGGAAAGAAAGGAAGAAAGAAAGACAGACACGTGAGGGGGAGAGAGGGCCTTGCTCCCTACATTCCTCCCAAATGTCCCCTCCCCCCATCGACCTGCTACCACTGAGGATGCTCAAAAACACACACACAACCACCCTTTTTTTTTTTCCTCTTTTTGCCATCACACACAGGGTCACCGTGTTTGATATGGTGACAAAAAACAGGAAGGTGAAGAAAACAAACAAAACTACACGTTTAATGAGACTCACTACTACAAAATCTAGAAAATTTAAAAATCCAGTTCAGATAAAGGAAAGGGTTTAAGTATTAACTTTCATCAGATTTATATTTTTCATTTTCATTTTCATTTACTGTTTGTGCTTTCACTTAAATTTGTCTTTGCCTGTTGATCTGTTTTGACCAGTTTTTAGCTGACTTTACATGATTACATATTTTTAGAGGTGTTATGTAAATTTAAAGGTGGGTAAAAACAAAACTCACTATTACAGTTTTGTAATTTGTAATGTTATTCGTTTTTTCTCCTTAAACTTGCATTCAGTCTTAAAGTACTGACTGTACTCACTACTGTAAATTTAGTTCACAACAGCTGTCAGACTATAAATATGTGTAAACTCTCTTCTGTAAATACAGTACTGGGCTATCGTTCTGTGCCACCACCTGCAAACAGTCATCAGTTCTACTTGTGCCCAAACTTTAGCCCTTTAGCATCAGTTTAGTGTGAGCTGGGGCCAAATGCTATGACAATACTATTGCACTGCTAGAATGGATGGTACAGTAGTGCAACATTGTCAAAGCAGCTGACCTCAGCAGGTGTCAGCACGTGGACAAGGGTACAGCCATTCTTCACTGCCAAACTCCAATTACATTTAAATACGCAACAACGCTGTTTGTCCGGATGGGTGTCGAAAAGAAACAGTGTTCAAATTGTGCAGAAATGTCAATTTAGCTGATTTATTTGGTGTTTAAGTGATAATGGCTGTTAAATGTGCACTGTTTTTTATTTAAATTCAAACGCACCATTACATCTACAAAATAAAGCACGCTAACAAAAGAGAAATGGTTTGTTTTTATGTTATTATGCTCATAGGTGGAGACATTGATAACTGATATATTTCTTCAAAAACACACAGCACAGGGTTACATTTAGGTTAAAGGTTTAGGCAGTGAAGGCAGGTGTGAGTCTCTGTTTTATCAGCCAATGCCCTTTTAATATTGCACTGCTCATCTCAGTGTCCAGTAGTGCAACAGAAAAAGGGCAATGGACAACAACATGGACACCATCAGCCTCCACTGCACATACTGACTCCACTGTCTAACTTTTGACTGCCATCCAAAAATTACCATCGTCTTTCTGATAAAGAGTTCGTGTACTTTAATTTACAGAAATGACCTGTTCCTGGCAAAACTATACACACATCACAAAATACTCAAACCCCCCAAAAATCAAAAGCTTTCAAACTATTTGTTCTGCAAAAAAAAAAAAAAAAAAAAAAATCTGCATTTTACCAGGAAATGTTCGATCTCTAATTATGTCTGAGGCAAACAAAAGTTAAGATATTACAATATGACGTTTCAATGGTGGAGTTAAATGAACTTCCTAAATTAAACAGCAGTGGTTACTCTCACCCTGGGAGAATGGGAATTTCCCAGCATGTGGGCCCATACTATTCTCTCCTGTGAATGACATGCATTCTAATTTTGGGGGGAGAACTGGGAGGTTGGAGAAGGGGGAGGTGGGGGGTGGGAGGGGGCACACTCCCAAAGCTTCCAGAGAGCTACAGGCTGCCACCCTCTTAAACTATCAAATACATTTTTTTTTAAAATAATTTCAGCGTTTTACTTCTTCCCTCTGTGTCTAAAATTAACGCAAAAAAAAAAAACCCAAACACAATCCGATGAAATTAATCAAATGAGTCCTTCAACATAACGAGAAAAAAAAAACTTTATCAAAGTTGCTTTGCTCCCTTTCGGCGAACTTACTAAACAATCAACTCTAACAACCCATAAAATGAAAGCAAAACAGGCCATGCAACTTTGCACAATTAACGCACTGTTACACAACATACACAATCTATACTGTTACAGGGAAAAGGACGCTGGAAATCTCTAGAACACCGTGTACCTTTACCATGCTCCATCCGCCTGTGCATTCCTGTGAAACACAACCAGGTGCTCTTTTTTTGTTTGTTTTATTTTTACCTGTTCTTGAACGCTTTTCTCCGCCATACATCTGTGTGAGCGGCCTATACGCCTCCAGGAGCACTGGATCTGCTCTGCAAGCCATTCCTGCCAGCTCACAAGCCCTCAGCACGATACTGGCGACTTGTTAGATTGCACAACAGTCTATAGGCTGCACATACGCGCCGACACCGTGAAAATACCCCCTCAGAGACCCATTACACTACGATAACAGCCCACTAAAGTGCAGGACGCGTTTATCTGTCCACAAGGCGTTAAATCGTATCCTGATCAAGTTTTGAAACGAGCTTCCAGATGCGCAGCGCACAGAACTGACCCAACTCTTAATGCTGTTTTCCTCCCTCAAGTCGCACAAATAAAACACTGGATCTTCACATTTCGACCTTTGCAACTTCCAAGTTTGCACTGAGCTCTTGACAATTTACGCAAAATTCGGCTACAACTCACAGTGGACAACCTCCCCCCCTCCTCCTCCTCTCTCTCCACAACCACCTCCTCCTCCAAAATCATGAATAGTATCTAGCCAAGGGAGGGACGATCCGTTATAGGCAAAAAGAGAGGGGGAAAAAGTTGTCCATAAAACAAAGAAAAGCAACCCTCTCCACAAACCACACTTCACGGTCCGCTGCTCTGAGGTTTCACGCCGTCATTCCCAAAAGGTTGGGAGCGAATGGAGATAAAATCTGCGGAGCTTGAAGAGTCAGAAAAATCGCAAGTCTTCCATGCACAAGCACACGGCCTCGCAGATCCGGACTCCATCTTTGACTACTTGACATTCAGAGCCTGCCGGAGAAAATTCCTCGTTTGCATGCCTCCCACTGATTGGCCTCTTCTTGCGCTAGTCTTTGCTATATGACGAGCCATTGGTTTGGTTTCGGCGTGTTCAACATTTCCAGCTGGCACGGGATTGGCTGCGCTCTGGGAAGCGTCACACCGCTCAACGAATGCCCGATTATTAATGTCCCATTCACAAATTTCTCATCATATCCACTCACTGCATCTGGACACTTGATCGCTAATTATTTTATTTAGATTCTGGCGCAAAAGCATTTTGCGCTGTTACAAAGGGGATTGTAATCAGCCTCTAATTAGCCTGTGTACATGGGCAGTAATGCTGTTCATTAGCTCAAACATGGATTAATTCGGGTTTAATTTCTCACACAGGCAGAGGGGATCTGGCCTGCAATATTGATCGATTTAAAATAATCGATTTTTACATAAATATGCTGATGTAGACATAGATTTCGGTTTCAATTCAGAGCAATATATCTCTAATGTTGCACTATAAGAAAACGGTTGAAATACCAATTAAAGCCATTAATTGGTATTGCTTTAAACGTCTCACGGTTTGAGTGAGAATATGCAGAATGAACATGTATTGATATAGTTTCTGAGGGATCAGTGGTTGGATCAGCCTCACACGATGCTGGAGGCGGACCCAATGGGCGCCTCGGCCCCTTGCGAAGCTTTGATTGACGCACAGTGAGGAGTAGCGGGCTGTGAAATTTGGCATTCCTGGCCAGAGGAGCCGAAATAATGGCATTATCCAGTGGGAGAGGGCCCACTTTTTACTCCCCACACACCCACCCGACTCTAGCCCACTCAGAAGGGATCTGATTGTGCAGCCAGTCGGCAAAAAATGTTTGATGTAAGGCGGAGCATGATGGATCCGGTGAAGGTTTGGAGCAGTGATGCCTCTTTACACAGAGACTTTTCCGGTGACTCCCCTGACACAGGACAGAACTGAAGTGTCCTGTCAAAGTTTATGACTTCTGAAATTGAACATCAGGCATTTTGTTACTGACCTGAGCTTCACTTTTCTTAACTAATAAAAACAGGCAGGAAGGAAATTCATGTTCAAATGCCCAAGTTTAAAAGTCATTACTTGAATCAGAAATAAAGTTCATGAACATTTACAGACACTGATATTTCTCCTCCAGCTGACACAATCAAGATGAAGTGTTCACACTGTTTGAACGAGTGAGTGAGTTATAAAGAAAAAGCTGTAACTATTTTTTATTTTACATGGGATTCGTTTCTGAGATAAAAGTTCACAAAGTATTTAAATAATTGAAATGATTCAGTGTTAATTTAAATCTGAAGGATCTGAGATCTGATTTCACAGTGGATAAAAATGTATCATGATCTGCTCAAACTATTATTCCTATTTTCCTCATAGATATTCAGTTCATAACAGTTTGAGAGTTAATAAAAATATTTAAGAAGATCACAGAACTAATATTTCAGTAGCTTTTCCCTCCACCAACACAAATTAGTTAAAAATCATTCCACTGTGAAAAGGGAAGAGCAGGCAACACATCTAATGTGCAATATAAATATTTGGTTTGTTGAAATTTTGGTTGTTAATATGTTTTTGTGGGTTTAAAACAGAATAAACTCCACAAATCTGCATCAACAAATGTTAGTTTATTTTCGCTGTTGTAATATAAAATAAGGATGTAGCCTACTGAAAGATTTATTTGAACAGATTTGTGTAATTAAAATGTCAAATCAAAATTAATATTTTTTTTAAATCAAACACCAATGAATAAAAAGAGATTTAAAACACCATCAACTGATTAGACACATTTTGCTTCATGTAATTTACAGATATCTACAAATCAGTTTTCATCACTAGCCAGTGGTTTACATGTATTTGTAGATGTATTAATCCTTGATGTTTCTGATGTGTTGAAATCAAATTTATTTATTTTTTATTCTTAGAAAAACATTGCTGCTGTTGAATGGCAACAAATCAACTTAAAGAGAAACATTAATAGTGATTAATGTTTCATTCTGAATTGAGCTGGTACCCACAGAAATCCACACATGAACAACACAAAAACAATTTCACATGATTAATTCCAATATGCTCCCTTTCTGTAAACACCTCATTGGGCTTTTTGTGTGTGAATCTTCACAAATTAAAACATAAAACTGTAGCATTGTAAGAATTTAACTGGTAATTAACAGAGTCATTTCAAAGCAATGACAGTAAACGATTTTCAATGTTGCTCAAAATGCGACTTCCTCTGAAAACAGGCCTAAAATCTGAACAACAATTTATATAAGTGTTACTAAAATTACTGCAAAATTACTAATTTCTTAAAGCACTTTATACAAATGTATTCCTGTTTCATAAAGAACTAATGTAACTCCACCAAATGTGTAGGCCTAAATTTTAACAAGTATATTTCTTTAAAATCAGGTGAAGAGATTTAACAATTATATTTTCTATTTTAGTTTTTCTGTCTTATTTCTTTTTAAAAAAGGATTTTGGAAATAGAATATTAATAAAACAAAGACACCAGTAACTCACATGAATTTAATCAAGAAAACAAAAAGATATATAGACGTGTAAAAATAAGGGTGGAGGCAGGTAACCAGAGAAAAAAGAAGAGAAAAAGAAGTTTCACTGTTTTGGAAAATGTTTCTTTAAACAACCACTTAATGTTGAACGGCCTGACTTTAAACTGCTGCCTGTGTGAGGTGTGGTGGGGGCTGAGAAAAGCCTTTTAAACATGGGAGTTATTGTTCCCTCTTTTTTTTTTCCAGCCTCCCATCCTCCGAAAATGTACCTCCTTTCTTCCTCTGCCCTTTCACCTCTCCCAACCCCCATCCCTCCATCTCATGTCTCTCTCCACATTTCCCCTCTCCTCTCCTCTCACAGGCCGAAGACCAAACAGCAGTGATGGATCGTCATTGATAAGTTCCCACCAAAAAAAAGAAAAGAAAAAAGGTTAATGGAGAAGTTTTTGGTGGGTGGGAAGTAGGCTTTCGGCTTCATCTTTTTCATGAAGTAGTAGTAGTAGTAGTAGACCCCACCTCAAACACGGAGCCCCTGTGCACCCTGTCTCTACCAAAGAGGGCTCCCCTCTCCTCCCCACCTCTCCTCCTCCCCCATCTGCCTCCCTCTTGAAACAGACTCTATAGACTGCATGCATGACATTCCAGCTGTGTGGGTGGCAGAGCCTTTTACAGCGTCTCCAACAGCACACAGGGCTCCTAAAGCACAACAGCAGAGGAACCCCGACCCATGATCCACCTTCAGATAAACTAAGGAGCTCTGGCGTGCTCTCCACTGTCCATTACTTTACCTGCAAAATCTAATGAAAAGTGTTGATACTTTGCTACTTAAAGACCTCTAGGATCATAAAGCAGGATGTGTAAAACAACATGCTTGTTTCTTTTTATTTTCTTTAATACTCATGTTCTGTTTGGAGATCCCAGTCCCTCCTTAACAGCTCCAAAAACATTCTTAGGATTGTTTTATCACCTTGATACTTGATGGGTTTTCCTCAGTAAAGTACCTCACCTAAGTAAAAGTAGTAGGAAAATAAAGTTTAAAGCAAAAGCAAAAAATATGCAACGTTACCTTTTATTATGTATGTTATTATTTAGATGTTACCATTGATGTATTTAATGTTATAAGTGGTTGAAGTGGGATTACAGTTTGTATTTGTAGTTTAATCCACAAACATGCATCATGTTTTATTTGTTGATCATATAATATGTATTTTAAATCTACAACTATAACTGTCAAAGAAATGTAGTGGAGAAAAAACAGAATATTTTCCTGTGAAATGTAGCTGATTTGAAGTAGAATAAATTGGACATCATCGAGTACACACGTCACAAAGTACAGTAATCGCATACGTGTATTTCATTTTATTCAAAATGCTTACAGGTGTGTTTATTAAACGGATAAAATGTATCAGAAATCTGTAACCAAAAATGGCAAGTTCCATTTGTCTTTTTTTTTTTCCAGAAATCTCATTTGGATATATAATAGATTTTCATCTGCTCAGGAAAATGTATCGCTCACACATTTTAAATATTTGTCCATTTGAATTTCTGTTATTGCAGTTTTAGAACAGTTGGTGTTAGAGGGAGCTGAACCTTTCATAAGTAAGATCAATATGTATTTTTTGTCTCTAAAAGACTTACTGGCACAAATACAGGAACATATATTTGTCTGTGTGTAGCCCATTAGACATCTAAAGCTAGTTTTGCATTTTATGTAATAGTAATACTTTATAACATTGTATGTACTTGTGTCACCTTCATTGAAATCCCATCAAAAGTTGTGGTGAATACAGTAACTTTAGTACTTTATTCTTGGTTTTAACAAGCTCAGAAGAAAACAAAAAGTTAAAGGGAAAAGGTGGCTTTAATAATACTAATTTTCTAGAAATAATTATGGAATTATTGTGACATTACTATTATTATTTGTACACATACAGCTACGAGGTCTGCTGTGGAAATTGTTTAATTTGTTTCTTTAACTGTCTGTTTTTGCATTAATTCAATCTTTGAACTGCCTAATAGAAACATTTCTGCAAACACTAACATGACTTCACACTTGTTCACATGTGTCTCTTTGGCTTCACATGTAACAGTGATGATATCATTAACGTTATTGCTGCCATACTGAGTTCTAGGAACTCCACTTCCTCAAACCTACAAACCTCCGCTCCATAACATCCTCCATTAAATCAATTAGTCATGATCCCACAGGATTATTAGAGAAGTTTATTGAAGCTCAACATCTGCTGCTGGTACACATTGATTTTTAACCACCAACAATAACCAACAAACCTCATATAACTCACAGTCGCCTGATAAGTGTTCATGGAGGTTGTTTTTCACCCGTCCATAGGGTGAGTTTATGAACAGAGTCCGAAGGATGAAAAAACTCAACCCCATTAACTGAACTTCAGAGGAATTCCTCACTTTACATACGGAATGCACTTTAGGTCAAAGGGCAAAGGGCCAGAGGGGAATCCACTCGTACCCAGTGAGGCAGGCAGGCCCTATTTAAACAAGTCAGGAATGCCTGAATGGAAGAGAGCAGAAGAAGAAGGGGAAGGAACCTCTCTTCTATTAACATGAGCAGGGGCCACCACCAATAAATACCAGCACTTTTTAAGTTACCTGCACCGGCTGACTTCATGTGCTACTGACTCTGAAATGTATCATGAGCTTTTCCCAGTTATATATTCACCAGTTAGAACACGTCTGACGAAATAATAAGAGGTAAAATGTGTTGTGTAGGAACACTTTTCCTCTTTTTATGTTGCTTTAAAGACGTTACAGGTTAAATCTGAAGTTATATGGGTGAAACATTTAAACTTCGATGATTTCTTTTTTTTCCCTGCACCACTCCATCACATGGAAACATTCATATCTTTTGCATCATTTTAAATGCATTTTGCCAAAATTCAGTCAAACATGTCTACTATCTTTTTAAACATTCGCATTACCACATAAACTTCAATAAAGCAGCTCAAATTCGTAATGACTGACCCAGGATTAATGTTCCTTTGGTTGTTTTTTTTCACACAGTTAATGATAGAAAAATACTAAATTCATGCCATCAACTGGCATTTCAGAAGTCCTACACTAAACCTGTAAATCCTATGCCTCTAAATGAAAACCACACGTGATTCCTGCAGTAGTTGTTCACTAATTGGTGCTGCCCTATCACCTGCCTGTCTGTAATTACAGGATCAATTGAAGACGACTTCTGAGCTCCTCTAAATACAAAACCCTGCATTCCAAGAGTAGGGCAACCTCGGACCATCTCGCCAAAATTTCCTACAAATGACATGCTACAATCCCCATGACCGTGGTGGAATTCTGCACACTTCAGGGCTTCAAAGCTGTACAGGACTTGATGACCGGTCTGGCCAATAGGTGAAAAGGGGTGGACCATGCCTGCCTTGACCTCACTGACCTTCCTCTCCTGCTACCCACCCACCCACCTAGTGTCCTGCTCTTCATCCCCCCACTCTCCACTTCATTTACCCAGCAAGTCAAAATTTCCTCTGAGTATTAAACCGCCGACTTCTCCGCATTCAGCTGGTTGTTCATGGCAGGTTAAATGCATTTTCTCAGTGTCTAATCAGATTTTCCAGTTTTGTTCCTGAGTCTTCTCAAACACTCAAACGTCTATCTTACATTTGTCATTTTAATACAATGACTGTCCACAGACCTGTTATCAGTGAGCAGCTAAAGTGAATCCAACAGATCCACTACAAGCAAGCAGACTACAATATGATGGACGGATGTTAGTCCCATTCTGCAGCAGCTCCTCTATAAACTCTTGACTCAGCGTCTTTGCTCTGTCATTGAGGTAGCCATTTTCCCATGGAGACTCACCAGTTCTTTTCTGCTGCCCTGCAGGAACCAATTACCTTACTTTAATAAGAGCATGTGTTTCATTTTAGTTGACTGCCTGATCAGGCAATGATTTATTTATTTTATTGTTCTAAGTCTGCAACTTTCCTCATCTCACCGAAGACTCAAAGTGTAAGTATAAATTATATACTGCTGTGGGTTCTATGTATTTTGGCTGTAAATAAACTGTAACGTGGGAAAATTAGTTTATAACACTGAGTGAGATCTCCATATACAATGTGAAAACCATACAGAGCTCGGTGTTCTGAGTACAAAAACTAGATCAGGCCTTTCATAATGCTGTCTGTGTTCTCAGATATTTGTACTGTGTCGCCACCTGCTGGAGAAGGTTGAATCCACTTTTATGCAAATTACTGGTCGATACTGATGCATTTGAACTCAGATTAGGGCTGGTGGGAAGGTGATGATGAAATTCCTAAAAAGGTGAAGATGAAAAGCACTGGAACTTATTTCAAATGCACATACCTCACTGGAAAAGTAGAGCACGCATTGTTTGTGAATTATACTACATTTTTTTTCTCCATTTCATTTTAAAAGTCAAATGCATGTCTGGACCAAGCTGATGTTGATCCATTTTATACATTATGTGCAGTTTGGTCAATTTTTCTTTTCACAGTAGTTAACTATGAGATTCAATAGTCAGCTATTTTAAAAGAGCCTACTAGCATCATCATATATATTAATAAAAAATCTGATTTCTATTGTGTTAGCCACCCTATTCTGATTTTACTGGTGTTGCTGTGGTTTATATCTTTACCAGCCATAAAATCTGTGTATACTATACGATATTGGTGTAATTGTGTATATATACTTATATAGGCAGTGTTTTGTGTAGATTTTACTGTGTATACTAGTTTAGCCGTGGAGTGATTAAATAACATACAGTGAGTCTTATGTACTGCTATTGATCACAGTACAGTATATATAGAACAGTACCTGGATACTTTTACAGGAAGTCACATGTTCAGTATGTCTTTCTGTTCAATTTGTAATTGAGGATGAGATCCAGTTTCTATTAAGGCTATAAAGAGTCAATTTTAATACTAAATATAGTTTATACTTCTGCTCTTGTTGCAACACAAATGTTTACATTGGCTCACAGATGATATTAAAAAAATATTTAGCCATCAAAGCAGACATGTTGTTTCACATCCAAGCCACAATAATAGATTTGCTGAATTATTTTTCACATTCAAAGGACAATTCTTATTGTCTCAGAGAGTCAATAATCTAGACTTAAGATACCGCTGAAATTAAATGAAAAGAAAAATTACTGCAGCAGCAGATAATAAAATACCTTTGCCTGAAAATTCAGTAACTGTAAGCAAAACAGGAACGTGTGCATTCATTCAAATACATTTAGGAGACTGGGTTCAATACAGCAGTAAGAATGCAAGAGAATCAGCTCATTGTTTCATTATTTTGGTAAATAATCTCAAACTATCAAGGCATGAAATGATTCTTTCCCTATTTTCTTTATCATTTTGTTTTGGTGAAACAAACATCAGTTTTCTGAGGCAGAGAACCCGACTGAAAATCAGTGCAAAAGAAGCATAATCTCTCCTAATTAACAAGAAAAACATGCCTAGAGTTCGACATAGTCTACAGCATTTACAGTGCAAGGTCTTCAAGAAATATTGCATTATTAGCAGTGAAATACAGATGTTAAAGGGACATCATGTAAAAACTGAGGCTTTAATAAACAGTGACCCAATGAAAGGGAAACACCAGCGTTACAGTTAAGAGTCATGTTTATTTACAGCAGAATGCTGAACGAGGAGGGGAGGAAAGGGGAAGGGCAAAGGGAAGGATTAAAAGGAGACAAAATGTTTTAGATCAAGCGCTTCAGGGTTCATGTTTCACTACACAGTTCTTATTTTATTCACCATTTTTCTATACAGAATCCATTCAGTCATAATATCAATGCACCAGCAGAGCTGTAGTCCTCTGCTGGAAGGGAGAAGAGGTGGAAAGAAAAACTGAAAAATTAAAACACTAAAAAAAAAAAAATTACAAACAAGGGGGTAAAAGCAAAACCGTTTTCTATAAAAAACAAAACTTTTGTCATCATCACCATGATAGTCATCAGTTATTTATATATGTATACACACACATACATACATATATATATATATATATATATATATATATATATATATATATATAAATATATACATAAATGTGTGTGTATATAAATCTATATTTTGTTGCCATTGTCCATGAAGACGTGATGAGGGCTTGTAGTTCCACACTGTCTGAGTTCAGATGACTGCACTGAGCAGCAGGCTGGATGTCCCAACCTGACACCGTTCAGGTGAAAATATTCAGCCTTTGTGAATCAGTCAGAGCTGATCAATCAGTCTTTCTGACCCACCGCCCTTCTGCCACCCACTGACGTAAGCTCATAGGTCCAGTGCCTCTGTGTCGGCCAGTAGTAGCCCAGTAGTCTAAGAAATGATACACTGTACATTTAACATGCACGGCCAGATAGCATAAAAAAGTAAAAATGAAATAAAAAGCCAGCAAACTGCATCATTTGTACATATTTTAGACTTCCTGTCGTACGCTCATTTTCACTTCTTCCAGTATACATTAAATATTAACTGACAAGCACAAAACTGGATGGACCAAAAAGAAAAAAAAAAAAAAGAAGATGACTGCAAGACTGTCAGTTACCAACTGATGACAGTAAAAACAAGCTTTAATTTCTAATTTCCATTTTTGATTCGTGAAGGGCATCATTGATTTTCTCCTCTCCCTAAGTTCAAACAGAGTTAACGATATTATCTGATCAGACACACACACACGCGCGCGCACTCACACACACTTAACTGTCCATCTCCTCCTTTGTAACTACATAGGAATCTAACTGCAGTACCTCTTCATATGCCACTGACCCTTATTTCCAGGCTTTCCTGGTCCACAATAGTCAGGTCTTCATAAACTGAGGTGAAACACTGACATTTACAAAGTTCAGATGAGATGTGCTGTTATTTCCTAATGATCTGTCGTTTGTCAGAATATTTAAAAAGTGATCTGATATCATGCTCAGACATTTGTAAAGTCCTGAAAGATGAAATAAGATCATTTTAGTGTTCCCATGACCATAAATACACGTAACTTTAGGATGTGTACAAATAAACGCAGTATAAAACCCAGCATGAAGCATGATGTTGTTTCACGATGAAAAGCAATTTAAATTAATTCAAAATGTATTTATTTGAAAAAACAAACAAACAAAACAAAACAAAACAAAACAAAACAAAACAAAACAAAAAGTCACTGTTTACATTACCACCTGTCCATAGAAAAACTGAAAAAGAAAACTAATGGTGTTGAAGATTAAAACAGATTGAACAGTTTCCATTAGACCGGTCATGTGTTTGTGACAGTTTGATCCAACACTCAGCTCAATGGAAACCTGACTATTGTTATTGTTATTGTTATTAACAAGTTCATGATTTCAAATAAGAACCTAGTAAAACAACTGTTCACTCACCTGATTTCTCTCACACATGCACAAACACACTTTAACACCAGAGCAGGAAACTAACTCTGTCATCACCAGCCACTGATGAAGATGTATATCTTGTTCTTGATTTTTTTTTTTTTTCTTCAAAAATTCATTAGCTATGTTTCTATCACACAAGCCAACAAACTTTAGAAAACAACCTCAGAATGATGGATGCTAAGTGGTTGACTTTACACAGCTGCAGCCAAAGTTTTACCACAGCTCAGCTGTTGGCTGGCGTCAGTTTCCCACCCTAATCAACATGCTCCCCAACACAAATACAAACTCAAGATACCGCAAATACATGTGTACACATATATACAAATAGAAGTGCCCCCTCAAACACTGGGAGCAGCTTAACAATTTATAATGCATCATTTCTGTATATGCCAAGAATAAAACTTTTCTAAATAAAATACATAGTTAATTGTGAGGGTAGGGACAGCAGATGAGCAGAGAGGAAGGATGGGCTTGCAGGGAGTGTTGGAGGAGGGAAGGAGCACTGGGGAGAAGCCATTGTGGAGAGATGACGGGACAGATGAAGAAAGCCTGTGGGGGAGAAGAGGGAGACAGATGGAGGGGGAAGACTCTTCTCCTTTACTGTGTCGCTAATCCAGAGCACTGTCGTGTGCAACCGCAGCACTCCATCTCTTCTCCGTTTGTTAACATCGTTCCATAATAATATTAATAATAATGATGATGATCAGAACAATGCTAAAAAAAAAAAAAATATAAACCCCAGCCATGTCTCACAACTTTAAGTCCACAAAAAGGGTGGCTTGTGTTCATCTGGGTCATTGACAAACAGAGATGCAGAGGAAATTAAAAACACAGAGGAACATGGAAAACGTAGAGAAGAGGCCTGACGAATGGAGCGGGCCATGGGTGGGGTGGGGTGGGGGGTGATGTAGCAAACGAGACCAAAAGAAGGAAAAAGGAAGAGAGGAGAGGGAGGGGGTAGAACAAAAGCAATACAGGCAGGATGTGCAATAATGAAGGAAATAAACAGAAAAGAGGAAGTAGAGATGAAACGGGGAGGATATGGGGACCAAACATGAGTTGTGTTGGGGCGTTGTGATCCACACACTGGTGTCCTTCTGAGGGTTTTCACAGAAGATTGGCGGAAAGCATGAACGAGTGATGACAACATGGCCTCACTGTGAGTGTGCCCTCTCTCCTTCCCTCTAATTGAGGGATAGGATCGGTAGTCCTCCCAACGCTGGTTGTTTATCCCAGGGTGCATCATACCTCCAGGAAGCGGGAGCTGCTGGTCTTGGCGTGGAAGGGCTCAGACCACATGCGCCGCAAATCCCCCTGAGGAGCACAAAGACAAATGATGAGTCTGGTATCACTTCTTTTATGATATATCTGGAGTGAAGAATTTTTTTTTGTTCCACTTTTTGCTGAAGTAAAAATAAACTATAATTTATACTCTACTAAGATACTTTATACTTGCTCTTAGCTGTCTTTAAGTTTTTATAGGTCACTGATGATTGATTAAACAGCCTTCTCTAAAAATAAGATGTAAAAACAGTTGTCAGATGAGGTAAGTTAAAAAAAAAAAGGTTTTTGTGCAGTTAGTAATATGTTTGTAGCAGAGGCACGCTGTTAACCTGCCTGATGACTCATCTGTTGTGTTTTCAATTTCACAATTTACAGTTACTATTAAGACCTGTTTATTACATGAAACATTTCTACAAGAAATCAAAAGAACTGTATGCACTTCAACATGTGTGAGTGAATTACATTTCAACCACCAATCAGATCAGCTGCACTGTTAAAATGAAAAAAAAAGAAGAAAAGAACTGTACCCTGAAAACCCCGTCAGTCCACCTGCAATCTTTATACTTTATGGCAAACAAATATAAAGGTGTTCTTCAGAATCAGAATCAGAATCTTTATTGTCATTGTAGCAATGAGACATTGTACAACGAAATTAAGGTGCAATTTTCCATTGCAAGAATAAAAACACAATCACTCTAGTTAAAAAAAAAAAAAGTTCTTTGCATGTCCTTTAGTTTTACTTTACAATGATAGAATTCAAGGAAACTGTTGCTGTCCCACACCCTCAGTGTACCTTCAGGTAGGCCATAGTGAGCAGAGGCAGCAGGGTGAAGGGCACCAGGTAGAGCAGCGCAGGCTGAGCAGCACGATGGATCCTGGAGGCCACAGTGGCAGTCAGCAGACCTGAGAACAGAGTCGTAAAACAAAAACTGTTTAGATGGACCATGCATTTTTTTAAAACATCCAAATAAAGGTACACAAACAACTAAAACCTTGACCTCCTACATACGTCCGTCCATCGATTGCTTGCTTACCCACAAAGTATCCGATGAGAGTACAGTGGAAATAAGAGACACGCTGCATGCGTCCGGACATGTTACCAGGTCCTGGGACTTCCCCAGCTGCTTGCTTCTTATAGTTATCATACCGCAGGACAAAGCACAACAGCAGCCCCGGCATCACAATGTCTCCTATTCCAAGCATTGAGAAGTGACTTCCTGTGGAACTGCACGGATGGGAAAAAAAAAGCAGAGATAGGTTTGAAATGTTAGAATGCATCAACACTGGTTGCGCAATGCAAGAAAAGATGAAGAAAAGGACATGCTGTGATGAAAACAGTGACTACATTTGTCCTGCACACATGGCTGAACTCTGTTATCTTCAATTGTGGTCTGTCAGCTTCGGTTTCCGGCTCAGCTGCTACTAACACTAATGTTAGCATGTAAAAATAATTGTTTTCTCCACTAATTATTTGGTCTATAAATATATATAAGACTGAAAAAAGCAGCTAATGTCACAGTTTTCTAAACTCCAAAAATAAAAAAAGCAGCAAAACCTTGCAATTGATTATTTGGGTTAAGGGTGCGTTTGGCATTTTCACCAGGAAACAAACAATCATTAATCAAAATTTGCCAAAAAAACAAACAAACACAAGGTTGATCAACAGCAGATGAGGAAAAGACTGTGAATCAGTGTGTTAAAAAAAATAAAAACACACTCCACTATTCTTACCTGGGAAAGACCAGTTTGCCAGGTAGTGAGAGGCGGGGGACATCACGACCCATTCCCGGCCCCAGGTGGAGCTTCCTGGACAGAACATCTATGGGATTTTCAGCAGGTTGGGTGGCAACTTTGACCATAACATTACTATTGAAGATGTAAGCTGAGAAGAACACCTGGAGAGAAATAAAAATAAAGTCCAAAGTGAAGTTTTATTTATTTTATTGACCAACTGTCATAAAACTCAAATTAATTTCCTGCTGATAGTTCCAGCACTGCATTATAAATGTCAAAATGTTCTGCTGGTGTAATTTTCTGTTTCCTGGATTTATTTTAAAGAAGATGACTCTTGTCCTTAGAGCAAGTGCTCCCAAAAAATCATAAAAAGCAAAAATTCATTCAACCAATTTGTTCACCTGTTACAACCTTGTGAACATTAACAGTGTGTGTCAGTGGGGAAATAACTGGTTGCTATGAGCACAATATGAGAAAGATGAGAGCAATTCCAGAAAATGTAGTCACTGACAAAACATTACCAGTTTCTGCGTGCAGCAATGTGGTTTTATATATGATATTTCATTGTGAAGGGAAACCTGACAAAGATCTGACTGTAACTATGCAAACAAATGTATTATTAAGTGAATTAAATAGAAAAAATATCTGAAACAGCTACGTGCTTTGACCCCCTTGACTCATTATTTTTAATAATATTAAATATTTAATGAAATTATGGAAATCACACATTACACATTACAGTTAATCAAAACAAAACATGACTTCAGACCTCACTAATTAACTGATACACACCTTCAAATTAAAATATCTGCTTTTGAGATACACCTTCTTCTCGATTTTGCTGTTAAGCAGCAACTTTTGTGTTTTGCACTGATCCAGAGAAGCAATATAGGTGCGGATAATAAATGGCATGTAAAATCAACCACTACCAACAAAAAACAGCTAAACCAATTAATTAATTTAATTTCTTAAATGAAATAAATTATTATTTCATTAAATCCTTGTTTTGAATCAGGCTTTTGTCCTTTATTACATGCTCTCATTCCTCTAAGAGAGTTCTCTGTTACTCTGTTCAGTCTCTTGAATGCTCTGTTTATGAAGGTTGACTTCTTGTAGGCAGTTCACTTATTTGTTCACCACACCAATACTTGCTATCAATAAAAATCAACTGTGCAGCTTCTTAAAAACACATTTCAAAGCTTTCATAAGCTGAATCATTTCATCATTCGACTTTGTGTGTCTAGCTGTCGTATTGGTCAAGTTTGACACTGGAGTATTTCTTACCCAGAACACATCATATATGAGCAGTCCCGACAGTAGCAAGCAAGACACCTTCAGACTGGGAAGCCGTACGAAGGCTATCATGGCGACACACAAGCCCATGGCCAAAGCTAAGGAGAGGAAAAAACACAAGCTAGTTAAAAACACAATTCCACATTTGTGTTAACAGGAAATGAGGTGAAAGATCAACACAGGAAATTATTTCACTGGTAAACTGATGGTACTTAATTTATTATGATGCATGCAATGAGCCTAATTAATTAGATTATTATGATTAAATTTCACATGTGGGTGTATTCAGTATGAGCATATACTAGAAGACAAAGTTCTGACATTAAACAAGCATTTTATGTCAATAAAATTACAGTATAGGTTCATCATGATGGGTGCATCTTGAAATCGTGCTCCAACTAACATTTAATTTTCAGTGCAAAATCAACCCAAGTAAAAAAAAATGCTACCAATTGTTGGTTCTTTTACTATTTTTTAAAATTTTTATTTATTTTTAAACTGCACACAACTGCAGACATTTCTCTTCCTCATATGTATTTCACCAAAAGACCACCTTTGATCAAGTTAAAACTTAGTTATGTTTTATATTGCAGCTAACACACTGGGCACATGCTTGTGTTAGCATACAAAACACTGTAGCACTGAAATGGTGTTACTAAACGGTTCATAATGTATGAGCCACATCAAGTTCCTTCTTCCTCAAGACGATGATAAGTCCAGAATCTTGACTTTACTGATAACTGCGATGACTTCATTTAATTTACTTATAGCTTCACAGTTTGCAGTTATGTTAAGAGCACTTTACTTTGACATTGATTGTTTTCTAATTGCTGAGTACTTGGATAATTAAGAGATCCTTCTATGCTGCTATCTCAATACTGATCATTATGGTTTATGGCTGTATAATTCAAACATCCACTAATATAATTTATATGACCCTGCCATTCAGTTCAGAGAAATGTGTCTAATTTGCTACACAACTATTTCCTGCAAAACAACTTCCTGAAGTATACAAACACAGTGAAACATGACAGAGTGATGCACCGTCCATGAGAAGCCAATGTCCAGTCAACACCCAGATGAGCACCAACATAACAGAGAGGGAGAAGGACAGGAGCTCGGCTAGAGTGAAACGCCCACAGCAGCCAAACGAAATCCTGCAACAACACAAATAAGAGATACATTGACACCAGAAGACAAATACAGGCTAATATTTTACCATTGAGCAATACTGTGTTAAGAACAACTAGAGTGAAAATGCATTGATTCGCATGGGCAACGGAGTTGAGTGAGTAAAGGCTGGGTTATTACTGACTGTAAAGCAGACAAAGGGAGGAGGTCTTCATATTGGTTATTGTGTAGGTGATTCCTCAGGCTTTACCATTACTAAGAGGCCAGAGGCCAGATGTTACTAAAAAGGATTTGCATGTATGATAAATGACGTTAACGGGTTAGTTAATCAAAATCACAAAATATATTTCCCACAGTTATGATACAGTTTAACCTTATTTTACTGAGATTTGACTATTGTGCAGCTGAGAAATGAATAATATACAGCATGCTGAATTAGAGAGCTTTATAAATGTGTGTAGAAGATATACAAACCAGCATGGAGCAGTCTGATCAATAATAAACATACAATAAATTGACAGGATATCCTTACTTGTTCTGTGGGGCACAGGGTCTGGTCAGATACTGGCACATTGGCAACAAGAGGAATGCAAATGCAATTGTTGCAAGAACTGATGAAAAGAGCAGAGAACAACAGTGAGACCAAAGGCCTAATACACCTCAACTGCTTATTCATGTTGTTTTCTGTCATCTTAATGGGGCAGCTAATGGTCTTTACAGTTTCAATAATGAACACATAAAAGAAGCTGAGCCATATATATATATATATCTATATATATCTAAGATCGACAGCTACTGTGTTCTGCATAATGCTCAAGAGCAGTAATCACCTGCAGTGCAGATAGTGAAGACCACTTGTACTGAGTCGAAGAAGAAGAACATGACTAGCAGAGAGACAGAGGCTCCTATTGGCAGGAACAGGGCCTGTGTGGAGTCTATTGTCTGAATACCTGGAAAACAATTCAAAGTTATTTACATCTAGTACAGCTTTAAAAATGTGGCTGCAAGCACAACAACAAACCAATGAGTGATTAATTGAAAATCCAATACAAGCGTACATTTCGGGCCTTGCTATGTACTGTGCGTAACACTTACTGTTGTTTGTGTTGTTATTGAAAGACCCCGTTGTCGAGGGGTTACCATCTTTATCCTTCTCCTGGTTTTCACAATCCATGTTTAATGATCTGCAGAGAGGAGGGAAAGACAGGGGGGAGATGGAAGAGAGCAGGAGAGTGTGTTGGATGATGGTATCAGTAATTAAAATCTTCAAAACATACACCACTCACAAAAAGTTAGGGATATTCGGCTTTCGGGTGAAATTTCAGGATGAACCTAAAATGCACTATAACC
>JAUMHL010000015.1:13019863-13030624 GCA_032362345.1 Sandelia bainsii
CCAAATTCCAAATACAAATATTGTCATTTAGAGCATTTATTTGCAGAAAATGAAAAATGGTCAAAATACCAGAAATTTTTTCCAGAGCTGTATTCATTTTACTTGCATTTATACCAGCATAATTTAAACCAGCTTACAGTAGCCACTGGGTGGAGTTGCTGCTGGCCCTCCAATACGGAGTTAAGATTGATCTGTCTCCACTTTCTGATCCAATTATGGATCTGCCCTGCATTGCTGCTATTCTGTGAAATTATTGTCACTGCATGGGTGAGGTTAGGGGATCAACACAGAAATGGACAGAAAAGACTGACACAGAGAGCGCATGTGAGGTCCTGGGATGGGTTTGTTTGTGATGTTTTAATTACATGGTACACGTCTCATCTTGAGTCACAAGGATGGCCTGCAGCGCTATGTTCTTAGAAAGCTTCAGGGAAAGATGGATCTACACTAGCTGCTGGTCACACCTATAAAGACTGAGATGAACATGTAATAATTCTGTTTATTTACTCAGAGCACATGAACACCATGAGTGAAAACTACAGCCTAAAAGTCAAGATGGTTTTGACTACTGTGTCTAAAATAAAACTATGGAGGCCTTTTAATTTTGAAGGGTTAATGGTGCTTCGGACACAGGCAACAGGTGGTGTGAGTCTCTACAGTCATAATATCAAAACCTACAAGTGATTATGGGACAGTGTTTGCTGTCAATTTTGGTCTCTGACTTACCACAGTTTCTCATTACATTGGCTTCCCAAAACTACAGTTATTCTTGTTCTTCTGGGCTAGTGTCTTATTTAAGGGTGGAGAAGTCAACAATTTCAATATTACTAACTTAGGAAGAAGTGTGAATGATTAGTTTATTAGTGAGTGTCTAGAAAGGCCAAGCTTGAATTAGCCTGTGGACAATCTTAATGATAGGATTTTGGGATTAGACCTACTGTGTTTCCTGAGGAAGAGTGTCTTTTCTCATTAATAAGAAAATGTACTTTTAGACTACTACTTAGTGGATGTTATCAATAAATACCTGCAGCCACAGCCTGATTCAAAATCTCTGTATGATGATGTACTTCTATTCTTGATAATGACATGAAAAGTGAATACCAAAGATTTTTTGACAAATCTTTATAAAACTGGTGTGATCCACATGAGAAACTTTTGTGATGCTGGAAAAGTGTTTCTGAACAATATGCTATGCAAAGTACAGAAATAGTTATACACTACATTAACTGTATGAGCTCATTTTTATCAAAGCAAAGGTGTGTCAGAGCTACATTAAACAAATAGAGGCAGCTTTGTCATGAAGCAAGGTGATTTTTGGACATATTCCAAATCTTATTGGGACATTGGTTATGTGCACTTGCCTAATCCAGCTTGTAGACAATGACTGACCATGATGAAGAAGGCATTAAAACTGAATAAACAATAAATAAAAAAACAAGTGACTATTAATCAGCAATGAAAATAATCGCCACCGCATTTTTAATAAAATGTCTGCATCTATATATTTTGCCAAGCTTAATACAAGAAATTGAGGCCACAGCATGTATCTAAGCAACTTTTGTAGCTGCTGCCCACTGCTTTTTTTTCCTGTTTTCACTCTTTGACAGAACCTAGCTGTTTTACATTGTGATTCCCATTGGACTAAGCTTGGGTTAACAACTCAAAATGTAGTGTAATACATAATACATATTTTAAACAATGTTTCCATCTGGCATTTACATTTGATGTATGTCTGAGTAAGGAAATACATGTTAATGCTAGATGTAAATGCATACAGAATGCACTGTGGATGCACAGGGATGTAATAAGACCAGACTAACGCATCCGGAGGCTGTCTAGTCCTCACTGTGATCTGATCTCATTGGAGGTGTAAATGCAGGCTGTACAGCGCAATCACATCCTTCGCACAAGGGCATGCCCACAAACCTCCATAATTACATCATTGCGTCTAGTGTAGAGAACCCACGTGCGCCCCTCAATTGTTTTTTAACTCTGCAGATTCTTGATGACTGGTTTGTCTTCGCGTGACCTCTCAACCCTACATCACCCCCTTTTCCACCTTATAAAAGGCTTTTTTGCTTCTTCTATCTCTCTGATCAGTGAATATAAAGAAGTTTGTTACAGTGTTGAACTTAAGCTTCCTAAATAGCACCACACAATGTTATTAAATACCAGAATGGTATTTAGTTCTCTGTAAAGATCTATCATCTTCCCTCTCTTCAAACGAAATGATTAAATGAATTATAAATAATGACAATCTCTTTCAAAATCTAAGCAATACCAAATCGTATTTATATTGCTTGTATGACTGTAAGATTAAACTTACGAGCTGTAGACAACATAAGATGGTTAACTTGGTTCGTTTAGTTACATTTAAAACATTCATACTTTAACCACATGTAAGACTGAGATTACGTACAAATTTATACTGCCCTCCCAACTGAGCCACTGTCGTCTCAAAGTAGGCCTAATATTATTGCTTCCAATACTAGTGCTAGGCTACTAGTGCCAAGTGTTACACTATGTTTGCTACTCATATGTGTTTAAAGTGTGGCACATGATTTGAGTAACGGTGTTGTCTCCTAATGCCCTGTTGACATGTGCAATAACAGCACAATTGTGTGTGAACAGCTTTGACCTGAGCAATGTTTAGATATACACTTTTAAAGAAAGGACAGATATCAGCAGAACATCTGGAAGTTGAGTCATGGCAACTGACAATAATGAAGCTACTTGGATGATTAGTGAAACATTTCAACCTAACAAGAAGGAAATCCATCCAAATTTCAAACCTAGTGTTCATTCATAAAAGGTGCTTTAAAAAAGAATTATTGCCATGTATGGCATTGCTTCTTTTAACCTAAAACAAAGCAGGTTTGTTGATGATCCATCACTCATGCCAAACAAATTTGCATATTATGATTCACTCATAGGTCAGGAAGATTAACCAACTGTAAATTTATACAAAATACAAGAGCATGTGGATTAGTTGTCAGTAATAAAATACTGTGTCTAGACGCATACCACATATTCCTACAGGTGTAAAGGGGCTCTTAGACAAAAAGCGCTTGTCCTCTAAACATTCACATTTATATATTTAAAAGACAATATTTTGTCAGTGTCTGAGGCAATCATCTGATAACTGTTGTCCAGTGAACCCCGCAGACCATACACCAAACCTTACAAAACTTTCAATCCTGAACATTAAAATTACAACACATTTTATTTTCTGCACACTGTCAGTCTGAACTCCCTGATAAAACTGCAGCTGTTTCCTGCATGATGTATATTGATAGTTATAATGGATGCCATAACAGCTCCACACTTAGCTAGATAAAACATACAAGACAAAAGCCCAACTTCTGTTTCAATATGCCAGAAGAATTAGATAAACAATAAATTGTTAAAATGTACATTCACAATTACTTGTTTTTTTTGTAAATTGTCTTTGTTAATGAGAAATCTTTGGTCTAATCCTAGATCAAACTGTATCGAATGAGTTTCTCTTCCTGTAAGAAATTTCCCTAACTGTACAGCTTTGTGACAGAATATTTCTGAAAACTGTAATGACACAAAGCTCCTGTTGGCATAATTAAAACCAAAACAAAGAAACCAAAACAAAAAGGCATGCTATTTACACAAACCCAGGACTACAAACTGGAAATTCAAACTAATAAAAGTCATTAGGTTGAAGTGAAGACAGGTCTATTCTGACAAACTCACAAAATGCTGACATTAAATAAGAGTCAGCACAGTTTAGAAACAACATTTCTATGGATCACAACCATTTGGCCCAGTCTGGTTCTGGAGAGTCGGTGGACTGGACTGTTCACACACAAGAGACTGATGACGATTTAAAATAAAATTCTGAACCATCTGAATCTTGTTGTTGAATCAAACCAGCAAAACTTAGCCTTCGTTACTTAACGTAAACTAGGCCTCAACAAAGTCAGGTCATTTTCATTCAGGGGGGACAACGCATTTCACTGATCACATCCCGGTCTTGTTTGTTTCATTTTGTTCCGCATCAAGCACTAAAATTCAAGACAACGTTACAATATACAATACAATATATACCTCACAATTCTGTAAATTTACGTGAAGACCTGTCATGTGTAAAAACTGCCATTTGGGACATGACTGCGATCCCAGTTAGCTAGCTAGCTCTACGGCAGAACCTATTGTTATTGTGTGAAGCGGGTCGACGACGACAGCTAGCCAACTAATCTGCTAACGCTAATTTGTTGGCACGGCTAACATCTGCTAATCTGCTTGACACTGTCATGCAACATTGTGCCTATTGTGTTCAATTACAATTTTCAGAAAACAACAACAGATATCACAAGCGAAACGGTAATTCGACAAGTGGCTAACCCTATAAGCTTATGAAGCCGTTAGCTAGGCAGCTAGCTCTTTAGCATTCACTTAAAATAACCCCGTTGGTTTGGGACCGAAGCAGGTTTAGCACCGCATCAGCTGGTGCGGCTGATTAGCCGCTGCTAGCTAACCAGTGAGCCCAAGTTAGCTGTTAGCAACATCACAGCTACGAATATAAAAAAAATATATCTGGATGTCAGACATCTCTTAACGACAATAAAGCGTCTGAGTGAAAAGCCAAGCGTTTATGTGGATCGTCAGAAAGTCATTTAACGTTTTATTGACATATATCAATCAGGCTGGGGAGTAACAGCAAGAGCTAGCGTCGGGTAGCTGCTACTTGTCGGTAGCGAGATGCCTGTACGCACTCACCAGGATGAGTAGCCCTGCTCCGCCATATCGCCGAAAACAGTTGGTTCTGCAACTGTGGCTAACACAGATTCAGGTCCCGGTGACAACCCGTTGGGACCTCGGCGAGGGTTTTTCTGCTTTTCCTTCACAATTCGACGTCCTAGCAGTTACTTTTAGGTGATAACATGATGAAACATCCCGGCGGCAGCTAGTAATCACTAGCTGAATATCTTGCAATTGAAACGGGAATGATGGTTCGCTATCTCTAGGTGGACAAGACAAAGCACCCCGAGAAAAAAAAAACACTGATGTTATTTTCGTCGGTTTTGCTAATGTCCAGCCGTCACCCCAGCCAAGAAGGCTCGGTCTCCAACGATGCTACACCCACTGTAAATCCATATTCAGCACGATGTATCCAGGATAAATTTGGATATTCCTCAAGTCTGCAGCCCTGGCTGTTATGGAAGACGTTCAGCTTTGTTTTCTATGGCGAGAGTCGCGGGAGCGCGCACAGTCGCCCCTGCCGTAGAGGTTTACAAGTAGGACGCGCACTGAAAATGCTCACAGTGGTTTCGCTTTGGCTGGCAGCATTGCAGCTCATCATACGCAACCTACAGCTAAAGCCAGGGGGCATTACATGGATATAAAATTTCATTTATGGTTAGAAATTAACATGTGCAATTCCTGACCCTGCTCATTTTATCTATTATAGCGGTACATTATTTTAATGAATGGCGAAAGTCAGCAAAACGGACTGTCCCTCAGCATTGTTGTTATTTGAACAAATAAGATGAGAAAGTTGTCACAAAAGAAAAGTGAATTCTAAATATATGAAAATTAAACATGTTTATAAATGCCATGTGTTTTCTATATAATTTTGCAAAGGTGACCTCTGTCACTTATCTGGACAATTTGCTGATAAAAATGTAAACATTATTTTAAACCAGTCCCTGCTTCAGTCTGAAGACACAGATAATAGTTATAGGCTAAAATACCATAGGCATATAACATCAATGCCTACACAAAAACAAAATGTAGAACATTATGACGTGTTACAATAAGCCAATCAATCAATCAAAGATACTGAAATTATAATAGGCCGAACACTTTTGTTCTTATTAAATAAGTGGTGTGGCGCCCCTTTAGGCTAATAAGTGTAATTACAAAAATGGTTGACTGCTGCATTCTGTTTCATTCAACTTTGATCAGCTGTGCCAGAGACTCTGACTGCGTTTACATGCACTCAAGAAACCTGATTAGTTTAAACCTTCATATACATGCAGCATGCTCCTCTACCTTGGGCTGATTTTGGAACAATTGTTTACGTATTTTAAGTGTTTTTGATACGTGTGTCGGGGAGAGGTCCCTGCCAGCGCTGTGAGAGAGGCACACAGACAGTCACACTGCTTTTTTTTTTTTTTTTTTTACATGTTACCAAAATAAACATTTTAGTCAGATTTTGATTACATCGCTGCGTGTAATAATCTCCCCTTTTATTCAGCCGCTCCTCTCTGCTGACAGTAGCGAAGTGGTGTCAGCAGCCTTTGTCCTGCACATGCGCTCTTGTAAAAAGCCGATTGGAAACCCGGTTACGCGTATAATAATTCGAGTAATCGGAGTTCTCTGGGAGAAGCCTACCTGGGGAAATCGGGTTTCGCTAACAGGTTTCCCGTTTTCATCACAGTTAAGAATTAAGCTCAATCGAGAAAGGCGGTTTTAACCCGGTTACTTGAGTGCATGTAAACGCACTGACATTGTGATTCCCAACTTACATCCTGGACCAAACAGCATATCATTTTTACAAGCCACATGAGCAACGAGGCTCTAGGGATGGTGATATCAGTCAGTTGGTTTGGTCTAGACTGAAATATCGCAACAATTGTTCAAGGGATTACCAAGCTATTACTGCCTCACAGAGTCGTTAGCGTGGCTGTAGAAGCTTTGTCTTTTTCGGTTCAAAGAGCATTATCAGTGCACAGCACAACTGACAGACCATTGCACATTAAAATCACCATTTGTCCACCCTTTGAGGAAAAACCAAAAGGGCTCACAAAAACAAAGCTCAGTGAATTCAATGGCAATCTGCCCATTAGACTTCAGTATCTTCAATTTAATATTATGGTGGTGAGAGAGGAAAGTTCAGGAGTTCACAGAAAACATTTGAAATTAATCTTTTGAGACCATGAATGTCTACAGAATTCAACAACTCTAACTATTTGTTTTTATATTAAATGTATAAAATTAACATTTTGACCTGAGGATGGACCTACTGTAGTATCTAAAGCAGAAGTGGTATGTACTCTGGGGAAAAACTGATGTGGAGAGGTTAGCCTGAGAATCATGACCACAAAAGGCATTCACTGTCTGTGGACCATGAATAGCCATACAATCCTAGGAAATTTATCTATTTGCCTTAACAGTTTCGTTCAGGCCTGTTCATGCAAAGGAAACTGTTGAAGCAGCTTGCTCTGAATGATTAAACAAACTGATGCTCAATTGGACGTATGGATGAATGGACCATGCAAAACTAGGATGCAGTATTTAACTATATGTAGCATAGTATTTAAGGGGTATATCAGTAACATGCAACTTCTCTTTTGTTGCAGTGCAGGTTCTCTTCAGTGTTGCACATTAAAAACTACTTAAAGTACTTAGGTGTGTTGAGTAAAAACAACTGAGGGTTAAAAAGAAGCCCTACAGTACATTCAAGTGACCTGTGCTTGACAGTAGTTGAGTATGAGCCTGAAAGGTGCTGGTGTTAAGAATGACACAGCATATACTACAAAGACCATTAAACTACTGTAAAAAGCAAAGCTGAGTAAACTAGGTCAGAACATGACCTGGCAATACATTTGTGAGATGCAAATATGAGAGCACAGAGAACAGTGTCACATGAAACATAAGGTACTGTTAGGCCTACACATTTTAGTAGCTGGTTACACATGTACAAACTTGTGTACAAATTTGTATATCAAGTTAAATATTCACAAGCCTCAGTACTCACTTTTAGATGTAGGCATTAAAGTAGTTTGTTTCTGTAGCCACATGCAGTGTAGGGAAGAATAAGTGTAACCATAATTTTTCAGTCTTAGAGTGCTGTGAAATAAGTATTTGATGTATAGAAAATATACTTCCTAGATTTTCTTTCACACTGGTAGAGCACAGAATTCATGGTTCCATCAATTATGGAAAATCATCCAGGTCCTGAAGCTGCAAAGCAGCCCCAGACCATCACATTACCACCATCCCGTTTGACTGTTGGTATGATGTTCTTTTCATGAAATGCTGTGTTAGTTTTATGCCAGATGTAACGGGACACACCAAAAGGTTCAACTTTTGTCCACAGAATATGTGCCCAAAAGTCAAGATGTTTTTGGCAAATGTGAGACGAGTTTTTGTGTTCTTTTTGATCAGCAATGACTTTCACCTTGGAACTCTACCATGGAGGTCATTTTGCCTAGTTTCTTTTTTCTTATTGTTGAGTCATGAACACTGACTTTCACTGATGCAAGTGAGGCCTGCAGTAATTTAGTTGTTGTTCAGGGTTCTTTTATGACCTCCTTGTATGACTCGTTGTTGTGCTCATGGAGTAATTTTTGTAGGCCGGCCACTCCTGGGAAGGTTCACCACTGTTCCAGGTTTTTTCCATTTGTGGATAATGGCTCTCACTGTGGTTTGCTGGAGTCCCAAAGCCTTAGAAATGGCTTTGTAACCATTTCTAGCATGATGTGTTGCTTTTCGAGATCTTTTAGCGTGCTTCACTTTGTGACAGCTGTGACAGCTTATATTTAGGTGATTTCTTGACTCAGCAGGTTTGGCAGTAATCAGGCCTGGGTGTGGCAAGTGAAATTGAACTCAGCTTTCCAAAAAATGTACTTAATCACAGTTCATTCATGAGTTAGAAAGGGGGGTAATTACTTTTTCACATAAGACCAGGCTAGTTTGGACAACTTTTTTCCCTTAACAAATGAAAACATTATTTAAAAACTGATATTGACCTGTCCAGGGTGTACCCCGCCTCTCGCCCGATGACAGCTGGGATAGGCTCCAGCACCCCCCGTGACCCTTACGAGGACAAGCGGTTAAGAAAATGGATGGATGGAAAAACTGATATTTTTATTTACTCTGGATGTCTTTGTGAAATGTTCAAATTAGTTTGATGATCTGAATCATTTAAGTGTGACAAATATGCAAAAAAAAAAAAAAAATCACGAAGGGAGCAAATATTTATATAATGTATCAGCACAGCACACATCTATTGTTGTTATTGATACTTTTAAGAAGAAGAACAACCACACAAAATAGACTCTTTTTGGGACCCATGTGAATGCTGTAATTGATGTGTAATCATTTTCATTTCACATAAGTTGATCATTTCATGATATACCTATTTGTATAATATCTCCTTTGGTCAGTATATAGGGTATCACTATGTGTCTAATTTCCCATCTTCTGAAAGTCTCAATGACAAAGAAAAAGTGCAGGAAAGCATAGTTGTTTCTTTCCATTATTTTCACTGTCAATCTGTACTGGTCTGAGGTAAGATGTCCAAAATAATTTCAGTCCACTGGAATAAATAATTGTACTTGACACCAGTAAATTGTCCTAGGGCTTAGCTGATGTCAGACAATCCTGTAGATAAAGATGGAATTAGGGTTTAGAAAGCGGTCAATGGGATTCCCTCTAGCCAAAGAGTATAGGGATTATCAAAGTCTGCCAAGAGCTTCTTTTCTTACAGATTATGGACAATCTGTTCTGAGCAACAGAGCCTTATATTCATTACATACAGCGAGCAGCATTAACCATAAGCCTTATTAATTGAAGGGAGGTTTTTTGTGCAATATCTATCAACCTGTACATATCTACCTTGAGGTACAAACTAGTGCTACTTAATGTTTATTAGAGACAGTTTAGACCTCCACTACTTGAAAGAGAAAAGAAAGGAAAAGAAAAAATGCTGCGTGTCGTCAGCATAGCAATGATAGGAAAAGACGTGAGTGGATGGTGAATCGTAGGGACAATGAGAGTTGGATACTTGTGCCGGCTAAGATACTTTGAAGGTTCTCCCAGATAGGTAGGACTTGAATCAGCTCAGAGCTGTCCCAGAGATGAGCAATTAAGACAGTGGTGGGGTGGGGTGGGGTAGTGGGGGCCTTCATAATTTAACTTTTAATATAAATTATTTCTAGCACATCCCACATATAATTTAAGGCCAAGGCAACAACTTTAACTCTTTGTCATATTCCTCAAACCATTTCTGAACACTTTTTGCACTGTGGAAGGAAGGCCACTGCTATTAGGGAATACTGTAGCCATGAGGGGGTGTACTTAGTCTGCAACAGCGTTTAGATAGATGTGCATTCACCTTACATCCACACGCAACAATTAGCCTTGGGTGCCCATTACCCTGTCAGTGGTTTCCTACCTGTTTCCAAAAGATCAACTTCAAGAACCACCTCTTCACTTGCTGCCTAAAATATTCCACCCCTTCTCAGGTTCCATTCTAGTGAGATAATTTGACACAAATTACTCTCCAGGGTTACATTTAATGTAATGTAATTTAATTTAATTTGGTTTTGTAGAACATAAGTAATATTTTATCAATGTAGGTTTGTGAAAAAATTTTTTTTTTCATAGAAATCCTATTATTCATATTATAAGTTTTAATGCTTAGATCAAAAATGTTTTGAAACACGAAACAATGTAGTGCATATGCATGTCCACTAGATGCCAATGTTTCCTTTAAAAAAGATGGAAAAATTTATTCACAGAATAATAGAGCAAAGCCAGTGATGAGATAGTAAAGAGCTGTACAAAAAGAGTATTTACTGTATATTCATTGAAAACTTATTCAGGTATTTCCAATTTGAAACATTTAGTCACTTTACCATATAATCATTTTCATCTTGAATGTTTTCTGCACAATTATTTGGTGCAAAATATGTGTGTGTGTGTGTGTGTGTGGGGGGGGGGGGGGGGGGGGGGGGACAAAATAAATTTTTTTTTGGCCGTTTTTTAAAAAAAAAAACCCAA
>JAUMHL010000015.1:13030634-13062183 GCA_032362345.1 Sandelia bainsii
CCCCCCCCCCCCCCCCCCCCCCCCCCCCCCCCCCCCCCCCCCCCCGACCACATTACTTTGATTTTGGCCTTGTTTTACTAAAAATAACCCAACTTCAACACTTTATTAAGTGAAATAGTGACGACAGTAATATTACCACTAAAAGAGAATAAAGAATGGAGCTCATTAAAGCCGGTCTCAAATCAGATGTTGCACATCCTGTACACAGACTGGCACTGCTAAATGCTTCATTTCTCTAGCTGATTTAAAGCACCTGATTACACTTCTGTACTGATTAAATGGAGAGACTGAATACATTGTCAGTATTGTTGTAGCTCTGCTGAGAGCCTCCAACCTCCAGGTCATGTGGTTGTGAGAAGGGAAAACCTTTTATGTACCATTTCTGTCGGTTCTACATTGCTGTATGTTCTGTGAATTATTCTTTGAAATGATCCTTATCTAATGAAGGAAGATAATGTTTCTACTTAGAATCTGCATACTGTGTGCAATAAGACTTTGAAATACTGAAAGAACCTGGTGATAAATGAACTGATAATACTAATATTTGCAGTGTTTCTTTTCATTACTGTTGTACGTCATAGCACTGAGTGTGCTACTGCTTCATGCCAAGTCAGTAAATGCATTTTTTTTTTACAAAGGTTGCCCTCTTCAAACAATAACCCAAAGTGAAAGCAGCAGGTTTGAGTTATCCTATTGCACTGACCATTCAAAGGGTAGAGTGCTTAAACTAAAATATGGGCACAAAGCAGGAATTATTTTGGCATAATTCAGATTGTGTATTTTTTCCTGACTTTGCTAGATGCTCTACACAAAGCTGACCTTTAAGGAAGGCTAATTTTCCTGCATGATGCATTGTACCACACGATCACCAGGTGTTTTGTGACATGCCTCCCACTCAGATAGGTATTATTCCCGGTCATGTTTTACAATAACAAAACACAAGCAAAACAGATTCCATGCTCTTTGTCAAGAACATCGCAAGCAAAAGCAGAAGCGAGTTTCACATCTGTACACTGTTTTCAGCCATATTGGCTGCTGATCTCTTTTGCCACAGCTAGTTTACTTTACGCAGAAAAAGAATATCCAAAAGCAAAGTCATGATGCAAGTGTTTGTAAAATAAAAAAAGAGAGAATGATGTATGTAGCTGTCAGTTGAGACAGGAACTCTGCAGCCTCCCTTTTCCCTTCCTCTCAAGCAGAGTCAGGGGGTGAACGCCTGTTTGAAGCTCTCCCCCTGGGCTACAGGGTTCTGTGGGATCCGGGTGTGCTGACACTGTTAGCACGCCTGATATGAGAGCCTGATCAAAGCTGGCTCATTCTGCCTGACCGATTTCTACAGGATTAAGGATTAGGGAGACAGGAAGCTGGGAGAGGCACAGAGACAATCTAGGATAGACAAAAAGGGATAGTGAGGGTTATGGAGAATGAAAACGATGGAGAAATATTGAAGGCGAGACAGAGGGATCATAAGGCACTGGCAGAGAACATCTTGAGAAAGAAAAGAGAGAATAAAAGAGAATGTCAGTGAAGTGATTTAGAAATCAAATAAATCAGTCCACTAATATGTAGAACAAATTCATAACAAAGAACATGTTTTAAAAGCACTTGCAGGTTTAGCTTCCCTGGCTGGATCTTTTAGGAGCTGTTACCAACCAAGTTGTCTCAGAGGACTGGGCTGTGCTCCAGTTCGTGTAGTGTTAAGCCTGATGTTTAGCTGAGAGACAAACCCTGCTGTGCTTTAGTAGTGAAATCTTGAAATCAATTCTAAAACTAACAGACAACCAGTGTGGAGCTGCTTAATGGGAGCTGATTCTTTGTTCTTTATTTGGTGAAGTCTTGCTGCTGCAGTTTTGCAAACATGAAAGGGAATCTGATAGGAATTACAGTATAGTCTAAATGTAAGAAGGTGAAGGCACGTACAATGGTCTCTGAATGTTAAAAAATATGTTTTTAACTTAACGATCAGAATCAAAGGTCACATCCAAATGATAATGTACAAGTAATGCTGCTAGGTTTCCAGGTGAGTCTCAATTATGGGGATAGCTGTTACCAATGATGAAAAATGTTCTAGTCACGTCAAGCCATTCTAGTCAAAGTCAGAGTCAAAGTTTGTGGGTTACAAAACTTGATCAGTGGCTTAGATCACAGGTCAAAAAAGAGTCACTCAGTTGTTTACCAAAACTGACATGTTTTGACACGTTTTGTGGAGCCTTTTGTATTCAAATACATCAAGACACATATGAAGTTAACGTTTCTGTTACACCTGGAAATGTATCTCATAAGTCATGTGGCCTGGTAGATCATCACATGTTTGTGTCAATAACAGCTACTGAGCCTAAGTGAAAACACTGACCTAGTTTAGAATGTGACACCTTGTGTCATTTCCTTTGTGTGTTGTCTTCTGTATAATATAAGGACTTTTAAAATTGCGTACATGTTTAAACTCGATTAAGGGAGACAGGCAAGTATCAGTTTTGTACATATGACTTATGGTATATTATTATACTATTGTTTGTGGTTTCTGCTATTCACTTTTGAGAAGTTCCTTGAAACTGAGAGAAGATAGATTTCTGCAGTATTAAATGGCAGCTAAACAGGAAGTGACTCTGTGAAATGACTGAGCTGCTGTTTAAGGTATTTAACGATATACTTTATGTTGAATAGGGATAAAGAGATATGGCGAGAGTGAAAGTGACAAGGAGAAAGAATGAGGTCAGCGCACCACCTGCCTGTGAGACTGGATTAAAAACGGCCAGATGAAAGGTCAGGGAGTGGCAAAGTTTCATAACCCACACCAGATGTGCACTTGTGCTGGCCTGTAGCTGATTAATTATCTCACAGTTCATACCACTAGGGTTAGTGTCCAGGCAATTGCATTACACTACACACCGTGAGCAACCTGATCTGGGTATTTTTTCCTGCTGGACAATGTGTGTTTGTGAGTCTGTGTGTTAGGAGAAGGGGAGGAGTCTCTTTACACATTGGTGGCATCCATAATGACAAAGCAATAATTTAGATGATGCTCCAGCGCTGCAATCATTATGTTTTTCTGTGTTCATGCTTGGGTTCTCTTTAGATGCTGTCGAGCAAAACGTTTATTTTTAGTGTTGTTGTTGTCCCCATTGATTAACAAGAAGTGGAAGAAACATATGAAAAGAGCCACCCATTCACACCCCATTGCATCCTGCCTCATTTGCCGAAGCCTCTATCAATTCTTGGTTATAGCCAATAGCAATAAAGGAAGTGGTCCCACTGTCACAGAAACAGTTGGCACGGAAACAGCACATTACACCATCGTCCAATCCCCCTCCCATTCCTTTGTCGTCATTTCTCCCCTCCTTTCCTCTCCTCTTCTCTCCGGCCCCCTCTTCCTCTCTCTCTCCCTATCTTGTATGTTTTTTTTTCTGTCATCAATGAAATCACAACCAATCCTGCTGCTGGCCTAACAGCAAGCACAGAAAACCTCAAGAAACCACAGATCCACACTGTATCACTTCCATTCTAGCCAGCAGGGCTCAGATTCCATAATGGTTAATATATATTTTATTGTTCTAGCATGAAATAAAGATACACTGGATGCTATCTACCACATCAAAGCGTGTTTTCTCTCAGTTACTCTCATGTTTTAATCCTGACCATTTCCCCCTTCTCTCTCTATCCCCGCTGACTCCTCCCTCTATTTCTGTCCTGCACTCCCTCTCTCTGCCTCTCTGTCTCTGACACACTCAAACACACGCACACATATATACACGCCCTCCACCCCCATCGCTGCAGTGTCTCAACTGCCTTGGAGCAAACACAAGAGGATATAGAACGCAGACTTTAATAAAACAGAGAAAGTGGCGTGCTGAATAGCAGAGGGAGAGATATGTGTGTGTGAGTGTGTGTGTGTGTGTGAGAGAGAGAGAGAGACGCTTTGAACATGAGGAAGATTTGAAGATGAAGAAGCAGGACTAAAGGTGGATTTCATACAGCCTTTCTCTCCCTGCATGGGCTTGTCTGCAGTATCTCTTGTAAATGGATGCTGGCTGGTGAACACGGTAAGCTTGACTACACTCACAGCTTTTTTATTTTTTTATTTTTTAAATCACCATGAGACTGGCCTGCTTTGAACACACATGAGGAACAAGATCCTATTTCATTATAGCCATTCTGTGGAGGGCATGATATAATGGGGAAGGTGATGTTCAGAGATGGTACCAAGGCAGGCAGTCTGTCCGGTCCCCTCCTCCACCCTGCTAGCTCCGTGTCAACAGACGCAGCTATCTTATGTTTGCAATTTGACTCATCTCCCCAGAGCGTCCTCAGTTCTGATAAAATGGCAAATGCAGTGCTTAGTTCATGTAATTACTGTATGTAGGACAAGAGAAGGATGCATCAAAGATGTGTGTGTGTGCTTACGTGTATGCCTCTAAGCTCTGTCCAGGCCATAAGCTGTGAAATAGAAATGGAATAGAAACAGGGGGAAATGAAAGAGACAAAGCACCGTCACACACAGCCAGGTGTACAGTACTTATAGCTGGCTTTTCGAGACATTTAATATGAATGTGCAGTGGGAGGTGTACAAGTCCTGTGGGGTCTGGTTCTGCGGGCACTGGGATAAGTGGTAAAATTGTGGCTCGACAGCGGCACAGGAACACTGTGAGATTTGCCAGTGGAGCTTGCTGTCTGGTGTTCTACAGGCCGATATTGACATCGACACTGATTAATAATGTCAAGCTGGGATTTATGTAGTTCATTTGTGTGTATGTTTATGAATGTAAATCTTAGTGGTGAGTGGGGAAAATGGGAGAGAGGAGCGTGTTCATTACTTGCAAAATGGGATGGTTTGTGCTATTTTCTGTCCCAACAGTCCTTCATATTTTTAACAAAGCATTACTGCATTTTGGTGTTGGGCAGCATCAGGAGAGCATGTGCATTTGTGGGCACTGTGTGTGTTACATGCTTGAGAGAGAAAGAGACCAATGCAGGGAGGGGTCGAGGGGCTGGAGGGGGTGGGTTAACAGTAGGAAGGCAGATGGGGCAGAGGGGCGGAGGTTGATGCAGTAGAGAGCAAGAGAGAGAAAGAAGGAAAGAGATTTGGAACAGATTGGATGAAAGAGTAATAATTTTCTGGCGGTAGAAATACAACACTTTTATAAGCGTGTTACACAAAAGAATGGATGTGTCTGTGACAGCTGCTCATGCCGAGGCCCTCAGACATCTGTGAATCCATGCAAAGATGGTGGATAAATTCCACCATGTTTTTATCTCTTGAGCACCACTAATACCACAATAGATCAGGAATATTAGATTGGTCCTTTTGCTGGACCCTCTGTCATGTTGCTTGATTAGAGTTTCGTAAGAAAAAGCAATAAGTGGATCAGAATATTGATTGCTGTCATAGTGTAATGCTGACAGATTGGTAGAAGCCTTTATGGGTAGCTGCAAATTTACTCTTGTTTTTGTAGCATGCAAGCTATATTATTTCAGCATGAAACTCACAATTAGCTAAACTGCAGCAACTATCATGTTTTAAATAAATAAATCAAATTATTTCATGGCTCTGAATTTTTCAACTCTAAACTATAACACAGAAATGTACTGGTGTTAGAACAGTGAAATTGATGCTAGTTTCCTTAATGTTTGGGTTGGGTTGTTGAGTTCTTCATGATCTGATCTCAGGAGAAGACGTATGACCAGTTGCTGCTATATCAGTTACTGAGAGATAAAAACCCCCACTGTGGGCTATAATATCACAGCCTGAATCAGAAACAGAGACACGTCAATAAATGTTTTGCATGCAAACAACATTTCGCAAGCACAACTGCCAATGCCCTGCACGCACAATTCTTTGTGCCTTTGATGATTTTTTTCAGTCCTGATTTTCTTCTTCCCTCAATATCAACTACCACAGGCTCAGTTACTGGTTGGTAACCATTAGAAGACAAACCAAGGACACATCTACTGTGACAAAAGCTGCACTAACATCTGATCCATTGTCTCATGTAATAGTTCAGTGTGTTAAACATGTTAAAAAATCATCTGAGGTCACTGATGACATTGGCTTTAAAATGATGAATGGTGAGGAGCAGTGTGAAATAGAAAGGATAATCACATGCTTACATAATGGACCAAGTTTCAAATACAAACACACATGCCCATACTGCTGTTGGAAGAAAATGAACTGCCTTGAATTTGATTAAGTGATTCTGTTAAGCCAAACACTCAAACTACAACTGCAATTCTTAAACAAACAAAATACACACACTTCAATTCTTAAATAAGCAGAATACACATCATGGTCTCTTCCAACACCAACAGTTAATGTTTTGTTCCCTTTTGACTATAATGGTAGTATGCAGTATGTTCCAACTCAAAAAACGTTTATGCATATAAAAACAAGAACAATAGTGGGACAAAACCTATGCTGAGTTGACCTCCTTCCACCTCTTTTGTTACTTGCTACATCTACTCAAATGGGTGACTTAATGGCACGGGACAGTGGGGACAAACTTGGTTTTATAGTGACAGTGTCTGTTGAGGTAACAGCTCTTGCACCAAGGAGGCCACCGTGTCACTGTCCGATTAACTTTTAGTCATCTTTAACTTTCTTGGTGTGCACACTGTAGACTTGGACAATCAAAGGCAGCTCTATTACAGTTAAGTATCATGGGAGCTAAATGTAGTCCCCTCGGCAGCCTACTTAATAAGATGATTAGTCTAAGATGTAATTTATTTCCTGAAGAAGAAGCAGCAGAATTATCACATAAGTCTTTCCTTTAGTAGATGTGAGAATTACGTGAAAATTGATCTTTAACACCATGCAGAGGCAATGAGATATCTTATAAAAGACACAGATAAAATATGTGACCCTAAAATCCATGTCTGTCAATTTCTTTGTCACTTTATGCATTCAGACAGGGCATTGCTCAGATTCAGCTGGCTCAGCACTTGTGTTTGTTTTGGGTCTTTAATCCTCACCAGGTACTGGGACAAAGTGTCATCTTCACACAAACGCCTGCTTTTGGCAGCGATTTCTGTTTTTGGTGCTGATCTAGACTAATAAATTACTTAACAGCAAAGCATCAGTGAGAAAGTCTGTCAGTGAATCGAACTAAATCTTAGGGCGGAGCTGTGTGAATGAGTTAGGATTAAGTTAGCTTTTGGTGTTACATAAAACAGCTCAATTCATTTGTCCCTTTCTCTTTGCCCTCCTTTCTAATCTTTGCTGGTAGTCACATACAGGGCCCTGTCTGTTTTCCTGAGGCTGGTGAGTGAGAGGGCCTTACTTGAAGCACTCAAATCTGAGAGGGCAGAGCAAAGGGGACCAACAGAGCAACTTTGTGTTCCACTGCTCACAAATAACAGCGGTCATATGACAACAAGGAGGTGCTGGACAGGGAGAGGTGATGATGAGGGAGTGCTATGGCCTATTACCCACTGGAGAGAGATGCTGGTTTGTACTGAAAGAAATGAGTGTGTGTGTGTGTGTGTGTGCATGCATAGATCCACATACAGTGCATTATATTTCATTCAGGCTGTCTGGAAAATGGCCAAAATAAATTTTGTGGCAGAACAGTTGGCTTGTTTTGATGAGGGTGTGCTTTTCTAAGAAATGACCTGTAAGTGGAATGAAGCTGCTGCTTAATGTCACTAACCTCTACAGTTCACTGTCATCCTTCCTTTCTACTTCCACCATAAACTTGATATAATAACTAACAGAGTATGTTCTGTTAGTACACAGTATAATTGTCTGTCTCTGTTTGAACAAGTGACATTTTCTCATATGTCATATTTCTCCTATCTCACTCTTACCCATACAATCATCCTGTAAACACCAAACATAAAAACCAAATGGTGCTGCTACTGTTGTCTGCTGGGCAATACTGCAAGATCATAAATAATTTGACTAGCTTTTTGAGGATGATTGTTAGTCTTGCTAAGACTCTGCAGTGCCAGCCTGCCAGATCCTCTATTCTTTCTTTATTATCATGCCTACAGCATCTGCTTTATAGTGCTGATCAAGTGGGTTGTACTTGATCAGCACACAGTTGCATCTGCTGCAGGATTAGGTATTTTCCTTTTCCTGTTCTAACTATCAAATCACCAACTGCAGATAATGTCTGCAGGTTGTTCAAGCCTGAAAGTATTTGTTACCCACAATTTCCTTCTGTTGCAGAGAGCACTTACATTATCTTTCATGACCCAAATGACCTCACTACATTGTAGTGAGTGTTGAATAAAGATTAGAATGCAATTTGCATTCTTGTAATAAAATCAATTAAAATGTTTGTACACATCAGCAGCAGACAGAAAATGTCCAAAGTGCACACACGCACACGAGACTCCAGTGTCCACCTTGTGCCATCTTATCCCTTCACATCAGACAGCCTTCCCATAGCTCAGCCTGTGCACAAACATGCCATTGTCATCGCTGGCTGGCCTTGTGACTCAGTGTGACCCGCTGGATTGGAGAAGGGGGAACTCAGCCACTGAGATCAGGAACGTTAAACAGAGCATTATCACGAAAAAGCATCTAGCATACAGAAGCCTCATCTCCCCACCCCGTCTCCACCCTGTAAACAGCTCACTGTTTTAGGGGAGTAGAAAGGAGAACACTGCTTATCATTGTTTTCCATTATGAATGAGTAGTGCCCTCATGTGTACAGTATAGAGGCATCTTTCTCTGAAGTTTGCATTCAGGACAACATGTCAGAAAGCGATAACACAAATTTTGAACAAACAACTGTGAGGGCAAAATTAAGTTTAGAGTAATAAGGTTTGAATATTATGTTATATATAGAAATTCATCCATGCATGTTATGTAATGTAAATGTTATAAAGCTAAGAGAGCTTTCAGGTGAAAATTATATTTAATACACTTAATGTTCCATTATTCCATTTTTTGTTTCTAGGGAGCACAAAAATTGTCCTTAGTCACACAGTGACCTCCACACATTGGCAAATAAAATTGTTACAACTAATTAGCTATAAATCCAGCAGACATACAGCAACATTATCATTCACTTGTGTTTCTGGCAATTTGATAAATCTCTGTAGCTATTTGGCCTTGAGTTCTAAATGTGTGCAACACAGAACCAAAACAATTCACTAAAAGAGGCTTAAATCCTCTGTGAAGCTGCTGCTAAGAGTGACAGTTCAATTTCAACAAACACCCCCTTTTATAGAGTGATTCAACTCGAAAATATTAATACAGGTTTAAAGCTACAATATGCAACTTAAGCTACTATTAACATGAAACTTGACATTCACAACACTGCACTGCTCTGCTCTCCCTCTCCCTGTTTTGCTTTGCTCCGATATGCTTTGCCCAGTGCTTCAGGTAGTTTTCATGATGAAACTACAATAAATGATAACGCTACAAAAGTCTGTCCAAAAAAATCTATCAGAAATAAATGAAATTCTCTGATTGGTTAGAACCTCAAAAACCTGCTATGATTTTGAAGTGAAGTAGGCTACAGGAGGCTACAGACACGTCCCCCCACAAGGGTTTATGTAGAGAAACCCCAGACACACAGTGCTGAAGATCACCTTGCCTGCGACCTATGATTCTGGCGTAGGATGGAGTGACCACAAACCTCTGACTCATCACACAGAACGATGCCTTCTAGGTTGGAGCATCTAATTTTTTTGCACTGAGACATGCACAGCAAAGCATGCATTTTGGTTATTACCTTATTTTATTTCTAACAGCAGGAGACACTGTATATTTTTCAGCAGAATCACATGATACAGTGCTATCTACTGTGTGAACAACTGACATTGGGGTGACATTGATCATTCTGCTGCTAAGCATGGAATTGACTTTCTGATGTTTGTCCCAAATTCCACAACGCATAGCTGCAGCAAACCATTTCTATTGCAGTGCAGTGCCCTGCAGATCACCCACTTATTATTTACAGCTTACTTGTGTGCTTTGGCAAGACAGAAATTGCTTCATAAATATGATCTGCTTTGTAAAGGTGGACTTCTGTCTTGCATGTTCTGCTCCACTTTATATACTCAATACTGATTACAGTAAAGTGTCATCTGTCAAGTCAAGTCAATCTCAGTTATTGTCAATGGAAAAGGAACAAAACACCCACCCTGTTTGCTACTATTGCTAATCAGTTCAAAATGCCATTACCTGAGTTTGGTTTCTATGACATACAGTGATACAGTCTTATAATGCATGCTAAAAATATTATCTTTCATGGAATAGATCATTTATTTGTGGTTTAGGATGGCAAAAGGACGTTGACAGATTAAGACGATAATCACTCAAGTAGCCAGTTCCATCTTGTGCTTGACTCCTATCATGTACAGTATCAACTGCTAGATGTAAGAATTCCTGGAAACCTCGCCACAGTGGTAACATGTCCAATACGTTTTCCAGTAGCTCTAGCAGAACGGATTTAATGTTAAGATTCCTTTCAGGTACTCAGGAGCACCTAAACAGAATGCAGTTGGGATAAATGAGATCACACAAACAAGCGATTAAATAGCACATTCAGAAGAAAAATTAGGTTTGGGTTACACAACTGCTTGTATTTCTCCGAGGTGATTTGCTTTTGGTGCTGTCTGTAAAATATTTATTTAGCATTAGTTCAATATCTTTCAGATTCCAATATTCTTCCGTGAACTTTGGAGATAAATGTAAAAATAAATGTTATTTATTAGCACAGAATTTATGCAATTATTTTTTTAATGATAAGGAATGTCCCGGTTATTCTGGATTGTAGCTGTAGCTGAATCTAGCTACATAAAATGTTGCTACACTCCGGCTATATGCAGTGCAGAAAGATTACTCAGACAACAAGTTGACGTAGCAGATTTAATGAAATTTTAGATCTAATTATTCAAATTATTAAATGCTAAATTCCTTCTATTTTTATTTTTCAAGATGTATCAGACTGGTTAATATTTGCAACCAATCAAATTAATCACCATTTAATAAAGTATACTTTAAAGAATTTTTATATTATTCTATATAAATAATGCCAGCCGATAAATTAATGTTACTATAAATAAAAATGGATACACTATATGTATGACAGTGTAAAATCTGCAGCCACAGTCATGTGCACATAAAATTTTCATACATGTACAGGGCAGATATTATAACTTCTAAAAGATATCTAACTTCTAAAAGAATAATATTTCATGTGTATCTATCTTGCTTAAGCAGTAGTCGCTAAGTGTGTTTGGGCTTTAGAGACTTGATTTGAGTCATGTGCAGCCTATCAACCACAAAGATGTTGTTGTAGCATGGAAAAATTGAAACCTCATGTCTTCAATCAAAAGAATATTTTCCTTTAAATGCTTTAAAGCAAAGATTTGCTTGTTGTTCTTTTTGAAGACCGGTCCATTTACATTAATCCACGTAAGATTGTAATAATTTACTTTTGCTTGATGTTGCTGTCCAAACTGTCCATTTTATGATAGATGCCTTTATGTTCCCTTTCAATCATTTGATTACTGTAATTTTTGCTGCTAATTGAAACATAGCATTGGTTTAATTTAAACAAGAAGCAATATTAATTGCTGTTGAATTGAATATTGGTTCCATTTATTGGTTAGTAATCAGTCACAAAGCAAGAAACAATACTTTGTAGGGTTGATTTCTTTCAAAGTGCTCAAAATGAAAACAGGAAGTCATGGGAATATGTATCATAAGGAGGGATATATTAAAAAGGCAGGAGCTGCTAACACATGTCTGCTACTGACTACATTTTTATTTTATTTTATTCAGTATTCAACATTCATACTAAAAGTCTGCTCGATCGAAAGGAGTTCTATTCTTCTATTTACTGTTTGTACTGTGGCAGATGACAGTATGATACTGTGTGTTTCACCTGTCAACAATGTGATAAGCACAGCTTAAAATCTTCCAAAGAAATGTTCAGCACGTGAGCAGCACTACTGCTCTGCTGTAGGTCAATACTATCAACACAGCTCCAAATGGTCTACACAAACCTCTGAATAACCACATAATTCAGGAACACAAATATGCTTTAGTGAATTTTGTTTTATCATTTTATTTAATTTTATTGTGATGAAAATCAACAATCATGATGTTTCCCTTTAAGTCGTCAATCTTTTCCTCCCTGGTGCATTTCAAATCGCATTCCTGTGTGTAAAAGACGCCAACATTCATGCCAGTGTAAAAGAGGATTAGTCAGTCTGAACATCTGTTTACCAGATTTTCTCTTATATATGCCTTCATTTTGCAATTACAGCTTTTCATGTATCACTTTTTTCCCTTGCAATTCAGTCATCAACTTTTGGTCAAACTGTTGGCTTTTTCTGACTTCTGTCCATACCAAACACTCAAAACTGTTTCCTCAACAGTAGGTGAGGTGTGCTACTGATCACCTCACTAATGCATTGCGTATTTACTGCCCCTCCAGCATCACATGCATTAAAAACATCTCTCCAGTGGACCTCCTATAGGTGTTCAACAAGTCAGTTTTTTACTTAAGTATATTTTTATCCTTTGGTTTCCATACACATCTGTACTGTGTATGGACATTGACCAGTCTTTCAGTAAACTCTTTTTGTCAGGCAGTCAGGAGAAAGCAGGAAGCAGTCTACCGGCCACTGAAACAACTGCCTCTGGATGAGAAAGCGCAAGCACCGTGCAGCTGATCGAAAGGCATGTGAGCTGTTGTTTTTCTATAGTTTGCTTTTTTATGTAATGCCAACATCCCTCAGTAGGTCAGAGATAACACTGTGCTTCTTATTCTATTTATATAATGCTATGTCTATTGCACAAAGCAAGGCCTGTTGTGAAAACGCAGGAAGGGTGATGACACAGAGTTGAGTATTTTTCACTTCCCTCAGAGGTGCCAGGCCACAGGTTGCTGCTTAAAAATCCTTGGCCACTTTAGTTGTGATGAATGGGCTATTTCCTTGCTATAGCTAGTTTTGATGTAAGTGGGTCCTGATGAAGTGGTTAATAAATGATGAAGACAACAGTTATTTATGACTGTCTTGCACATGTGGTGAACTGTGGTATTCTTTCTGCCACCTGTCCATGGCAGGTTTATTTTTTCACTGGAACACCACATCCGAACCCTTTTGAAATGCTAGCCTGCTGACCACAGCGCTGACACACACACCTGCACGCCTCATTCATAAACCATTACAAAATGACTAAAAGCACACCTGCACCGTTAACCTTCCACTTAACATTACACACTTTCGGTTGTTATTCACAAAAACAATATATATTTTTTTATCTTATCTCTTTGACACAACAGAGCACCACAGAGTCACCTTCAGTTTTTCTTCATTAGCCTGGTGATACTTATTTCACTCCAACACATAACAGACTTAACACACTTTTGTAGGCCTTCAAAATACCTGCTACAAGATATAATTGGTCCATGCCTGCATTGATGTTACTATACTGGCCTGCAACACTATGTTCATTGTCACCTTTTACCTGGTGATATGCTCACTCAGTCTGTGTGCCTGAAAACAGATGACGGTTTACCAGCAAATTTCATTTCCTCTTTTTAACTTATGTTTTTGATATGAATACACTTATTGTGAAACTTGATAACTGATTTCCTCTTTATCTTTTTAAAACTTTGTGTTCAATGATCACTGTTTGTGAATGTATTCGCACATTGCCTGAGATCAGTAGGTCTGCATTTTTTTTTGTCAAATAGAAATAACAGACTTTAATAAACTAAAATCCCCACTCAGTCTAATATGATTGATACTAATGTTTTTATCTAACAACTGCAACAGGAAAGTAGAAGACGATATATAACAAAAATGCACTGTGACCACATGTACGTCTCTCTAATAAAGAGTGAGATTGTAATTATTGGCCTGGTAGCTCAATGGGATAAGCATCAGACTGGGATGCAGAAGGTGGCAGGATTGAATCCCAGCCCAGACTCCTAGCCCATCCCCCATACCAGGTGTGTCCTTGAGCAAGACACTAAGCGCTAGCTCCTTGTAAGTCGCTTTGGATAAAAAGCGTCTGGTAAATTAACAACAGGACACAAGCACCTGGAAGAGTCCTGAAGGGAGAGCTGATGTGCAGCAGGAGCAGGGAATGAAATGCCTGAGAGTGACCGGGCTCATCTTGACTATCACATTACCTCAGCTGTCATCATACATCGAGATCCTGGCCTCCCTCTGTGGCCCCCATGGTTCTTGCCTCCACTAACTTAAAGTGACACACCTGTTTTTCGCACCAGAGCCAACAGTGTGAAAATGTGTACAGGTAGATCAATAAAAGTTTGGCCAGAGGAGGTAAGCAGCAAAATGTACCTAAATTATACTACAGAATTGATACAAAGAGTAAACATCTTTTTTATCCTGTGGGCACTTTCTTAGTTCCAGGCTTTTCATCGTCCTCTCTACTGAGTAATATACATGAAGAATATAATTAATTTTAAAAAAGTATTGTTATAATGCTATACACTTATTTATACTGCCACACAGCATCTATAACAATTATCTAAAGTGGTATAATTTAAAAAAAAATGCTGAAATGCAAGTGCTGCATATTTCTGAAATAACAAATTGAAAATCCTTCACATGCAGCAGAAATGTGTTCTGTAGGCTCTTAAAATCAGTGATGTGCATTAACCAGTTTGGCTGGCTATGCCATTTTCACGGGGTAGCCAGGTGCCGGAAGCCAGGAAGCAATGTTCTCTACTTTGTTTGTGTTGTGATGCTTTGTTATGGCTTTGTTTTGCTCTGTTTGTCCTCTCAGTCTTTTGTAGAGTGGACCTCACTCACTGAGCTCTGAGAAAGGCTCTCTCGCTCTCCTTATCTATTTGACAGATCTGCAGAGTATAGTTTCCCCAAACAAAACTAGGCCACAGTATGATTTCACATTTGTTACTCAGCTAGCAGCATGCAGCCTGTTTCAGTGGGCACTTATTTATCACTGAATCCCACAGGCATATTCACTACTCCATTTATTTGTTTTTGCATTAAATTTATAAGACAGTATTTTATTTAAAGCTATGTCCACAAACTTATTAAAATTTGCTATTTGTTTTGTCAAAGTGCTGCAAAGTAAAACAGCTACTATATCAAAGCAGAAACAGAATGAAATATTCTCAGAAGTTTTTTTTATTTGTTTCTGATCTCAGAGTAGTATCTAAAGCATAACAACACAGATGTCCAGACAACGAGAAGGGGCTTTACAGCACTCTGAAAGCATGAGAGGTCTGCCTGCTGCCTCGAGCCTGTTATTTTTCACTGTGATGGTAAATAAGCATTTCACCTGATGTCGTTTTGCTGAACAGCTCTGAAAGTACAGCAGACTGAAAAGAGGACAGTCAGAGGTGCTGGGTGTGAATAGCGGAAGATGCTCCTGGTAAGGGAATGCATTCATCTTGTTTATCCACAACCCAAACTATGGCTTTCTTTTCAAATAGTGGAGTTTTTTTTTTCCAACCTGTTTCTATGCATGTGTTTGACCTCAGTTGTGTATATAATGGGTCTATGTGTGTGTGTGGTGGTGTTAAATGGGTAGGCGTGGTCAGCTGGGATCTACCTTCGCTCAGAGTCTATGGTAACACAGGACTGCAGATCAAGAGAGGTGGGATGTATGACTGTTAAGAGCAGAAATCTAAAGAGGTAGTGTACACAGAAAAAAGGTTAGCATGGTAATGTTGAATAGGAAGTGTGCAGCTTAGTATGCATATGACTGGTGTCTGCCTTCACTCAATTTCCATCTGTTCATGAAAGGTAAAGTGTTCAATTTGGTATGTTTTATGTGCTCATGTCTTGTTTAGGAATTAGTTCAGCAGTGAGGGCAGTAGTGGCATGGAGCCAGTAGGTAGATGGCATTTCCGAAAGTTAGTACTCAATACATATCTTGTTTGGATCCAACAAGGTTTCTGTGGAGCTATATGGCCTGCTAGGTTTTGTTGGTGAACCCCCCTGAAACCACACATTCTCATGTTTAAATATTTGTTTATGCAACGTTTAAACAAACAGCACATGTGTTGCTCCAAAAAGGTTGGTGCCATGTCTAGCCACTTCCCCTTCACTCCCAGCCTGTATGCTAAGCTAAGCTAATTACCTTCTAACTCTAGCTCCACTATATATACATACTCTTGACAGTGATACTAATCTTCTCTTCTCATGCACAAAGAGAACATGAATAAACATATTTTCCCAAATGTTGTACTACTAACCATTCTTTTAATGGTTCGTTAATGATGTGAAAGACATTGATAAAAGTGTTCTTATTTGTCTCAAACCTATTACTCATGTCCCTTCTCTGTTTCATGTGTTGGCAGACTTGAAGGCCTTCAGTTGTCGGGGAAAAATATCACAAACCACAGAAAAGATTTTATCAGGAAGATCAAGCGAAACAGGCCAAATAGCAAACTGAGATGGATGGTTGCAGAAGCCAAAGAAGGGCAACGCACAACAAGAGCCATGTGGGAGAGTGAGCAGCTTTTGCTGTTCGCACACATCAAGCCTGAACACTTTCTCTACTGACATACGCTGACTGTTCCCCAGACTTCTTCCAGAGCTACTCGTCAGGGGGAGCCCCTGCTATGTACCCCAGCTCCCTAGGCTTCAGCAGGCAGTCCAACCTCAGTGCCAGGCACTGTGTGGGCATCCCACCTGTCTGGGTTCTGCCCACACAGAACTCACAGACTGCCCCTGAACAAAAAGCATGAAATACTCCTGAGTCACTCCTCTGTGTGGTGGCTCTCCTGTCTATTGCTAAATTGGTCTGTCTGCCTCATCCCTAGGAAGCTCCTACCTTTAGTTAAAACCCTCTCAGACGCTTCCAACAGCCCCTTTTCTGTCACCTCTTCATTATAATTTGCTTTTCCATCAAGCAGCAGCACGAGTTCCTTTGTGCTCACCACGTGGTGGAGGACCATGGGATGCCGACAAAGCTCGGAGGAGAAGGAAGCGGCTCGGCGCTCGCGGCGAATCGATCGCCACTTGCGCTCAGAGAGTCAAAGACAGCGGCGTGAGATCAAGCTACTGTTGCTGGGTACAAGCAACTCTGGCAAAAGCACCATTGTTAAACAGATGAAAATCATCCACAGTGGAGGCTTCAACCTGGAGGCTTGCAAAGAGTACAAGCCACTCATCTTGTACAATGCCATTGACTCTCTCACCCGCATCATCCGTGCCCTCACCACCCTCAAGATCGACTTCCACAATCCCGATCGCGCCTACGACGCCGTGCAACTTTTTGCCCTCACGGGACCAGCCGAGAGCAAGGGGGAGATAACTCCAGAGTTGCTGGGGGTCATGAAACGTCTGTGGGCTGACTCAGGGGTGCAGGAGTGCTTTCAACGATCCAATGAGTATCACTTAGAGGACAACACTGCTTACTATCTAAATGACCTGGACCGCATTTCTGCACCTGAGTACATCCCTACTGTAGAGGACATCCTACGATCCCGTGACATGACAACTGGCATTGTAGAGAACAAGTTCACCTTCAAGGAGCTCACCTTCAAGATGGTAGACGTGGGTGGACAGCGTTCGGAGAGAAAGAAGTGGATCCACTGTTTCGAGGGTGTGACTGCAATCATTTTCTGTGTCGAGCTAAGTGGCTATGACCTCAAACTCTACGAGGACAACCAGACGGTAAGAATAATCTGATTTAAAAACCCACACGGTGTATAAACATGAGCACGCTTCAGCACAAATACTTGCTTGCATGAGACAGTTAATACTTAAATTTATAATATTTTTATTAATTTATAATAATTTCCTGTCTAGATTTTTGTTACTTCAAATCATTTACTATACACTTACATTTAACAATTTGCAACTGTATATATATATGTTTAACTATACTAGTTGGGTAAAATACTGTGAGATATCAATACAACCTATATTTTATATGTGTCAGATGGTTTAACAGTTATGAGAACCAAAGAAAAAACTAACTTTTTCTGCAGTGTCACTTCCTCTCTGTACATCCCCATCTACAATACACAAACCAAGATGTGGTTACACAGCTACAGGGATTACAGTTTTTTTCCCCTTTTGTTTCTTGTTTGCTACAAGATTTTTTAAGATAACCGCTGTTTGATATGGGTACTTTCCAAAATCATTTCTGGAAATGGTGTTTGATGATTACTAAGGCAACAGTTGTTCATTTTGAACAAAGGAAATAGTTTGAACATTGAATTTCAGTTGCTGTAATTACTGGAATAATTATGTTGTAATATTACTATCTTTATTGAATACATCATATCTGCCCTTTTCACTTTAACTGAAGTTTCCTGTGGTCATTTCCAGACCAGCAGCTTATCTTTTTTAAAAGGAAGAGAGATTGTCATAACAAACAAGCACCCAGCTTTCTAATAGCAGGCTATTAAGTTGGCCTTGAATTGATGAGGTCTACAAGTGTAAGATGCAACTATGTAAAACTTTCATTTCATGATAAGTCTGCTCAAATGTAAAGGTCAAAGGTCGAGGTAGCTGATTTGAATGTGTGCCACAGAAAGACATAATTTGAAGACATAATTACAGAGGGTAGTTTTCCTAACAACTCCACAGGGCATCCAGGACCAGTCCATGCATTATTTTAATGCTTTTATTGTCATCCTAAATTATATGTCTGTACTGTATTTCCTCTTCTGTTCACTCAGTTTTTTCAGATTTGTGAAAGTATTTAACCAAATTTGGTGGTCCTAATCCAAAGTTCTTTGTCCAGGGGCATGAGTGGACTTCCTTTGTAGAAATGGGCGAAATACATTCATTTTTCCTTAATGTAAAAACAAACAAAGCCATTTTAAATGAATGAAGAGAGCTGCCATTGTTTGTTATCTCTTATTCATGGTTGTGGAATTTGACCAATTTCCTATCCATCTTTTTATCTGAGTGTTTTGGAATAGTTTGGTAGTTATTGCTTGTTTAACAGCCTTTTTGATAATGGATAATAGATATGATTTTACCTTTTTTGACTAGTAAAGCTATGAGGGGTGAACTATTTTCTTTCTCTTTACAAGTGTGATCACATTTTTTGAGGTTGCACTTTCCATTTTCACCATGATTTCTTTATATGTCGCTCATCAGAAATAACTTCAGTACATTGTCATCTCTGTAACTGAACTGGTTTGATAATTCATGGGATACCCAGTAAAGCTGGGTGTACACTGTGCCAGGTTGGAACATGAAATCAATTAGTTTTATAGGTTAAAAATAAAGTCTGAGGAGAAAATGCAGTATGGTGTTAATTGAGTTCACAGAATAAAGTGTAAGGCTGTACCTGTGAGAATTAGCAGATTGTGAAGGCACTGTGCAGCAATGGGAGTTCAAAGGTGCTAGAAAAAACATTTATTATTCCAAGATAGGAGAGGAGGAAGAAAGCAAGGGATCAAAAGTACCAGAAACATCCTGAAATTAGAACAGCCATTCTGCTGCAGAGCCTACTGCTAGTGCACAACAAAGAAGCATGAATAACATATTTCAGTCTTCAGTCAGCATTTCTGCTACAGGATGGGAAGTGGTTGTTTCATTGACAGTGGCGTAATATGAAAATGTGAAGCTATGCTAAAGATCACACCATTAGGGTCTCTCAGTTGCTCAGACGGTAACATTTAGAATTAAAAGTAGTGACATTAATGCTAGCTTTAGTTTTTAAGTTGCCAACATGACATGCTGTCTAATCTGATTTAGCCAAAACCCTTTAACAAACAGTCAATCTGCGTAGTCCCATTAACTACACCAGCAATCAGTCCTTTTGTTTATTTTTAAATTTAGATGTGTTTTAAAATATTAAATAGGATATGCCATTGTTGTCTATATATTGCTGGTACTCTACTAGTTTAATGAGGGAGTGTCTTTGATGAGCGCCCATGCACATGTTGTCCTACTGTTTACGTACAGTGTACGCTTTTTCTTGCAGGAATGTGAAACAAAAAATCCTTAATAGAACATCCTTCCATTTTATAAACCTGAAGGGTTTATAAAATCTATTCAGGGTGAGAAATTGGGGCTTATCCCAGCATGTAATTAGATGCAGTGGGGTACATCCTAAACTAGCTATCGCCTACCTGTCTTGCTGTGAGGCAACAGCACAAACTGTTGAGCCACATCAAATAACAGTTCTTGTCAAAATTATTGATGAGCCAATGTAACTGACGAATGAATTGAGCATTTCTAAACAGTTTTCTTACACGAGTGTGGCTCATATTCACTATAAGCTACCACAACCAAAAATGTACAGAGGTTCTGCACTAGGGACAGGAAGAACGTAGTCTCACAAAGCCAAGATAATTGCCCTGTGCGTGTTTCTTAAAAGACAGCCACTGGCAAACAAGTGTTTCTGTGACATATTTGCATACCAACAATGCCCATAAGCTAAATAACCCTTCCATCATCACCTTCCTGTCTCTTTCACTGCACATTGTAAGAAAACCTTCACATTTTTCAAAAATTAGGTTGCTAACATCCTTAATGTGATTGAATGTTATGCGCTACTGTATTATCAACAATGAGCTCAAATATTTTTGTACACACAGTAATATGCAAAAATGAAGAGTACAGATCTGAGTACAGCGCAGTGATGGCAATAGCATATTAAGGAAAATCCAGTATTCATGATGTTCAAGTGGGTGGTTAAATGCTCAAATCCAGAATGTAGAAGAAATTAGCATTTTGTAGGGCACACTATGTGAAGCCAGAACTGGAAATAGCAGGAAATAGCTGTAAGTGGTCTTATGATACATATGAGAGTTGTCTTAGTGTCTTGTTCCTGTTTTACTATTTAAAAGGGGAATCAGTGCATCATCACTGTATCAGCACAGAAGGCCTGTTAAAATATAACCTACAGCGATGATTTATTCACACATATTTTAACTCAACATCACTTAATGCTCAATATAGTTGTGAACCTGCCAGTATCAGTGAAGTACTCCTACAGTCACATGGAAAAACTACAATTATTATAGCACTCATGTGTGAACATTTGCACAAAAGATTCATAATGGAGCGCTATCAGATAAATATTGGTCATACAGGACCCCACCCTCATTAATCTACAGGATCATCGGGCAGCCATTGTAATGCAGCAGATCAGCTAAATGTCACATTCACTGAACACCAATCTGCATGTTACTGGACTGAGCGCAGGTACTATATGTCGCTGTTCTCCATCTACAGAAGACTCTGCAGGGAATTTCTACATCGTAGAGCTGCTTGCTTCCATAACCACTGTCAACTGATGGGAACAGCTGTTACCTAACACATATCTAGGCCCTACATGCTCAATAGATCTGAGAAAAAGAAAAGGAGTGCTTGTATCTGTGTATTGTGTGTTCACTGGATACAAATTTGACATAACATACAAGCTGATGGGGAATATAACTGCAATGGAAACCTAACTGGTTACTGTAGAGTTGGGTTACGGATCAGTTATGATTAAAGTTGCCACTGAATGAAGGTCTGTACAATGTTGTAAGATTGATTTATTATATACAGCAGCAAAGCTACACTAGCGTAGGAAATAAAAGAAAAGAAATGAGCAAATATATGGGCAAAAATAATCCTCTGTCACAAAGAATTTCAAGTTACACATCATGCTTTAACACACAGGCAGACCAGTTATGGTAATAGCAAAAAACTTGTCAAGATAGTATGCTCCAAGCAAACTGACATGAACAAGAGCAAAACATCTCTGAGGAAACTTGAACACACTGTCTCTGTTTTGTCAGGATGTGATGGAAGGAGACAACTGTGCACACTCGAAAGATTTTTAAAGAAATGTCGAAAACAAAAACTTGACCGCATCCTTGACTTACTGCGCAATCATTTTTTTTTTTTTTTTTTTAGAAGTGGAGTTAATATTTACTCTTTGACTTAGTGAAAACACAGACATCTGGTTAAGAGACCTTCCTTGTGACAATTAAAATATCGATGACATTCTCTACCTTTGCACAACCACAGCTGAGTCAATAAGCACATGACGTGAGATAAGACTCTGCACTGAAGCGATGCTTTAGCACAATGAAGTCAATGATTCAGCATTCTGGACCAGAGGTGACTCATCAATTTCATTTCAAGTGCAACTCTGACTCATGTATTTCTTAGTCTAAAATTCAAGTAACTGCAAACCATAGTAGCACAATGCTTTGCTGAACTCCTTGAAAACGGGACTGATTCTGGAAGCTGAATGGCACAGACAAAGTTGGCAACGCTTAGTGTTTGATGAAAAATTCAGTCAGCCTTACTGTCATTAGGTATTTTGAGACATTTATCATGCATATGTATAATGATAACCAATGGATGTCTTTAAAAAAAAGCCTGTAACAGTTTTAAGGCCTCACTAGAGAAAACGTTTTCATAGTGATACTGTAGCTTGTTGTGTCCAGTGATCATCTTAGTGATCTTAACCTTCAAAACCTTCAATGACACGCGAGCAGAAGACAGAAAGAAAGAAACTACATTACATACAATACTATCCACAACACCAGCTCACACAAGACAGACAATACTCCATAATAATTACAGTACGACATTTACCCGTCAGCCCATTCCCTGATGCATTTTCCCTGTCCCATCCCTTTCTTCATAATGAGTCGGTTGCCATGGTTACTGTTGCTTAGCAACAGGCCAGTCAAATGCTCCTAATCCTGCGCTGTTGACAGTGAGCTGTGACTAGGGAAGGGAGGATGAGAAGAGGAGAAGAGGTGAGGGGGGGGGGGGGGGGGGTACAACAAACAGCAGCGCTGGAGAGAATAGATTTGAGGTGTGTACAGTATGTGTGTATGTGTGTCTATTGTGTGCCCGTGTGTGTGTTGCGTGTGCGTTTCTATGTATGTGTAGCGCAGGCTTATGTGTAATAGCTGAGACTGAGCAACTGCAGTGAATATTGTGTGTATGTGAGGTGAAAATGAAAAGCCTTGATACGAGGTTAGTGGTTGTGTTAGCCAAACATCAAGGTAGACACCAAATGCACGGTCAGATCCGTTTCCATTGCTTCACTCATTTTATTTTGATCTCTCAAACATGAATTAATTACATGTCACATGAAAGATTTCAAATTAATTACTGGTGTTTCATTATTTTGTGTCATATGTGCTTTTCATAAAAAACGTATGAACTGATCTGAATGGGAAACAACTGTTTTCCTGATCAATGTGACTTTTAAATCACACCGACTGTTATTCACAAACACACATGCAGGTGTCAGATCAGTGTCTCAAAATGTGTTCAGGAATATTCTCCCTCACTTAGCCACCATCTTAACTGCCTAATGTGTTATCAAAAACATTACTATCGTGTAATTGAATTGCTTCTTATGACATAACAGTGTTTTGAAAAAGAGATTTCCAGGAAAGGGAATGAGACTGTACAAGGACACATCAAGTGGAAAAATCATGTCCTGCCCTTTTGCCAATGTTTTCCTTATCAGATTATACATAGATTTCAATAGATCTATATTGATTATACTTATACACATCATATATTGTGTACTATAATTGTATTATTTTGTATTTATAAATGGTAATAACAAGTTTGTCTTAAATGTTATTGAAATGCTCTACAATGACCTCTAGTTTGAAGGTTTAGAGCTAAACACTTTAGTCCAGGTTACATGTAGAACTGAGTTAGCTCATCCATACTAGTCTCTCTTTATCCATCATACTAAAACAAAGCCAACATGTATCATCATTATTCATCATTTTATGGTTCATTTATAGTTGATACACAATTTTCCACGAGACTAATATTATGTACAACTGTGATGTGTTTATGTTTGTTTATTTCACCGCCAAATGCAGCAGTGTCAGTGCCCACAATAACAGAGGCATTAGTAATTATACAGAGAGAAAAGGAAACAGTTAGGGAGCAGCCTGAACAATGTAATTCTCAGGTACAGCAGAAAAAAACATGGTGACAGAAAATAATCTTGATAAGCGGGTGCAAAACCGACCTTAATGAATTACAAAAGGGTGGCTGTACACTTGGGTGATTTTATTTATGGGAAACAAAGCAATGGCACTGGGACGAGCTTCATTTAGACTTAGGTTTAATTAAGGCCTACACCTTTGTATTGAGTTTTCTGGCAGGAGGGGGGAAACAGTGAGTGGGTGTACGTGTGTTTGGAGCAAAAGGAAGGGGGTCAGCACACTTCGGTGTTTCTGGGCACTGCTCTGCCCCTTTTCCCGCTCCCCATTAAGAAACTCTTACTGTACGAGTGCTGTAGTGGCAGGTGAAGGGACTAGAGACTCCCTGGGTTCATGTGGCTGTCTCCTGCCATTCTCTCTTAGCAGCTGGGCCCATGTTTTGACACACTGAAAAGAGAGATGGCTGTGAACTCTGCCAAACAGCTTGACATGACTTTGTGCAGGGAACAGTGTTTAGGAGCCAGCCTTAGTCTGTGACCACACATACTTATACTGAAACAAGAGCTAAAATTTCAGTCTGATCAGGTAACAACACATGAGAGGACTGGAGAAGAAAGGACCACGTGGATAAACCTTGAGAGCAGAACTGGAGTCTAACAGATTCTATAGACACACTCTTGTGCATTTTGTGTTAAACAAATTAATTTACTACCTTCTTTGTGTGGTGTCTATTTCAGTTGTTTTAATTAGCTCGCTTTTCAATAGAAGTTGTTTTTGGAGAAAATACATGTAGTGCCTAGGCTGCAACCCCTGTAGTCCAGCAGACCTCAATTCATTTCCAGGGTGTTAATGACAACCTTTGTACCTTCTAAAAATTCAAGGATGTATTTATTATTGGCTGCTTTGTCACTGCCGTGAAAAAAAAAAGAGCATGTAAAGAGCAGTTTTTATGGACGTAAACTACCATGTAATCCTATTAACCTGCACTAGTCACTGTGAACTGTATCTAAAGATTACATACAACTTTGTTTTCTTATATCTGTAATGTTTTCATCATTATCCAAAAATAATTCACTTACAGCACTGAAGAATTTGGGTTTTATTTGAATCTCCACTATGATTGTCTAATCCTTTGCTATTTCCCTCAGCATCTTTTTTTTTTCATGCTTTGCAGATCTTGTGATTTGCTCCGAGCATCATGTTGTTTCTGTAACCTTTTAAACAGCAGTCTTCTATCCGACAACCTCCCAGTCACAAGCTACTGGCCAGTCGCCACATGCCAGCATTTGTAATGAGCAGATCAACTTTCTTTTTCCTTGTTTTTTATTCTACATATAATATCACATGAGTACAAGCTGTTAGGAAACACACAGATTTTCTTCTGCATATTTTACTATTCTGTAATTGTGGATGTGTCCACAATGTTAAAGCTACGGTTTAATAATTATACCATTCACATTGTTCCATCTCTTAGTAAGTAAGAGTAAGTATTTGTCTGAAAAACATAACAGACTTCAGTGATTTTGTCTTAATAAAGAATATTTACTTCATTCAGTGTAATGGTCCCAGTGGTAAGAAACAACAACATTTGGAAGAGTTACAGTAGTTAAAGGTTATAAGAATATCATAGATCCATATTACTGAAGTTATGGCGCAATTTAATATACTCTACAGTATAGTTGTTTAATGTAATAGATAAGCATTTAAAGTGATCATACTAGAGCTAAGGCAGACACCAGTTGGAAGAAGTCAGTGTTGTACATATCATCCCTCTGTTAGTCCCAGTGGCTGCGTGATTCGGTTAAGGTTACACTAATCTGTCCTCAGTGTAAACAGTATGTCTGTCAATAGTCTTCCTCCCCATCTCCACATAATCCATTCACATTTTTTATCCACTGCATATTTACAGCTATTGTCACATCAGTGTAATATGTTTCTGTAATTAATAAAATCACATGCGACTGACCATTTCACAATGTCAGGCTTGGAGAAAGTGAGTAGCGGTAATCAGCCATTTCAGACTAGAATGTGAGAGTTCAAACACAGGTCTTCATATGTCTGAGTCTCAAGTAATGTTGACATAACAGAGGAGTTGTTCTTTTGACTAGCTGAGTGGATGTCTGTGATGTGTGCTGGTTGACATTATCTTGTCTTCATTTTCATCCTTAAATAATGCTGTGAACTTAAATGGTCTATCTTTCACTCTTGGGTTTTGCCAAATCACATGATTTAACTTGTGTGAATAAAGCCTGACTGTGATAAATTTGGCTGATTTCAGTAGCTTCAAAATAGATTCTACATTGTTGTTAGCTGCAAAATCATTTCCTCATGATTTGGCTTGATTTTGTTTTTATTTCCTTTCTTTTGCAGAGCCGTATGGCGGAGAGCTTGCGTCTGTTCGACTCTATCTGCAACAATAACTGGTTCACCAACACGTCGCTCATCCTCTTTCTCAACAAGAAGGACTTGTTGGCTGAGAAGATCAAACGCATTCCTCTGACAGTGTGCTTCCCTGACTACAAAGGTCAAAACACCTATGAGGAGGCAGCTGTCTACGTGCAACGGCAGTTTGAGGACCTCAACCGCAACAAGGAGACCAAGGAGATCTATTCGCACTTCACCTGTGCCACTGACACCAGCAACATCCAGTTTGTGTTTGATGCTGTCACGGACGTGATCATCCAGAACAATCTGAAGTATATAGGGCTGTGCTAGGACTTGACGCTGGGTGTGGAGGGATGGGTGGGTAAAGGGGGCTGCTTGGCAGCAGTTGGCCCACCATCAGGATGGATAAACAAAAGGCATGCCTGTCTGCCTGACGGTTTATCTCTTTAAAAAGGTGCAACAGTGAACTGCAAATGAAATTTGGAATAAGGAAATGAGGCAGTAAGATGTTCAGGGATGGATGAAACTGTTTCAACTGAAACACCAGAGTTCATGGGCCGTCATCAAGATGGGATTTTTCACTAATGTGTTTGCACTGAATAGGAGTATGCAGACACACCCAGACACACACACACACACACACACACACACACACACACACAACAATATACAACTTTAAGTTTGCTCACACACAAGATCTTGTCAAGCACTTGTTTGACAAGGCAACACTGGAAATTTTAGACAGCTACCCCTACCTGCCTGCCAAACCTGAGACTGAGAAGTAGGTCTGTGCAGGTGGTTTTCAGTTACTTTCCCCCCCCCTTATTTTATTTGCCTGAGTCAATTATTGCTGCTTTATAAGAGGAAATTTTGAATTTTCACCTTAACTATGGGAACCAGTGAATGCACCTGATGAGGCATAGAGATAGCCTGTGTTTCTGGGAAATAATTGTCAGTAGACATGATGTCACACAGTTTCTGCCTATAAGAGGAAACTGCCAGACTCTAAAGCTGAATTGAAATAAGTTTTCTACACAACTGTTTTTCCCTGGTCGACTCTCTAGTGTTGTCTCCCTCCCTCTTTCTTTTATGTTTTTTGTGCTCTAAAAAAGAATATGTCTCTCAAACCTGCCTTTTATGGCAGGTCACTGACTTAAAATACCAGGAGAGTGTTTTGCTCTGTAGAGTAAAAGTATTCTTTATGATCATTCCAGTTTCCAGCAAGAGACAACAAAAACAGTGCCAAGATCAGTTTGTAAATAAAACCAGATCCCATCCATTATGTTAATTATTTTAGTTTTACTTTGTTTTTATGGACAAATACATCAAACATGCATGATTTTGTTACTTTGGGATACGGATATATTTTCTTTGGGGTTATGTTCTTATGTTCCTCTTTTCTTAAGTTTAAATAATATATTCCCAAATATATATAAAAGTCAAACACTGTGTACGATTGTACAGTCGTCAGAGAGGAATCTATTGAAAAGAGTTATATTAATAAAATAACAGTGATTATGATGTTGTGATAACGATAATGATGAAGAAGATTATGATGATAGTGGTGATGATGACAAGGAAAACCTCACTATGGATCAAAGGAGAACAAGACTGTAGAAAAATATGAAAATGAAGAAGCAAACCTCGAAACTTCAATCTTCCTTGCATTATCTAAGTGGAAATTGTTAAACAGTCAGTCAGTATGATGTGTAAATATACTGTAAGGTACACTCTTTGTTCAAACAAATGAAAATAAAAGGTTGAGTTGCGATACTGTAAGTAAGACAGCGAGAGAGCGAGAGAAAGCGGAATAAAACCCCACTCCTCTCCTCCTCTTTCTTTTCAGTTCAGAGGGTGATGTGCAAACAACTCAGCTAAGGGCTTCAGGCTTGACTTTACGGGATGTCCACTTCAACAAAAGACAAAATGGTTAAAAAAGAAATATAAAAGGACAACAACTATAAATAAAACAACTTATGCAAATTTCCATGGTGTAGTAAATGTGTTTTTGGGTGGTGGTTGTGTGAAGTGTTTTAAATGTGTTTAAGATGGGAATGTTCATAGATGATAAACTTCTACTGGTCCTCCATGCCACTAATCTTTATTTTGCTTTCATAATTATGCTGCATCAAATGATTTGCAACCTGGAACAGAGCATACTTGCTTCCATCCTCAGTGTCCAAATCATGACATACAAAATCAGACAACAGTGTTTGTCCACAACATACAATGTAATCACTGGGGCAAGAATAATTTGAACATAAAGTATGCAATTAACTACTCCTGAATGAATTTGGCCTATGTGTGATGGGTGACAGTGCACAGTGCCATACAGATTCCACTCTAATTAGTGTATAAACCCAAGCTGACCCAATGAGTCTGGTTTGCAGTTTTTGGCACTTAAGTGGTAAAATCTTACACAAATGTATTCAGTGAATCTATGGCAAAATTAAGCCCCTGTATAAGCGGAGATGGTATCATGTAGAAGAACACAATCTAAAGAAGGTGCATTGTAGAAGTGTCTTCACAAAGATATTCAGAAAAGAAATGATGCAATGGTTATTATTGAACATTTGTAACATTGTGATGTTTCTAACCAACAGGCCAACGTGTTATCTTTCTGTTACACTCATGTGGTATGAATATTTTTCATGTTAAACACTATCGATAAGGCTCAGTACATCATACTGGGGGCCAAATATAAAACAGTGAATTAGCGTGTGGCTGTTGTGCCTGTGTGAAAAATGTGTTCAGGTCATGAGAGTATTCTTTTGTAGATTGATTTAGGCAGCAGTGGAAATTCATTTGAGAGATGAACATAAATAAAATCCACTGCTGAGAATGGAAAGTTCTGCAGAATCATGCCTTGTGACTGTCATGTGGTAGGGGTTGGCGCACAAAAATGACTGAGTTACAGAATGGGAGAATAGCTGCTATAAAAATCAAAGGAGGTATAGAAATGTCTATCTATTAATTCAGATAAACCAGAAAGTAACTGGTGAAATCTGAAGTACAGTACAAGTGGTAAACTGATGTTTTCTTAGGACAGTCTTGTCACCAGGTGGTGCTAAGCAGCTTATGTTGAACTAATAGACTGATAGGCTGGAAATGCAAATTCACATAGTGGTAACTCTGGAAAATTAGGAATAAACAAAAACAACAACTCTAAGCACATGAAAAAGTTTATCCTCATTTTACAAACTGAGAACAAATAGATCATTTGGATAATAGTGCATCTCCAGCAGTGGTAAATTCCATATGTAGGCTTGGCAAAATTAAAATTCAACAGTTATTAAAAAAGGGAAAACAAACAAAAGCAATACTCCTCTGCTGTGCAATACAATTTAACTAAAATGCCTTAAGGCCATAGATGTACTTTAAAAACTTGGAAAAAACGTAGAATAAATGTCTTTCATGTAAAGGTGCCTTTCACTGAAAACCAACTGAAAAACAGTCCAAGAAATAGGACATTGTGCAAACCAAAGACACACTGTGTGCAAAGTACACCTTGATCAATTAAAAGATTTACATGAAAGGGAAATAAAAAGGTACACCGAATTAAAAGTAATGCAACAGTCCTAGGATCCGGTTTTCCTGCAGGCATAATGCCAGCATTCCTGTAATCGAAGCTCTTATGCAATTTTCCTCAGCGCTTGTCTGTTTTCTTTTAGGCTGCACGTACTCTTTTCTGACACAGGGTGAACTTGATTGCTCTGGTGTGGGAGAAGAGACGCAGCTTGGGCTGTTTGTACAGATTAGGTGGCACAGTACAATTTTGGTGTTCATTTTTGACCTAAATAGCGATGGATGGAACCTACTCCGACTCCCGTTATCGCAAACGTTTGTGTGCAGTTTTCACCTGGCATCCGCACACAGCGATCACTTCAAAATCAAAGAAACCTTTCAGTTAATGAGTGTGGCCTCTTTCTGTTTGCTGTACTTTCCTCAACTTCAGATTGAAATATGTATTAAAATACATATGTGTAATACGTGACTTCATTAAAGGGGTTATATTATGCTTTTTTGTGTTCTGATGTTACATATATACTTTTGTGTGCTGATGTTACACATAATCAAAGGTCTAAAGCTTGAGGTGAGCATGTGTTTGCATGCTGGCTGGTAGTGAAACACCCAGGTTTCACTCTGGCCAGTTTGCTTGACTTCTTGATTTCTTTCTAAATATAAACCGTCTGACATCATAACTGTGGAAGTTCATTACTGGCCATGCGTTTCGGGCTCCTACACACACTAAATACACCGTCCCACTCACCCTCTAAGGTGAGCTGCCACGGCTTCACTCACAGTTAGCACTTGAGTGTTTTTCAGAGGTTGATAACTCTTGCAGAGAGTGTTTTTTCAGCTGTGAAGGAAAATTAACTTTGTTTACTTTTTCCAAAAATGAAACCATAAAACAACAAAGGATGCAGCCAGCAACAGACCTTTAGCAATGTCTAAATCTGTTCACGGCACTTCATGGATGTTTTCACAACCTGCCCCAGTATGCAGAAAGATTTTTGGCTAGGTTGTTACTTAAGCATGGTGCTGGTCCAGCTGCACCTGAGGGGGTGGAGGAATCAGGAACCAGTAAGTTAAAATATGTCCATCAATCCATCCATCCATCATGCTAACCACTTTTTCTCACAGGGATCACACGGGTGCTGAAGGCAATCCCAGCTGTCACAGGGTCGAGAGGCAGGTTACACCCTGGCCAGGTCGCCAGTCTAATGCCGAGCTGACATATAGAGGCGGACAAACATTCACACCTATGTGTAATTTAGAGTGAACACTTAATCTAACTGCATGTCTTAGGACTGTGGGAGGAAGACAGAGGACCTTTAGAAAATCCACGCAGGCACAGGAAGAACATGCAAACTACACACAGAAAGGCACCCGGGCGACACGGAGATTCAAACCAATGTTCGTCATTATTAATAAAAGAAAATTGGGCAGCATGTAGTTCAGTTGGTAGAGCAGCCATCTATGAACCCCGTGGTTCAGAAATCACATGGTGAATTCAAAGGCAACGTGGAAGGTCAGACAATTTGGCAACTGGATTGTGGGAGAGGGACTGCTTGAAATGGAGAAAGTAGGACAGGACAGTGAATTGATGATTACCAGAAAAACTACAACTGCTGAGGGTGTGGTGGGACAGGAAAAAGAGTACCAAAATAAGAACAGAGAACCTGAAGTAAAGCTGGTTACCGTGACAATTTGATTTACACTCATCTATTAACTGCACTTTAAAGAGCCCATATTATGCAAAATACACTTTTTGGTCATTTTTGGACACATACAGGTACATCTCAATAAATTAGAATATCATCAAAAACTTAATTAATGTCAGTAATTTAATTCCAAAAAGTGAA
>JAUMHL010000015.1:13062283-13089764 GCA_032362345.1 Sandelia bainsii
ATTGGTCTTATGAAATATTCTAATTTTCTGAGATACTGCATTTTGGGTTTTCATTCAATTTAGGCCATAATCATCAACATTAAAAGAAATAAATGCTTAAAATTTATCAGTCTGTGTGTAGTGAATCTATACAATATGTGAGTTTGACTTTTTTGAATTAAATTACTGACATTAAGTTTTTGATGACATTCTAATTTATTGAGATGTACCTGTATATGACTTGCTAATGTATGTAGACAAAGACCAAGTTAAACAGAAGTGCACTAACTCCTTTATTTACATTTTCTTGTTTTGTGGCAACCAGTGCTTGAATGGTCCATTTAAAATTCACTTTTGAAATTACGTCCTTTCGAGTATCATGGGACATTGTCTCTCCTCTGACTCAGCACAAATGTCTCCCACGACAACCTCAACCTCCTATAGACATTTTGAGACTTTTAAAATTATTTTTATGACAGTGTTAAAATAGCAAATTTATCTGACATCATTATAACTTACTGCAGTTGAGCTGTCTCTACTGCTACCACAGAATCTCTGTGATCCTGCTGCTGTGTCTTTGTAAGGTGCAGCTCGTCCGTGTTTTTTTTTTTGTTTGTTTGTTTGTTTTTTTGTACTTCATTCATGGTTCACAAATGTTATAGACCTGTCTGCAAAGAGGCAGGGAGGCAGAAGCGCCACCTGAAAACCGGACGCTTTTGAGAGGGTCTGTCTGCAAACATTTTCATTATGATCTACATGGTTTTTCAGCAGGAAAATGTACAGGGACATTTTGGGGACTCCAGGGACCTGTTTTTTTAAGTCTCAAAAGAGGGATAAAATGGGCTCTTTAAACAAATAAATTACTGTTTTTACATGAGCAGAGAAGAAGATGAGTATAAATTAATTTTCCTGTAACCTAATTAACTGCACCAGCCCGCAGATATTACAGCAGCTGCTGCACCAGTAGAGATCAGCTACCTGTTAATCTTTGACAGCATATTCAACTCTTGAACTTCACTCAGTCTCACTCTTGCACACACTTGCTCCTTGATGAAAGGAGCTGATGCAATTGGCCATTCCAGAGGGTTTAAACTTGTGTTTTGACTGCACCAGGTTTCAGGAAAATAGGGCCCCTACAATAAATTGTCGTCCACGAGGATGATAATATTTAGTTTTTGTTTTAGAGAGGTGTTGATCCACTGTCATTTTAGATGTTATAGTTTGTGCTGCTGTTGTACTGCATTATACGGAGAGATGTGTGTGCTGCATTCATTAATTGGATAAGACATGACCAGTAAATCAAAAGTCTTGTGAATATAGATTGGTAAATATTTGTCTATCTTTATTCAAGTTCACTTACAGCAATAGCTCTGACAGGTTGTGATTATATTTAAGAACCCCGACCAGAAATAGTTCTGTCTTTATTAAATGTCTTTAGGAATTTTGTCTGTACATGCAAGATTTAAGCTGGGGCCAGACTAAACTCACATTTGTCATCCTTGTTGAGACAGTCATTATTAAAATAATATGGAAAAGGGAGTGGGTGTATTTCTAAAATTGCAAGTAGTTCACAAACCATGGGCGCAAATAGAAATTCTTGGCTCTATGATGACAGTTCTGAAACAATAAATATCTATCATTCCTGGCTTGTTCCATGGCCCTGCCTATTTCGAGGTCTCCTGAATCATTCAGACGTTTTAGCATTTAACATTTAACACAAGAAAAAAGGTCCTTGTCAGTACCCTATCTTGACCCTTTTCATGTTGTTGACCAGCATATCCCTCTCCAATCTTCTCAGTAAGAACCCTTCTAAGCTGTTTTTTTTCACACCAGTACATCTCCTCAGTGACCTCCATGTTAATATCTGCCCTCTTATCCTCACAGGACCTTCTCACCTTTCCTACAAGCTTGTTTTGGCCCCACCTGCTCTTCAGCTGTTAACCACTGGGAGAAAATTCCACAAGTTTGGCTTTCTTGGAGGATTTTTGTATTTCGTCTCCTTTCTTTGCCTCTATCTGCTGGTAAATCTGCCACTTACCACTTTAAATCCAGCCTTCTGCTTCTAAGTCTAAGTCTAAGCTGGCCTCTATCCTCTCATCTCAGCACTCCTCTCCCTTCCTCAGTTGACTCCACAAGAAGAGTGATGACAGCCAAGGCTCACCCTCCAGACGGTGACCGTCGTTTCCACTGACCCCCTAACATAAGCTTAATGTCTCCCTCAAACTGGCAGAAATGAAGTCCTAAAAAAATCCCATGAGCAGACTCAACTTCTGCCCTCTTGAACCCACTGCTCTCTCCCCCTCTCATGACATTGCTGCTGCTCTACTTCCTCACTGATATCATCAACCCCTCCCTGACATCTGGCTGTGAACCATCTGTCTTTAGAGCCATTGTTCTCCTCACAAAACCTTAGTTTTAACCCCTTCTCTTGACCCATCTAAGTGTGCACCCTTAAAGGTGGCTAAATGCAAACACGAGCATGCTAATAATAATAATAATAATAATTATTATTAATTAGCACTAATAACAATGACAGTCAACATTGTATAACAAAGTAAAACTGACAATGATAGTGACAAAATGTTATTAGCTTTAGCATAGCATTTTACCACAAACTAAATTATCTGACAGATTGCATTTTTGATCAACTGGCCCTAATAAAAAAATCCAGAAATCAAGGTTATTAAGTTATTATAAATGTATGCACCAAGTTTTGTGTCATTTGGTTCAATAGTTGTCCAGACAACCATCCTGTGGGAACCATGAATGCAGCAATCCATTTATTAGCAGGTGAGATATTTCAATCTGGAAATCTAAAAGTGGTGAACAGATCAACCAGCAGAGTGGCTGATAGACCAAAAACCACAATCCTTGCTCACATGACTGTAAAAGAGTCTAACAAACATTGAAGTAAAATTAAAGGCCTTACAGATGTTCCCTGCTGTTTTATACATAAGTGCTATACGGGAATGTTTCACTCCCAGAAATATGTGTTGTGCTGCAATAATTAATTTTTCTCCACAGCCAACTTTAGACCCTCTCTGCTGGCTATGTTCTTATTTTGTTAGGCCCCTGCTTGTGCTGGCTGGATGTTCTGAAAGACTGCAGGCCACGTCACTACAGACATCCACAAACATGGAGAATCATCTGCTCACTAGTCCACCTTTCCAGTCTTGTTGTGTTTATACTTGTCCACTTGCAAACTATTCTGAGGTTCTAATCATGATCACTAACTAGAACAAGTCACACTAAGACGAAAGGTTTTTTTGTAGAAGAGCATGATAAATCCAATTGGCTTTTTGTTGAGGTAATGAGGGTGATGCTATCATTGGTTGGATTACAAAAATATCATTCCTACAGCACTCTGTCTTTAGCACTTTACCATAAAGTTTCATCATACTGGACATGGCACTTGTCCTTTTATGTGCATCTGTATCTGATGCTCCCAGTAAGCTCAAGACTGAATCTCTCTTTTGATTTCATAAGTAGCAGAACAATGTATGGCCTAACTCTGCTGCTATGGGGAACAAAACCAGCATTCTCTGCTGAAGCCTGGATGTACTGAAAACATAGGCCTATCTTACTATGCCTTTTGTGTTGCCTAAAGCCTTGATTAAGTCCATCTCACTCTGATTTTCATCATCAGATATGCCAACATTCCTCTGCTTAAGCAAAAGGTATCAAATTTGATTGATATGTAACTCAGCCTCACAGATCGAGTGTTATGGTTGGCCGATACAAACTGAAATGTAAAAACAACCTGAGGGTTAGGACTCGGTCATACCAGCTTTCATAAATTTGGGGTCAAAATCCATTCATTTCAATGCGATCCCTACAATCAAAGTTCATCTACTTCCAACTGAAACCATTTTTGTGAGAACATGCTTCTGAATTTCCTCGCTCCAATTTTTTGGAATGACCAGACACTTAGACTCACTTCAGATGTGAACAGCTAAGTAATGTTAGAAAGCCAGAGGTATAAAACATTGTATAGTATATTTTTTGTACTGAGTGGTAGGAATGTTCATGCAGGTGGGTTCAAAACTGATCCCTAAAACCAATCGCTGGATTGGCTCTCTGAACATCACAGCTGCATTTCTCTCTACCAGTATACTGAAGATTGCAACGGTAAACCAGACCAACACATGGTGTTTGATCTTAAATCCCACCATTACAGAGGACAAGGGAGCTCGACTGCATTGAAACTTATAACAACACATACAAAATTTAAGATAAATAGAACACAAGCAAATTGACAAAAGATTAAACAATTTAACATTTGCCACAAAAAAACAATGAAAACTCAATACAGCACATACATAAATAAACATAACCCTTGGCAGCACTAGTAGCCCTGCGAGCCTACAATGCAAGTCCCACCTAACTGCAAATTGTAGTGTGAGAGTAGTCTAGTCAGGAATATTGACTGTCAGACTGATGGACAAGGAATCTGGGTGTATGACCAGAAGGTCAGTGGTTCAGATCGGCAGGATTAAAACTGCTTAGGACAAGTGGGAAAAAAAAGATTGTGCTTACCCCTCATTCATCAACACCACTGCGCTACCACTGAGCAAGGCCCTTACCCCCAGCTCAGTGGTATAGGTCAGACTGTGGCTGTACTGGCAGCTTCCAGTAGTGAATGTATCTAACTATTTACTGTATGTGTGATAACTAAGGGTGTCTCTAAATAAATAAAGAAACTGACAGCCAATCCTCTGCACACAATAATGAGCATTAGGAACCAATCCCAGGATTTTTACTGCAAAAGAACTGTATTTGTTTATTTCTTGTCATTCCATACAAAAATGCTCCTTCATTGCTCAATGCATGATTCTCAGTTGAAAGATCCTGAGCTCAATGAGACTACCTGATAAAATACAGTTACTATGTAAATAGCATCTTTGTAAAGTCATACAGGTAATGCTGTGTCACTGGTGAGAAGCAGTTGGTATATGTTGATAATAGGTTTATTGCTGATCTTGACCTATTTTCTACCTTGTAGCAGCAGATACACAACAGAAAGGCACCGAGCTTCCTCGGGGTGTACTGCATCTCTTCAGCCTCACTGTGTCTCTGCTTTCAGTCTAGTCTCTTCCTTTGTTAAGCAAAGACTGTAAAATAAACCCCCAACCTGGCACAGTGATTTCATGAACAGCTTGCTCTATATTAAATTGCAATACTTATCCAGTTTTTAGAACTGTGGAGGGACAATGTGTCATCTGTTCACATTTCCCAAATGCTAGCATTATCTAATTGCAATAATTTGTGACCAGTCTGTATCAATGACTATTGGTGCTGGAATGTTGGCACAACAGCCTGTAGGCATTATTAGTGTGAGTGAAAGCATACTGACTTTTAACACCACCTATCATTTGTCATACTGCCAAATATACAGTATATAAAAACATACACAGTATTCCCCTTTGACAGAATGAGTTTGTCCTGTCATCTGCTACACACAACAGCTACCTGTTGTGTCACTTTTCCATAGGCTGTGAAGCAAAAGTTAATCAATCACAGGTTTCCTTGTCAAAATTATGCCACTCTTTTAGTTGTTGCTATATTGGAAACTGTGCTGCCCATTGAGATGAAGACCTAGCCTGTTTGAGGGACTTTAAAATCCCCCCTAAGATCGTGCTTGTCATTCCTCTTGATCTAACCTGTAACTGGGAAACCAAATTAGCTGCCAATTGGCTGCCATCTGAGGACAAAATGTGTGTGTAGGTAAGGTTTGTTTCAGCATCCTTTTTTGTAAAGCAAAAGCAAATATTGATTTATTTCATTTGTTCAAATAATGTCTGATGTATTTGTTAAGACAAATACAACAAAGAAATGAGCTCTTGTTCTTGCTGTTGCTGCCCTTCAGAGTTGCCATCATGTTTTGTACAGTGCATGTGTGGAACGTGTCCCACTGCGCAAGTACATGTTTGTTGAAGGGCAACTGAAAAGTATAAATTGGTCTTTAGTCCATATATTAATAGAGCTCCAGGAACAACTTGGCAGGAACAACTTAAGTTAAAAAGAAAGGTGTGAGTGTTTATTGCACATTTTAATTCCAGTTAGCATTACAGATCTATAGGACCAGACGTTTTCTAAATCTGAAGTCATTTATCAACATTTACCCAAACTAGTAAGTAAGTATTTCCCAAATCCTAATAAACTCCTGAATAACACTAGTTACACACTCTACATCCAGGTGTACCATGGGGGAGAAGACATGTTTTATCAGCAGCTTCTGAAATATAGGCTAAATAATGTCATCAACATTTTCAGTTCTTCTTTCAAAAAGAGGCCTAAAATAACTTCTACCCAGCGCCTTGGACAGTGACTGCTGACGGTTGTTTTTGTCCAGCAGATCTGGTTATTTATTTATCCACATGGTTAGAAGAACTGGGGTGAGTTTTGTTAGACCAGATCTCAGTGACCCGAATGCAAGTTATACATGACAGGCACAAGCCTTGGCTACAGACCTGCTAGTGTGCTAACTAGATGTTGCCAGTCTGTACAGGAATAATTATCTTTGACTAAAGAAGAGTTAACCACACAGTCGCTGTAGGAATGAATCGAAGAGCGCACCTCATACATGAAATGATGTCTATAATGATAACTATCATCCACAGTTGCTTTAGTTGCAGTTTTCATACGAGTATCATGAAATGTTGGTTACAGGTGAATTAGTGAACTGTCAGTACTCCCGCCAACACGGCCGTGTTATAATTTTACTGATGACTCTGGTAGCTTGGTAACATTTAAAAGCAGAGAAGGTAATAAAATGAAAGCTTGTGTCAGTGTCAGACTTTAAAAAGTGTGAATAGCTAGTGTAAACTTCTTTCATTATCCATCTTCCTACTAAAAACATTAAAACATTTTTTGGTTTACAAACATATAGTCTCACTTTTAATGTCCTAAAACAGCAGGTCATTTTTAAGAATCAATACGAGCAAATAGTAAATTAGTTTAGCCTATTTTCTTCTTTGGATTAAAACGTACATTTTTAATGATACATATATGTTTAATTTGTCCACTGTAGCATTTCAAGAATAGTTCAACAGGGGCACGTAGGTTCATTTATAAAACCCCTGGTTTCACAAAAAGCAAGCATTTTTAAACTGTAGGTTTGGTCCATGATTGTACATTTCATATTTCCAATCCTAATGAAAAATGAGTACATTTTGATACTCATCCCAGAACAGGGTAATTGGAGAGAAAATCCTATAAAAAGCTAAATATAATCCCTTATGTATAAAAACCTAATTTTCATCCACATCAAGAACACAGCTGCAACCATTTCCCAATTTATCTTCTATTTATCTCCATTTCCATGGTGACCCTCTATTTCATGACCTCACTTAAAAGACATAATTCATTTTCAGACCCTGTAAGTCCTTTGGTTGTCATATGTTCCATTACTTCACAAAGATCACAAAGATATTATTTCAGTAGAGCAATCCACCTATAATTAATAGGCTTAATGGCTTCCAAATTCTGGGCACTCTGCCCTCATGCTATACTTTATTACACCAGTCTAAAAATGCCCCCAATGCTTTATCACTAGCATGATCTAACCCTCTTGATCATTTTAACCTTGAGTTATTGTATTATAACAATAATTTAAAAAATACATTTAATTCTGACTCCCACTCAAACATAAACTTTTTCGTCATTTTTTAATTTTGTTGTCAGATTATGTTTTATAAATTTAGTCTTTTTTGATGTTAGCTGTTGTTGGCTTTTGTTTCAATAAATTGTTTGAGATGAGGAAATCACTATTGCATGCTTCTACTTAAATGACCTACTTTCATTATATAATATCACTGTAGTGTGAACTTTTTACGTTTTCCATCAATTTCACCCGAAAGCCAAATATCCCTAACTTTTTGTGAGTAGTGTATATATATGTGTGTGCTGCCTGAGCTGCTACAGTGTTTTCAGCCTCATATCACAGTCATATACATTTTTTGCAGTGCCATACTCCTGTGCCACCTTCTGGCTAAGTTCTCAGGCTGTAGTTCTACAACACTAAAACAAAAAAGGGGAGATGTTTTATATGGCTCATAACTATATCCACCAGAAAAAAAGAACCCGTCATAGCAGGATAGGCAAAGAGGGAACTGATATCATTAACAATGGTTTGGTTCCAGCAATGAGCAATGCAGCAATTGATATGATGCCAAAGATCTTACTAGTTACACTTGTGTTAGACAGGTCAAACGTTGTGAAAACGGAGTATTCAACTTTATCTTTGCATGTGCCCCTGCAATGGGTCTGTGCCCCACAAAGATGTGTGGCATCTTGGAAAGCTCCTTTTCGTTTACCCTCACTATTGAAGAAGAGCAGTTGATAACTAAGCTGAGGCTAAGGAGATGCCACTTGGAGCTGAAGAAAGGTATTATATTCTTAATGAGGAAACTCCCATATTTTTGCTCACATAAAGTGTAAGTGCAATTGGAGCGGGGAACATGGGAATCTTCACCTCTAATAACTGCCCGGCCCCTTTGTGCAAGTTATAGCTCAAAAGCTCAAAAGATCAAAAGTTCCCTTCACTCGTGTACCCTGCATGACATAAACAGATCCCTGAGTGAAAACCCCTTAGCCTTTGTCATGACTTTTGGTTACAGTTTCCTTCTGGTACAAACTATGGAACCATGCCCAGAGATAGTGTTGTGGTGAAGTCGTAATATGGGAGTAAACATTCAAGCACCTTTTGATTCATCCACGTAGGCAAGGCTCAATTAATATATATATTTTAGTTATTATCCACTTAAATATAGTATCACTGTATTCTATTGTATAGACCAATTGCAAATAATACAGTGAACTAAAAGCAATAAATCCACTCAAAATAGAGATAGCCAGTGGGATTATTATCTTTTGGTGTAATTTGTTGTATTCATAACTTTATTATTAATTAACATCTTAATAACATTTTCATTATGTGAACTATACTAATCAAATAGCCCAAATCTTGCCCTATATGTGAAGCATGTTTTGAAAAGGTTTTAATAATAATATATATTTTATTAATCCCTTAATTCTTGTTGACAGGCAGCTGCATTTAAGGTGCCAATGGTTTGAGGTGCAGTATCTTCTAGGAGTCAAGTCAAACCACCTTTCTGGCGTTCACGCACAACTGCCCTACCAACTGATCCATGGTCGCCCCATAAAAACTCATTGGGCAGCTGCACATAGATGGTGGCACTACTACGAGGTTTCAGTGTTTTGTCGAAGGACATCTTGACATGTGGCCAGGAGAAACCAGTAGTCAAACCACTGACCATGGGATGGGTTCATACACCACTGAAAACTGAAGCCAATCCCACCTGTCACTGGGTGAGATGCAGGGTACTTCCTGGACAGGTCACCAGTCTATCACAGGGCTGACATATAGAGAGAGACAAACATTCACACGTATGGGTCATTTAGAGTCACCAATTAACTCCAGCGCCATAACTCTAATGTCTTTGGATGGTGGGAGGAAGCCAGAGTACCCAGAAAAAACCCAACCAGCCACACGGGGGAACATGCAAACTCCACACAGAGAGGCACCCGGCTGACACGTGAAGTCAAACCCCAGTCCTTCTTGCTGTGAGGCGACAGTGCAAGCCACCACATTACCGCTATAGAAGCACAGATAGCCATAAACACAATTACAAACTTAGTTCAAAATCAAACTGCAGTTTCTTTTTTTAATTGAAACAATGGACGAAGCATAATGTGATGCAGTAACCTCTGACTCTAAAGTCACAAGAAAAATGCTGTTCATAAGGCTTCTAAGATCAAGCCTGCAGGTGTGTATTCCTGGGCCCCTCTGACAGAGTATCCTGAACCATACAGACAATTGTGTCTGTGTTGACCACAGAACACTCAATCACTGCTCTGCCAAAGACAACTACAGCATTCCCCACCCTTTAATGTACAGTAGACCACTATGCATGAGGACTGCACTCCTACAAGTGATCAATTTATTTCACTTATCAGTAGTGCTTTTTTGTGGTATTGCTGCCTTATGATGTGATCAGCTCTGTAGCATTTTAAACACTGACAGGCTCAGATTTCAGTCTTGGTGGCCACACAAAGTCAGACATGCTTGAGAAGATGTTGACCTGTCTGTAGCTGTTAGAGAAGGTCAAAGTCTCCTCCTCGGTTTAAAATCAGGATTTAAATCAGTGGATGTGACTTTGTCTTAATCCCCACAGTGCACTGGCCTCATTCCAGACATTGATTTTCATTCAAGTGAATATTGAATGTCCCCATTAAAGATTTCACACAGCCATTTATAACAGTATGAGCCTCATAACTCCCTCATCTCACTCCCTTACATCCCTTCCTCTCCACACCATCCAGGCTTTTGCATTTTGGTGGAACACAACTTCCATAACCATAACACATCTAAATTAATCTTTTCTGAAGACATTTGAGGTTAAGATCAAAAGAGGAGATGAAATTTCAGAATGTTTTTATTTGGTGGCACTTACACCTAGATAAACTAAACAGAACATAACATTTTTATCAGATTTTATTATCAGATGAGGAAATTGGAGGTTGAGGGTGTGTGGTCACCTCTCAATCCTTCAGTCATTAGCTGTTGTGTTACCTTGGTCAACCCATGTGTATGTTGCTCAGTACTTAAGTGGTTTCTCTCTTTTTTTTTTTTTTTTTTAGGACATTCCAATTTGTTATTTATTAACACCTTTGTAAAACCAATGTGAGGGTTTTAGGAGGATGGACCTTAGAAGTGCACTCAGACACTCTGCAAACTAGATAAAGTGGTGTTTAATAAAAAGGCACAGGAAGAAACGCAAGAAACCAAAACTAACCCAAAATAAACCGACTGAACCTATGAAGAAGAGTAAAAACAAAGACCAAAATACTAACAAGCTTCAGCAAACAACAGGCAAACTTAACATTAATCTAAGGGAGAGGAAAAAAATCTAATCAGAAAATATCATTAAACAGATACTGGCTGATAGAACAAAAGGAGAACTGAAACGGGAACCTGAGTAGTAAAACACAGACAAGGGCGCACATGAGGGGAAAGACAGAACCAGACCGAGATTAGAAATACTCACAAAAAGGGAGTATCAGGCAGGAGACGAAAACAATGCAGGAGACAAGAGGGCAAGACAAAGCGTATAAGCAGGTGAGTACTGAGGAGAATAACTAAGACAAGACCGAAGGTAAACAGGGCAAAAGCTTGACAGAAAATCTCACAAATTTAACTAATCGCAGACGACCTGACAGAGAGTGAAAGGTGAAGCTTAAAGAAAAACAACTATTAACCAAGTGAAAACAGTTGGGGATCGTTACCGGGAGAAATCATCATCAGCGGGGCGTGGTCAGGGGAGTGGAAGACAAATCAGCTGAGATCAATCACTAGGAGAGTGACTGGGAGCGGGGGCGTGGCCAGGTGAGGGAGAGCCAGCAGGAAAACACATAGAGAGAGAGAGAGAGAGAGACACTACAGAACAGGGCAGGAGAAGGAAACAGGAAACTCAAAACGCTCCAAACTACAACAGAAAACAGCTACAGAACAACTAAGGATCAGAATAAACATAATCACAAAACATTTCAAGTACTAAATGTAACCAGTGTACTTAATGTTACATAAATATAAAACAAGGCAGAAATCATGGCAACCAGTATCTTAAACCAGGTGTCATTTAAAGCTATTTATACTTTTATACTTATAAAACAATCAATCTCACTTGTCGGTCACATGTATCGATACTTTTGCTGGCGTAAAATCTCAAACAAAAGCTGTTATGTCCTGTGTTGTTTAACATACAGTATGTAGGTCTAAATACCATCAAATAAAGGCTGAAATTCTTTAGTCATATTTATTTTTTGGTCTTAAATACAATTGTCATCTGTGTGCAGTAAACACAAATGAATTTTGGTGCAAATTGGAGTTTGTGCCTGCACATTATTGCCACGACTACCTCAGATTAGAAGACTGAGTTTCAAGATTATTAGCTACACCTAATAATTCAATACAGCAGTCCTCAGTAAATAAATAACTGCTTATTGGATGCAAATTAGATGTTTGTATGTTTTGGTTGATGGTTGCTCAAGCCCATTTAATAACAGAGTTTAATTGCTTGATTACTCTCTTAATTATAGTATGTTAATAGGATATTTGACATTCCTAATGCACGCTTACCACAAGCCCATTGTTGCTTTGCTGGTGTGTATACAGCTGCTGTATAGCTATAGCTCAGTGGGTGTTTTCTTAATGATTCCCTACCTGCAACCATGTACTTACACTAAATGTGTCTCACGTGGCTGTACTCAGTTGGATGTTTGCCCTATCATTATATGAATTGCCATGCAACATATAAGACATATGCATGTACATATGCACAAATAGAAACAGAAATAATGATCACACTGTGTTTGTTGTTATTGATAATAATGACATACTTTATTTGGTCCTCTTGTGGAATTTGTTGTTTGGACAGCTGCAGTAGATGTCAGCGTTACTGTGGGATTTCTGTGTCTTGTCTAAGGACACCTCAACATGTGGCCAGAAGGAACCGGGAGTCAAACCACTGACCTTGGGGTTATAGACGACTGCTCTCCCAACTGAGCTACAAGCTGCCCCATTGTAATCTTGTGAGTTAAACAAGAGAAAATCTGAAAAGTGGCTGTTTATTTTTATTTCTCTTTGCCAGTGACAGGGCCTATACTAAGTGACCACAACACCCTACACTCTTCAGCCTCCCCTAGAACATTTAAACCGTTTTCTTGTAAAGATATTATTAACTTTGTGATGCCACTAAGTTTAAAGCTAACATTAGAGCGAAGAGGCTGCCAGTCAGCCACCGGTGTCTTGAGGTCTTATCAGACAATTTAAGTGAAAACACAGGATAGTGGTTCAGCACTGTTGCATGGTTTGTCATTCAGTCATGATTCAAAATTATTTTAAAATAAGAGTGAGGAACAACATGTTTCTAAACAAGGTAAAGATTATACCCCTAAATATCTGTTACTATCTGAAAGAGTCCACAGTCAATTGGCTCGTGCAGCTGATGAATTTAATTATCCAGCAGAGACACCTAGTGGCTGCTCATAGTACTTTTTCTTTATACTAGACTAGACCTAGAACAATGTGACGTTTACTGTATCACTGCCCTTTAGTAATATCAGCTTTTATGCTCAAAGAATAAAAACTGATTCTCAAATAGTGGAAGACAACATGTCCACCTTATTTACACCGACGTGTTTAAGAATCCACTTATGTTATACATCTGGAAGAACATCAGCATTTTACCAGCTGAATTCATGATGTCTGTCCACAAAGCAAAAGATATGTGCTGCTCTATTACAATATCTTGAGACAAATAAATGATTGACATATTGTGAAATTTAATCAACAGAAAATTATGACACATTGCTGTAGCTTTAGATAAGATAATAGTTTTTATCGCCAGGGGACATTCACACACTACATAACACTATATAAAATAATGTAAATGAGGCTTATTTTCCCCAGCATCAACATTACAGTTACAATATGTATAATATGTACATTTACCTTTGTGTACTTGTAAGTACACTTATATCTTGTGTACTTTTTATTTATATTTTTCTGAATATACCTTTTTATGTATTGTGTATGTACATAGCAGGACTTGTAACAGTATTTATGTAGTATAGTATAGTATAGTATAGTATAATATAGTATACTATAAAACATCTGAGTACTTCTTTCCCCACTGTAAACAGTCAAGTGTCTTTATGATATTTAGTGTCAAGTGGCCAGATTCAAATGGGTTTTATTTGTCATAAACTTACAGTAACAAAGAAACTATTTTGTTCTTTAGAGATCAAAAGTGAGCCTGTTTTGATAACCCCATGTGTGAAGCTAAATATCCAGAAACATCCTCTGACACTCTATCTGATACACTATCAGTGAGGTGTCTTATCAGCAACTGTACTTATTGTTTGTTTGTTGTTGTTTGTTTTTTTAATTGTCAGAGCCATCAAAATCAGGTCGTAACAAAGACATATGTTCATTTAATTTTATTTTATGTTGCATAAATAATACCCTAATTGTTTGTGCAAATTCATATAAGGTCTCTTTTTTCTATTTAAGATAAGATAAGTTGATACTTTTATTATTGATCTTCCAGTCTTCCAAGAGATGAGGAAATCAGCCTGTAGGTATTTTTACAGGAAACTGTGTGTTAGAATTATATCATTATATTATATCTGTCACCATATCTGTTTGAATGGCATTTAATTAAATGAATTAGTTTATTTTAGCTGTACTGTTGATGGAGTTTATCTGTAGGTCCTTTGTTTTAATGAACACATATTTCCTTAACTGAGGTAGTTCCTCCTGGGTTGATGATTACAAACATTATTTGTTAAAAGGTTACACACTTTAACACATAAAACATCTCATCCACATTCATGTCTCCAGTGTTTATGTACATATCCAGATACACCTTCAATGAAACAGAATAGCTGGTAATTTATTAGATAAACACAATCTCTCTGGTTCTTAATCCCTCCCCCCATCCTTTCCCACACTCCCTCTCTCACACACACACATGCACACGAATACATGAACACACCTCCACCTGCTTGCACAACCAAAGGTACATAAGTGTCTGTGCAGGTGCTTCAGTCAAAGTGAAGCGACTGCAGCAACACTCCTGTTTCTCTAGTCACCCACTCCTCAAGTCAAAAATGTTTGGAGATTACTTTGGATTCTCCTTTGTAAGGAGCGTTGCAAGAAACAGCACATCCAACGTGGTCGTCAACAATCCAGCAGACATCTCTGTTATTGTGATTTACTTTTTGGTTGTCTTGGGTGTTGGAGTATGGGTGAGTGTCTTTTAGTTGACCATTATTTTGAGCCACCTTCCTTGTAAATAGTTAACTCTTCACCAGTTCTAGATTCTTTTAAGTTATTAAAAAAACTTTCAATGTTGAGCCACAGTGTAAAATGTACTGTTTTAAATGATGGGAATGTCAAAATAATAACTATATTGATAATTTATATAAAATCCACATGTCACTGTTTAGGAGTAATGTATTACTTTTACCACCTTCATGTCAGCACTTTGAAGTAAATGAGATGCAATGAAGTTAAATAATATGTGCAATTACTGCATTTTGTCAGCCTGGTTCATTTTTGCAGTAAACTAGATTTATCTGTACATCCATCTGTGAACAGTAGTAATGTTCCTTTACTGTGTTTTATTGTGTAAGTTTTATGCAATGACAGGGATTTTATTTTACTCTTTTGGTCACTTTCTCTGCTGCTGTGCATCAAATAAAAAGTAATCATTAACAAATATACAGTGACTGTGGATATGGTGGGTGAGAGTCTGTTGCTGTTTTGAACAAATGCATTTGTGTGATTCTCTAAAATGTGTCCTTGTCCTCTTGCAGGCTATGGTTCGCACCAACCGAGCCACAGTTGGTGGCTTCTTCCTTGCAGGGAGGAGTATGGTTTGGTGGCCGGTGGGTATCTTGGTGTTGAGCCACTGGATATCAAGCTGTTTTACTCTTACAATTTACAGTCATTTTACAGCATTAAGTTTCCTTGTGGCTGCAGACACATGCTGGCTGATAATTTTTTTATTGTCTTGTGTAAAGTGGTAATGTCGTGACTCACTCACAACAGGTTCTATTAGAGTAGTTAAAGTAGATGTGTAAATCATCAAATACTTATACTGACTGCATGACATAAAAGCTTAGTCAGCTGAAACGTTTTTTTTTTGTTTTTTTGTTTTGCTTTTCTTGTTATCAAATACATTAAAAAACTCTGCAAAAAACCCCATCACTGAGATTTAACTATGCACTTCACAGATTGGAGCATCACTCTTTGCCAGCAACATTGGCAGTGGCCACTTCGTAGGAATCGCTGGGACTGCTGCAGCTGGAGGAATAGCTATTGGTGGATTTGAGTGGAACGTGGGTAATCGTTTGATGTGCCAGTTATACCATTAGCACTTCTTACACAAATGCATTTATAACCTGTGACAAAGATATTATCAGTTATCTCTGTCAGGTGAGCTGTCAAAGATTATCACAAGACTTCCACACTGCAGAGGATGGAAGGAAACAGAGTGACAAATGTGGCGTGAATTATTTATTGTTTGTGTATTTCAGGCTCTTATTGTGGTCGTCATTCTGGGATGGCTCTTTGTGCCCATCTACATTAAAGCTGGGGTAAACAGAACACACAGTGCACACGTTGGACAACAAATCACATACTCTTTATTCACACTCAGTACATATTTATTTCCATTATCCAAATATGTATTCACAACCACTCTGAACTTTTGAACTGTCTTCATTTACGGTTTGAGCGACCTTAAAAACAGCAAGTAAAAATCTCATGGATATGTTTAGGTTGTCACTATGCCTGAGTACCTGAAGATGAGGTTTGGTGGACAGCGTATTCGCCTCTACCTTTCTGTGCTCTCCCTCTTCCTGTATGTTTTCACCAAGATCTCAGTAAGTCACTGTTACATTCCACATTTCTAGGTCAGCATTGTGTAAATATTGGATATTCTTGATTGAAATGACATGCTCTCGTCCCCTCTCCACTCAGGCCGACATGTTCTCTGGTGCCATTTTTATCAACCAGGCTCTTGGGCTGAATATCTACCTTGCTGTTGTCCTGCTACTAATGATTACTGCGCTCTACACCGTCACAGGTTTGTCCATTTAGGATGTATTTGCTTCCTTTTTCCACTGAACTCAGGAATCAACATTTTACTCATAAACTATAGCTAGAAATCTTATCTAGTTTATAAATGGCATCATGAGTGGGGGTAAAGTCTTCTCAAGACCAATGTAGAGATGTAGACACACACACTCTCTCTCCTCCTGTATCGTTTATCTGTGGTGTGTTATTGTGGTTAATTACCCATGGACTACGATAAGCAGGAAATGGCCTTCTGTTACCGCTCTGTAATAATGCATCCACACCCAAACTTTAGCTTTACAGGATGAACTGAGAAAGACACCTTACATTACACAGCGTAACACTAAATATCTAACTTGGTGAGACCATTAGGATCATGTACAAAATCAGACCTCTTTAGTAAGTTAAATAATGTACATTTGTGGACACTTTGAATGAAAAATGTATAGATTGATAACATTTTGTACATATTGTATCTCAGGTGGATTGGCTGCAGTGATCTATACAGACACCCTACAAACCATCATCATGCTTGTTGGATCATTCATCCTCATGGGCTTTGGTAACAAGTTGTTTTTTTTTAATTAGTTATTGTTTGTGACATCAAACCATTACAGAAATTCACTGTAAGTGAATCTAACTTGTTCAAATGTCTTCAGCTTTCAATGAGGTGGGAGGCTATCAACAATTTCAGGAGCGCTACATGACTGCCATCCCTTCTATGACGACTAACTTCAGTGCAAAGTGCTACGAGCCTCGGGCAGACTCCTTCCATATTTTTAGGAATGCTATTACAGGAGACCTACCATGGCCTGGCCTGGTGTTCGGACTCACCATCCAGGCCACTTGGTACTGGTGCACTGATCAGGTCAGTCAAGCAAATAGGCAGTTTGAGTGACCATTGCGACTGTGAGCATACAACACTCAGTGACAGTTATTACAAAAATCCATTGCCATAAACACGAGCACACACACACACTCAGACTCAAATGATCACCACAGTTTTGTACACACATTTATGTTCCTTTATATTGCCTGTTTTTGCCAGACAGCACTCAAGCGATTTGAGTTGGTCTGCTTTTAGGCTTTAATGTACTCCCAGAGACTGAGATAAGACAGACTAACGCTAGATCTCACTGAAGAGTTAGATGCTAATTCAAATGCTACCCACCTCGTCCCCTTTACAGAATATGGCTTCTTCGGCTTAAGCATAGTAAATATTTTGACTTGAACCTGAAAAAGAGACATTCTGGAGTTTGGAGCCATTTCCATTTATATACCCATGCCTACTGGTCATTGTATTATCAAACTATTGATCTTTTCTCTACTATTTTTCTGTAGGTGATTGTCCAGCGCTGTCTCTCAGCAAAGAACTTATCACACGTTAAGGGAGGTTGTATCTTATGTGGTTACCTAAAGCTGCTGCCCATGTTCCTCATAGTTTTCCCTGGAATGATCAGCAGGATCCTTTACGCTGGTGAGTGTGCTGTGTTTTTTTTTTAAGCTAATCATTTGAACACTGTTTTTTTTTTCTGAAATAAGCTCACTGTATGAAAGCACTGCTGCAGCTAATGCACATCTTACAAAACATCTTACTTAACATGCTGGTGATTGTTTTATTTTTATTCTAGATGTTGTGGCCTGCGTGGACCCAGATGAATGTCAAAAATACTGTGGTGCCAGTGTGGGTTGCACCAACATTGCTTATCCCAAAATGGTGGTGGATCTCATGCCCAATGGTGGGTGGCTGAAGAACTCTGTATACAAACTGTGGCCTTTTTTTCTACTTGTATTCTTCCCATCTTTATCAATATTCTCTTAATCATTGATTCTATTTCAGGTCTGCGAGGTCTTATGCTGTCTGTGATGCTGGCCTCTCTGATGAGCTCACTTACCTCCATCTTCAACAGTGCCAGCACCCTCTTCACCATGGACATCTACACTAAAATCCGTCACTATGCCAGTGAGAAGGAACTCATGATTGCCGGCAGGTAAACCACATCTTTAGGGTTGTGTTTAAATTGATTTCTAGTGATTGTTCATTTATCATATATGTGCCTAACTGCTAATATTTCCACATATTTGTATAGAGTGTTTATCCTGGTCCTGATTGGTGTGAGTATAGCTTGGATCCCTGTGGTGCAGTCAGCTCAGAGTGGTCAGCTCTTTGACTATATCCAGTCCATCACCAGCTATCTCACACCACCTGTTGCAGCTGTCTTCATGCTTGCCATCTTCTGCAAACGTGTCAATGAGCCTGTGAGTTGCGTCTTGAATCAACAAATTTGAATGTACATTTCAATCACTAAGTGCAAATGTCAGCATAGTAACATGCTGAAAATGACAATGGCATAAATGCAAGCATGTTACAGCGCTGCCTGTAATAACCATCTTTAGAATGTTGGCATACTGATTTTTTCTAATTAGTACCAAAGACAAAGCACATCTGGGGCTGAAATTTTGATCTGATGACAGTACTAAGTGAGAAGTCTTGGGACCTCCAAGCTTATTATAGTTCTTCCTGAACAGAACATGTCTGTGTATAAATAAATATGTGTATAAGTGTATATTTGAGTTGTCCCCTGGGCACCAAATTTAATAGGTATCAAATGGTAAAGTGAGACATTTCAGACTCTAGATCAATATGGTGGACTACCACAGTGGCATGAAACTGGAAACTTTTATGTTTTTAAATGCAGTGCATTATAAAGAACAATTACAAGGCAAAGGTCTTTGAGAACATCTTTTTCATGCTGCTTCCATTGTCTTATGTAATTGTCTGCTAATTAAGTAGTTGAACACCATGGACAGGTGTTACATGGTCTTAAAAAGTGGGTCTAGGGCCAAAAAGGCTTTCTTTTAAAATGTACCCCCTGCTGACATGATTCATAAAATCATTATCATTACATTAGCTCAGGCCAAACACTATGCTATCAGCTGCTCAGTGTCAGTGTCAGCAGATTAATACAATCGCAAATCATATTCTGCAGCTATTACTACCTCAGAGCCTCAGCTTGTTACTCTCTCTAGTGCTTCCTCGTGTCTTTGTAATAATATTTGTCACGGCCTGTCTTGCATTGTTTATCCTATTTCATACATCAGTTGTGTCTGCTGGACGCATATACTGTATCTGTTACATGGTATTTGGATGCATTTGGGAAAACACCCTTAAGAGCAAAGTCCTAAAGGAATGCTTGGGAAAAACTCTCATATGCTTGCGTGTCATAACTGTACAGTAAATATGAAGCTGAAACCACCATCTGGTTAGCTTAGCATAGTATATAAACTGGAAACACATGGAAACGGCTAGCACAACTCTATGCAAAAATAACAAAATCAGTCTGCCACCACCTCTAATGTCCATTATTTAGTGTGTTATTTCTTTTCTGTTTAATATAAATTTTAATTTTTGGCAGTTAATTTTTATTTAATAAAAAAGAACAATTTACTGAGGGATTTTGTGGCAGACTATTTCTTGACTATATCCGGTAACATTCCCCATCTCCACTGGCCTGCTTGACACCTTTTCTACTTTTTTCTTTTCTCAGGGAGCATTTTATGGCCTCACTATCGGCTTGTGTATCGGGCTGTCCAGGATGATAGCTGAGTTTGCTTTCGGGACAGGCAGCTGTGTTAGCCCCAGTGACTGTCCCACCATCATATGTGGTGTCCACTACCTCTACTTCTCCATCATTCTGTTTGTTGTCTCCTGCCTCATCATCCTGGGAATTTCTCTTATGACCAAACCCATTGAAGACAAGCATGTACGTGACCCCTGCAAGATAAGGCTGAATAAATCATTATTTTTTAAACGTGACCATTCAGTGGAACACACTGTCACACATGTTATTTAGTTTCAGCATGTGTTGTGTTGTTTGTCTAGCTCTATCGACTGTGCTGGAGCCTGAGGAACAACGAGGAAGAGAGGGAGGACCTTGAAAAGGATGACTGGGTCGACAACAATTCTATGGAAATAGAGGGTAATCAGCAGACTTACAGTAAAAACACGTACAGATGCAGTCACATTCACACACAAACACCAGCAAAATTTCCTCATTGCACTTGTGTCTTCCATTGCAGAACCAGAGGAGGAGCCTGGTTTCTGCAAGAAGGCACTGATGTGCTTCTGTGGCCTGGAGAAGAAAAAGGCCCCCAAGCTGAGTCCAGAAGAGGAGGCAGAGCTGCAGAAGAAACTCACAGACACCACAGAAAAGCCCCTATGGAGGAACGTTGTCAACGCCAATGCCATCATCCTTCTCTGTGTGGCTGTTTTCTGTCATGGATTCTTTGGTTAACAAATTTAACTGATTGATTCTATAATGATAATTTCTATTTAAGTTACAGTTACAGTTTTTTTTATGAGTTTAATTTATGACCACTTGGACTGTTCAGAAGCCCAATATATCTAATAATATCTTTCTAAACCAATATTACAGTGTGTATGTTGTGTATGGCTACTGAACTCCTCCAGCACAGTAAATATATTTAAATATATTTATGCTATGTATGTCTACAGCTCTACTAGAAGATATTCCACTGCTGTGCTCAGGCCTGGTGTTAGCCTTTTAGGGTATATGGTTTTTAATGTAATTTTTCATTTCCTGGTATTTTGTAGCTGAAGTAAATCAGTAAAACAGTAATGTAATATATTAACATTCACACAATGTGTTAACTGTTTTCTGGTACCTACACAACTGTAGTTCATCCAGTGCTGTATACGAGTGTTCTTCTTTCTTTGTACTTTTGCTTCTGTAAGCATAGCAATAATGGCAGGTGGCAAGGGGATGGTTATATAAAACAGCTACAGACTCATGCTTGTCTTCATGTGAACAGACTGTGCCCATGCTGCTCATAGTAGTGGGAATTTATTATCTCATGTGTGATAACAGAAACAAATCCTTGTTCACGTGAACTCGATAAAATAATCACAATGCCTTTAGTGTGATGTGTGTAAAACTTGATCATAATGACTATCTGTGGAAACCTGTAATAAAGCTTACAATATAACAACCATTTATTGAGAGAGAAACAGTGATATAATGTGATCCTGATGTGTTGAAAGAGCAATCCTGTAAACTGATCCTTTAATTTCTGCCTCCAGAATGGAGGTAGTTAAAGGTGTTTCAGGTCCCCTAAAGCTGACATAATGCCCTGCAATGTGCCCAAGAACTAATAAGTTTTTACAGAAGGTACCACATTGAGTTAATATACAATATACACTTGTGCTAATGGTACTTTTACATGTAAGTCACCCATGCGGTGGGCGCTGATGAGAATGAAAGAGCTCCAAGTTACTGGAGTCAGACATAACCACTGGAAGCAAGAGGCCATGGAGCACAGTCACACACAGTCTGTCCAGCAGATGCAATCCCACTTTTCAGTGAGCTCTTTTCAACAGTTACGATTTAGACTTAACACTTAAACACAAATATTGCCATGAATATAGTAAAATGTTATGTGACCTAAAACTTTCAGACTCCCCTTTTTAATGTTTTGAGCTAAATTATGGCAACATTGACTAATTTACACTTTCCTATCATAACTACAGTCCTTTCCACACTTTGGCCTTTTCCATCCCTTTGTTAGAGGTACATTTTGGTCTCACTAGCCCATAAAACACTGTTTGAGAACATTTGTGGCTCATCTCTATATGTGATGTCACTAACTTTTGGGATTTTCTTCACAGCCCCCACAATACTTCTGTCATGTACTGTTGTTTTGCTTGATCAGCCCATTCTGTGAATGTTGCTCAATACGCCAATGGTCTCCTTCTCAATAATTGCAGTATACCAGAGGTTTGTGTGGAATATGAAATCCTTGAACTGAATAGCAGGAACCATTTTGGCCCAGGAGTAGTAAAGTACCTAAAATTCAACAACATAAACACAACCAAACAAAACACAAAGTCTACTTTCAACAAAGAATGCACACATGTGCATTTTAAATCTCCATAGACTAATATAGAATCACAGATTAGGTTGTTTTAACAACAGAGAAGCATAAAACATCCACTCCCTATTTATAGAATTTGAGGTTGAAGAGTTTTCTTTTTTTTTACATTTCTGATAAAACTGTCTACCTATGTATTCATAAACTGAACTAGATTTGCCAGTATCTTGTTCAAATTTGTGGTTTAGGCCTTTTACTGAGGTGACTTCTTAGAAAGAGTGTCATAATTCTGCTCCTGACTTCCTGTTCAGAGACTTATTTTGAAATCTTATTTTCCACTTACCTGCTCTGGTCAGCCATCTTCAGACTCACCTGCCAGACATCACCTGCCTCCTCTGCCTCCACTACTCACCTCATTCTTCTTTGACGCCCTTGTCACTGGATCCCATCTTCTGCTGTTTTCCTGCCACACCCAGCCAAGCCCCTTAACATTATATTACACTGCTTGCCTGCTTTACAATAAAGCTTTAAAACCTGAAATCAAATCAAATCACCCAAAATCAATACCATTACATTGTGTTTTATTTCAATACATGAAACAAATTATGACTTGCTTGATTTGAGTGGCATCCTTAAACTTGAAAACACATGGTGCACAATTGAAATGTGAGTCATGCAGGCCATGATGGTGAAGATGGAAATTGTGCTATGTATAAAATGCTCCAAATACTGGACCTTAAAGCATTACATTTTTATTTTTATTTTTTAGCTTTTATTTTTTATTTGTTGTCACATGTCATTACATTATAGAAGTGGGTGTTTTACTGCAGAATGCAAATCATTTAAATCATGAGAATAGAGAGATCCCATGAACAAAGTAAATTACTTGTAATTTCAAATAAATAAGTATAAGCTTTTAAAATTGTTAATAATTACTCTATTTCTACCATATTCTACTAAAACCTTGTTTTCCCTTATGTGTGCTCAAAGTCCATGAGAGCTGTCAATCCTTAAATCTATGCACCTTCATGTATGTTGTTTTAGGTGTTAATGAATAAAAAGCATCTCAGGACAGAAGGACTGTGAATCACTGCTGCTCTTTTCTTCCCTCTAGTGGCTCACTGTTGTTCCTACTGTGATTTGCAGTTACCACATTACAGTTTTTCTCATTTGCTTTAACACTTCTGCTCACTGTGACAGCACATGTGACAGCCAAACTAATATACTCTAATATACTAACATACTCTTTCAGTCAGTCATTAGACAAGATCAACAAAATACTAAACACGGCTTTCCGCATAAATCACTTCAGTCTTGTGTGTGGCATTGATCCAAGTTTGCAAACAGCAACACAGAGGTGGCATCTTTTACAGATGGATAAAGACTAATTTTGTACAGGGTGTTACATATAGCTGCATGCAAGGACTGTCTATCACCTGTGGATACTGACGGTGTTTTCCTTTTGTTTGATGACATGTGTGTAACTGTTTTGAAAAAAAGATTTTAAAAATGTGTGAAACCAATGGAAACATGGTTATTTATTTGCAAGAGAAAACTAAGAGAACTAAGAAGGTGATGATGATCAAGTGGACCCCAGTTTTAATTATCATGTCTTAGAAATGGAGAAACACTGTATTTCTAGGGAAAGCTGCTCCAACAGGCATGCATGATCACGCGTGACACCTCACTTTTACCTCAAGTAATTCTCATCATGACACTTTTATTATGTCTTATCACTAAATGTTCTTAATGTACGCCGAGTGAACAGCAGTAGTGTAGCCTTGAATATGTGCACTGCTGTTGAATGATTTACCATTTGTGCCTTGGACTTGCATGCTTTGCAATCTTATCTCTATAATCCCAGTCAGTTCTCCAGCAGCTGCATATTACTTATCTATTCGAATGATACGTCTGGCAGCAGTTCTGCTGAACTGCGTGATTAGGTTTAAGAAACCACAGCAAGTGGTTAAGAAGGTGGCTTGTCTCAGTCTCGGCAATCAGAAGAGTCATTTTTGTTGCAATTCCACATCGCATCTCTCAGCCGCCTATATTTAATGTGATGCGTATGTGGAGATCAGACAATTAAATTCTTTGAAGATTGCAAACAAAATATTTAAAAGTGAAAGATTAGTATGACAATCACTGTTTGAAGAAATAAATTAAAGTGTTGATGGTTTTGTTTGATTTAAATGTATGTAGTGTATGTTCTTTGTAGGTTTTGTTTACCCAGTGGTGGTTAGGCTGGTAACTAAAGGTTAGACATTAATAAAAATGAGTGTGAAACTGTGCGTAATTCAGACCAAAAATACAAGCACTTTTGAAATATCTTGATCACGTTTACAACACAAGCCACATTTAACATCTTGATAAATAAATAATAAAAAAACAGGAGGGCTAATATGGGTAAAACACAATGGCCCCCTGGTGGCACAGTAGGCTCATTGCACAAAGGAACAAAGCAAACACTAAAATTGCTTCACCCTACTTAAACAGAACTAGTTAGGCTTTAACCTGAAACATTTTCACACATAACCCAGGTCCTGAAATAACTAACAAAGGCTACTATATGTACTTCGGTGTTGTAGTGTTGGGCTCACTATCTCTCAATGAAAGTATCTGTTCATTGCCTTTAAATACTTAAATTACTTAGGCAAGACAAGATTGTTGCACTGTTACACTTGAAGAGACACTGAGGCTTGAGGGTCTCATTAGTGCAATTCCTTAATTACAGCCACAGTAGCACTGCTATTTCTTACATAAAAAAAATGCTCCAAAAGTGATAGTTAGTCAAGAGAGCAGCAGGCAAGCAAATGGTGAATTACATGTCCACTGCAGTCAGATATTAAAGTTTTCTATAAACCCCTGAAGAGCAATAAAATGACCAGTAGTAAACTTATTAGAGGACCTAATTAGGCAATCAAGACAATATAATCTTTCTTAAAAAAAAATTATATTTTATTTTAAGAGGAATTTGTTCTTTGAATGGGAGTCAGTTGGAAGCAGGATTATCTGCAGCCAATAGTGGCATTGCACATCAACTGTGGTAGTCGCCACCTGGTGTTATTGTCCTACTTGCCACAGCTATGTAAGTCTTTCGATCCTCAGAAGCACATCTGAACTGCATCTCATATCTCATCTCCTCAGGAAACAGTGGGAACATTTCTGAAAGAGAAAACAACTCACACAATCTAAAGCTGACTATAAGCCTCCTGCACGCACAGTTTACTGCATAATAATGATCCATATTGACTTTCTTTTCTTAAGGTACCAAACATTAAACCAACATTAAAATACTAATTATGATATTAATAATAATTAGTTATGATATAACAAATTATGATAATAACGATTTATCTCAGTATATTATACCCTACATTATATTATTGTAATATACTATTTTAATTAATTGCATTAATGCCTCATTAATGTGTTTATTCGTTTAATGTTTCAACTGGTAAAAATGAAAGAAAGAGATACTTAACAAACAGGCCTCCTAACATGACAGTCTGTCCATGAGATCTAAGCCCAAGGCAACTCACTGAACTCTTTGTCATTTTCGCAGTCCATTCCTGAACGTTCTTTGCAATGTGACAGGGCACATGATCTACTACTGCCATCAGGGAATATCACTGCCATGAAGGGTGTACTTAGTCTTCAGCAGTGTTTAGGTAGGTGATATGTGCCAAAGTAACATCCACATGAAGGCCAGGAGCTGAAGTTTCCCAGCAGAACATTGCCTAGAGCATCACACTGACTTTGCCACCTTGCCTTCTTCCCATAGTGTATCCTGGTGCCATCTATTCTCCAGTTAAACTACACACACGCACTCGGTTGTCCCTATCACGCAAAAGAAACTCTGATTCTTCAGACCAAGCCATCTTCTCTCTCCTTCCATTCCTCCATGGTCCAGTTCTGATGCTCACGTGCATTGTAGGCACTTTCAGCAATGGATGGGTCAGCATGGACACTCAGTGTGCTGTGTTAGTGTAGGGGGATTAACCTGATGACACTCCAAGCCTTATTGTACTTACTCTAACATGTCAAAGTGTAATTAATTACTTCCAAACAATGTGCTTTAACAATGAGATTATGAAAATGATGCAGATCCAGTTCCCTAAAATAGATTAAATAAATCAAAAATAGCCAAATGTAACAAAAACTACACATAAAATAACCTCACTTTGAGGAACTGACATTGCATCAGTTATGTGTTAAGCACATGTTGTGACTCTTTCTCAAATCTCTGACTTCTGAGAAGTCTGAGGATCTAAAGTTTGAGGAGTCCAAACAGTCAATGTCACGTCTCCTTCAAACAGGGCCTATTTGGTGTTTAGATTTTCTGTTATACCCTGTGACTTATTGCCCTTTTCCTCTTATTGCATTATGCATTTGATGCCCACATTATGTAAGTATAACCCTCTTACATTGATTTTTTCCTCTTTGATCAAGGGATTATTGGTTGTCATGAAAGCTTGAGCAGAGGCAAAACTTATCAAAAGCCTCTTTATGCAACACCACTGCTTGTCCAGATCTGTGGTGGCAGCTTATGATGCTGCCTTCAAGTCTCAGAGTGAATTTATAGAAACTAAGTGTCAAATTTAGCAGTCAAGCCTTTTTTTTAAATTTCAGATAAGTCTGAAGGAGGAAAGAACACAAATTACACATCTCTGCTGTGCTGATAACATTTTTGCATTGAGGCTGTGCTTGTAGCAATCGATTTCTGCAAATATGACTGACATAAAAATGGTCAGTGTAGAATCTGATGGAGCCGTTTTTCAATTCAATATAATTCAATTCAATTCAGTTTTATTTATATAGCGCCAAACCACAACAAAAGTCATCTCGAGGGACTTTACATTGTAAGGTTTATGACCTTACAGAATATAAGTATATACAGAATAATGTGGAAAACCCAACAGTCCCACTTGAGCAAGCACTTAGGCGACA
>JAUMHL010000015.1:13089864-13133545 GCA_032362345.1 Sandelia bainsii
AATTGGGATCTATCTGATAGATAAGATTTAAACCAGCTAAGTGCTGTTCCTTTAATCCCAATGACATGTTCCAGTCTGTGTAATAAAATGCTGTGATCTAGCATTTTCTAAGCGTTCAGTCAGCATTTTAATAGATTATTAATTTAGTGAGTCAATTTATGCTTTGTTCAGTTTGTTTTGTTTTCTCAGAAGTCCTGCACACATAGATTAGATCTATTTACAACAGCTTCCTGTATTTCATCAAGCCTGGTAAATATATTTCACCGTGTGTGTGTGTTAACATTGCATATAGCGTATGAGTGTGATTCAAGCCTCTGTGTGCAAACGTTTTGTATCTCAGAGACCCATGTGCATGTTTGTGTACAAATGTGTGTTTGTAATGCTGTGTATGCATATATGTTTTCTGACGTGTGGTGTGGAGGGTGGGCAGCATTTTTATCATTTCTCATTGGCTGAAATATTTTCTCTGGCAACTAGAAAACGTGATCCTGCCTGCAGAGGCTCTGCAGTGTGTGATGCAGCTCGAGAGAGCAAACGAAAGAGAAAGAGAGGGAGCGTGTGTGTGTGTGTGTGTGTGTGTGTGAGAGAGAGAGAGAGAGACAGAGAGAAGGAGAGAGAGAGAGGGAGAGAGAGAGAGAAAAAGGAGGGGGTGGCTGTGCAAAACAAGCCACATGCATAAGGGGGGAGCCAGAAGCACAGAGACAGAGTGGGACAGTGTGTGTGCATGTATGTGTGGAAACACTGCGCATGTGTGACTGTGAGGCAGATGGAGGAGGAGAAAGAGGAGGAATGAACGGCAGCTGAGTCAAGAGGAGAGGTAACAGCAGAGGAGAGGGAAAGAAAGAGAAGAAAGGATTACCTGACAAGCAGAAGGAAGAGACGGGCAGAAAGAAATTGAAAGGGGCGTACATGCAGAGGAAAACAGCACAGAAGCTCAGGTCACTGCACAGAATAAGATGAATACTTTTAGAGGCTGAGGTAGATTGAGAGGAATAGAGGGATGGAGAAAGAGATACCAGAAGGAGACACTCACAGACAACCACAGCTCACCAGAGACGGAGAAAGAGCGGTAGAGTGAAGGACAAAGGTTCTAGACAGGAGAGGAAAAGAGGAAGAAGAGATGCAGAGTTTGACAAAAGGAGCCTGAGACATGACGCATCCACCTTGCAACAGCTTCCTCCATCTTACATCTCCTCCATCTTTTGCTCTCTTCACTGCTGCTCGTTGTTCGTCCTGCTAGAAACAAATTGACAAGAGAGAGCACCTCTGGTGAGACATCCCCCAGACAAAGAGACCGAGCGGCTGGGTTTATCCTCACAGAGCAGCATCAACAACATCGACAACAGGAGTGAGGAGGCAAGAACAGACTGGAACTAAAGCAAACAGGTGAGGATGAGAAAAGGCTTTGCGTCCATTTCATGTTGTAGATACTACAGTTTTCCTGTGTATTATATATGCATCACATTATATTATGTATCTGAGTGATCTGTATGTTTCAGATGTGTGAGGTGTGGCTGCTCTGTGTGGGTTTTATACTAATGTTCTTTTCTTTTTGTCACTCTTTGTGTGAGAAAATAACAGAGCGAGGTGGTCTTTGCCTTTATTTTTGTTACACTGAGCTGCGATTTACATGGCTGTTGCATCATGGCCATCCATTTTGCAGACACACACACACATGGATGCATGAATGGAGACACACACATACTGTACATGCCCACACACACCTGCACACCAGCTTATTTGCACCGACCACAAACAAGAGTAAAAAAAACAAACAGTGAATGAAGTGTGATGATGTGCGTCTTTGAGTGAAGGTGGAATCTTGGGGGGCATCATGTCTCCAGCGGTAATGACATTTGACAGACCTCTGTACAGACAGACGGGGGGCAGGAGGAGGGAGGGTGGAGGTTATAAGGACAGGGCAGGAACTGCTTGTTCTGTAGTTGTCAGCAGCACCGAGGCTTCTCTATATTGGCCATACATTGGCACTGCAGTGAGACTGCTGGGTACACCCTGTTGTGATTGCATAACTGCTCCTCTTGAACGCACCCCTCCCACATCCTAAGCAGCACGCTAAAGCTGCTCCATCTCACACGGCCCAAATATTTTGGCCATCTCACCTCTGTCTTACATGAGTCCCTCTTGAGCTCACGCAACATCAACAATGCTGTCTACCTTAACCCCGTGCTGAGGCAGCCGCCTTAAATGAAAAATCAATCGCCTTAATCACTCAAGGCACTGTTGTTACTGAAGAGCTGAGCATTTGCTGAAGCTCTCCCTCATAAATCTTCTATGAGCTCTGTGTCAGCCAGAGCGATGTTGGTTGTTGCTTTTATTTTTCTGCTTGTGTGTAGCTCTGCCATGTTGCTGTTACATACACGGGAACAAAGAGCACTTGGCTGTAATGAATGTGAAGCAAAATGGCTGATGTGTGCATGCGTGTGAATGACAGCAGGCTGAATTATTAAAAACAACACCTCCGCTCATTCTCACTAAGCACTTTCTGGCCATGCAAAAATACCAACATCAGACTGCAAAATTTCAGGTGATAGTTGGGTGACGGATTGAATGGAAATATAAGAATCAGCCGTTACAGTGAAACATGTATATGGAAATATCAGGCTGTACTTAAATCTTTTAATTACATCAGCCTGAAACCAACCTACTTTATGTTATATGTAAAGGAAAAATATTTCTTAATTCCAATTATGACTGTATGTAAAGCTCCACTTAGAAAAATATGGGTTGTATATGTTTGTTATATACAAATATAAACCATTAAAAGCAAACAAGATACAGAGACAGATCTGGCATCTGTATTTATGCAGTACCACACTTGCTACTTTAAAATATAGCACAGAAGTACATCCTCCTGCATTTAAATAATTCATAACAGTTCACTGAATTCCTGATTTCCACATAAATACAGTAAATCTGGGGATTTATCCTGAGAAGTTCTTAACATGTTGCATAATCAAAATACAACATAATATCCCATAGAAATGTTTTGACGGTTTTTAGCAGCCGGGGCATGAATGTGGATACGCATCTGAACATAGCTGGAATACCTGACATACTGCTGGTATGTGGTCACAGACCCTCTGTTCTCTCCAGGCCAACAGACTGATGGATGGATGGATGGATGGGTGGTCAGGAGGAAGAAATGACAGAAAGGTTTTCATTGAGAGAAAAGAGAGAGAGACATGTGCAGGCTCTGCATGACTCATTCTGTGACTATAAACATAATGCCCTTCTCCTACTAATCACCACGGGTGAAATCGATTGTGATCGTGAGGACCTACACAGAGTTGTGTGTGTGTGTTTGTGTGTGTCTATGTGAATGAGATAAAGAGACATAGTGGGAGTGGGAGAGGACAGGAATGCTCTAGGTGTGTGGTGTTTTTCTCTCTTCGGGTGTGTGTCTGTGTGAATAAATGTGGAATGACTGATGTGTCCATATTTAAAAAAAATATTTCTTTTAATGGCTCATATCTGCTTGTTATCTGTTTGTGTGCTCACTGGAATGTAACGGGTGGTGCCGTGTATGGGATGGGGAGGCGTCTGAGGATGAGGAGGTTTTTAGATACATGTGTGTGACTTTACACTGAGAACAGCTCTGTGTGTGTTTAATGTTTTAAGGAATTTGCTGCCCAGACAGAGTCTTCTGACATCTCTGTGGTCAGCTCCCCTCTTCCTCCTTGTGCTTGTGATGATGAGGTCGAATGCCTGCCATGATTCTATTAGTGTAATAATTCATTTGCAGGAAGAGCATCCAGAGTTATGTGTACACACACACAAACAGATGCACGTACTCAATGTCAAGACTGTGGGAGAGCTGCGGCATTTTACACTGCATTAATATGGTGGCTGGGTCAGAGATGAGCTCCTTACATAACTGGAGAGGGCTCCACCGATTAGGAGAAGGCTGCACCAAAGCAGGCCCATCAGTGGGCAGCCAACATCAGTTATCAGCCCTTTTCATAGCACTGTCACCAAAATAGAGGGTAATTTTAGCTGCTTCATCTCCCCCAGGCTCAAAGGCTCCTCATGCAGTCTGGCTGCTTTATCAACTCGACCCCTGACACTATCAGACAGAAGTATTTCCACAAGCTGTTTAGACCCACAACATGTGTCTGGACATGTAATATCTGATACAGTTGTGTTTGATTATTTGAATGGAAAGGATTAATATCACTTTAATTATGTTTATGTGTACAATATCAGACTATGTATTTATATTGCATTTAGTTATAGCACTCAGAATTTGTAAGCAGCGTAAACATTCATAAGTAAGTTTTTTTCAGCTGCTCCCTTTCGGTGTCGCCACAGCAGATCTGCCTCTGCATATTTGATTTGGCAAAGATTTTACACCAGATCCCCTTTCTGACACACCTCACTTGGGAGGGACCAGGATGCGAACCACCAACCCTGGGGTTCTTAGACATTTAGCAATTGCTGACTGCCCTAACTACTGTGCTACCATTCGCAGTTTTATAAAAATTCATGATGATTCATAATGTTTCTCAAATAGCACTAAACATTACAATATATCACTATGTAGATGAAAATAGCATTATATTTTATTTATGATGAAACATTTAATCTTGTGAATGAATGCATACTGTGTGTAGGAGGATGTGAAAAAAACAAAGCTATTTTGAGAGAACAAAATATCTGGAGGGACACGTTTGGTGGGATTGTGATGATTCTGGCTAACAGCTTTGTTCATTTTAGTGAGGTCTGTGCAAGTATGTCAACAGATTCATCGAGAAAGAATAAAGGGAAGAAACAAATGTCTGCCTGCTTGCCCAATATGGCTCACTGCATCACGTAAATGGTCTGAAGCACTTCCGCCTGTTAGGTACATCTCGCTCATTCAGTGTCAATCTTCAGCTGAGGTTGGGGGCAGGAAACCACTGAGAGGTGCATAGATAAACAAACCATAAATAGAAACCAGGACCAGCTCTGAGCTTTCTCTCTTCCTCTCTCCCTCGCTTCCTCACCATGTAGGTCACCTCCTGTGCTCAGTCGTTTTTCTCCTCTAATGACTCATCACTGTTGACAGCTGTGCAGAGAATGAGAGATGTGTCATCCTCCTTCTTCTCTTGGTTGGCAGCTATTGTTTTGGTCAAACTAAAAATTTTCCTCCATACACTTGTTCTTTTTTTCCATCATAAACCCACACAGAGAATGACACAAAACCCTACATGCAGATTGTAACCTGTTCCCACACATGTTAAGAGTCTAACTGACGCAACTCGTGATGACGAGCATTGACATGAAGCAGGAAGAATAACAAGAGCAGGACGTGTGTCACAATTGCCTGCTCTGAAAAGGCGATGTTTGAAACAGCTTTGTCAATTACATTTCGTTTATAGTTGCAGTTTATCTTAACTTCTGGCTACAGCACACATTTTTACACATAGTATAATTTGTGTTTGCACCAGAGCAAAGGACATCACTAATAATTTTGTGTGTCAATACATGAAATGACTTTAACTTAAGTCATTATTACTTAACTATAAGACTTTAACTTTGTATTCATAATAAAGTGTCCCCGTGAAAACCTCTGCCTTTACAAAGCTAATACTGTTCAGTTTTTGGTTTATTACATTACGTTACATACACGAGGAGACAGACTATTAGGTAACTCCAAGTATATTTATGACATCAGTGTCAGAACATACTGAATTAACACCTCTACGACAATGTCAACACACTCGTTATAAGACACATATACTACATTATATCATTATACAGACATATGAACCACCATATGCAGGGTATAATACTATAATATGAAATGCTGTTGTCTCTCTAAAACCTTATATGACAGATAAATTCTGATTTCACCATTGTGTTCAGCAATCTGCGGTAACATGATACATTTCTCACCCATTCAAGAAACACAGCTGGACTGAGGTCAGGATGCAAAGAGAAAAAGACAAAATCCTTTTTCCCCTGGCTTCCTAAAAATGTCATAAATATGTGATGTTCCAATAAAACTCAGCTGACAAAGTCACTCACACTTGTATTTCATTTGCATTTTATATTACAAGTCTTTAATGACTTGTAATATAAAACTAAAATTCACTTAATCAAATGTGTTTATCAGGGCAGAAATTCATGTTTTTCTGACCTCTTTTTCCTGTTTTCACAGGTAAAGGGACCAAAGGAATCACATTTTAAGTCTGAGCCACTGACGAAGGGAGACAAGCACAGAGGCATCCTTCAGACTGTTATCACTGCTCAGTTGGGAGGACTGTTTAAAAGTTAAATCCTCCACCTCTGAGGAATTCTGGGGCTTCAGGCTTGAAGGAGTCATTCCAATCGCTTTCTGGAGCATTATACGACACCTCCCAAAAACAGACCTCCTCCCTCCTTGTCAACAAGCCAAGGAGAGGGTCACACTGGGTCACCTGACCAAATAGGACCAAAAGCAGAGTGAAAGACTGGAAGTTAGTCTTTTTTTCTTTCTTTCTCATGCACTCGAGTCACAGCTGCAGCCAAACACAGGAAGTTCAGCAAGTGTTAAGCGAGAAACACATTTAAAGCTAGTTTGAGAAGTCAAGAATTTCCCTTGGCAAACACAAGACACATTTTAAGACAATACCTCTTGGACCATTCTGAACTGTGTGTACTCAGTCCCCTTTCTCTGTGAAAGCAGAAACCAACCAACCTGTACTGTATGTATATATGTGAGCATCTGTGTGCATAGATTATTTATGAGATTATTTATTGGTGTTATCACTGAGTGGGAACATATCTTTGTGCTAAACTTTGTGTCTTTGTGTGTATGTGTATGTGTTTCTGCAAATAACAGCACAGGAACAACAGCATAAGGGAGTTCAAACAACAAAAAACTACCTTTCAGTAGTCAACACTGGTCAGACACTGTAAGCTGAACTGTTAATTCATCTGTACATATCTAGCTGCGACTCAATAAAAGCTGCAGACTGCGGTGCTCTGGCTGAGCTTCTCTCGCCTCATAAAGACTGAACCTGACATTACCGCACACGAAGGGGGATCTCTGAGGGGGAACATGGAGGCAACCATTCGTCCCCATGTCCCCTCGAATGGCTGACTTCAGAGAAGGAGCCCAATCTGTTTCTTCTTGCGAAAAACCCAGTGGGGGTGTCCGGCGCTGAATAGAGCCACAGCTCCTCTCTCTACCTGCAAAAACGTGCGGATGTCCTGCCTCAGGCGCCAGCCCGTTACCATCCCCATGGACACCGTCAAGATCATCCAGTCGGAGAAGTTCTCCAGAGAGTGCCCAGTGCCCGTCACGCAGCCACGTTATGCGCCCCCACCCAGAGTAGCATGGGACGGCGGAGGTGAAGGCGAAATTATCGTCAATCAGGCCTGCAGTGACTTGACCCTGGACATGACAGGGTCTCCCCGGCCGATGGTGTCACCTCCGGCCCCCGTGACGCGCAGGGAGCAGAGCTTCCTGGCGCAGCGCAAAACCAGTGCCAACGAAATCTGCTACCACCAGTTCCATTACAAGATGGAGGACGTCATCGTCAACCAGTACGTGCTGCGCTCCTCTTCCACCTCCTCCTCCACTTCTTCTTCCTCCTCGGGACCTGTTATGCCCTGCGAGCCCCTGGACTGTCCCACCTGTGGTCACACCTATAACTTTGCTGGCAAGCGTCCGCGCATCCTGTCTTGCCTGCACTCAGTGTGTGAGGAGTGCCTGCAGATCCTCTACGAGTCCTGTCCCAAGTATAAGTTCATCTCGTGCCCCACGTGTCGACGCGAGACAGTGCTGTTCACTGACTATGGCCTGGCTGCTCTGGCCATAAACACCAGCATCCTGAGCCGTTTGCCCTCTGACCCAAACGGGCCTGTGCAGTGGGGAGGTGACGCCGACCGCAGCTGCTACCAGACTGTGCGTCAATACTGCCAGTCAGCGTGCACCTGCCAGATCGCCAACCCCTTGTCCTCCTGTGGCATCATGTAGACAAGGGGGGGCACTGCAGGCATGACTCGACGCTGCTCCCAACCACTGTTTCCATGTATAAGCTCTGCCCTCTCTGCCAATCTCCCTTCTCAGACACTTACAGAAAATAAAACCCTCCACAGATGTTATCTCTATATGTTTAATAGCACAGATGGATGCTGTGTGGGACTAATGGATGCTGGTGGTTCAATAAATAGTAAATAAATGTATTTTATGTATGGACTGGAATCCTATTCACCCTCTCTCGTTTGGTTGGACGTGTTCGTCATTGACATCTCTTTACATGGGAATGCCAGGGGAGGTCTGTCCCCCCAACCTAGGTGAATAAAGAATAAATAAATAAAAGTATCTCTGTGTGGCCTACACTTGTTATCCAATAGTGAACATGGCAGCAGAATGCAAGATTTTTTAACTGAGACCTCATATTACCTTAAAATACTGTATTTATGTAATTCATCAACTATTTAGGGATAGTTGATGAATTAATTAATGCATTACACTATATTCATGTATTTTCTAATGTACCTTTCCATGTGATTTAAGGGGGTTCCATTGGTAAAAAAGTCCTTAAAATGTGCCAAATTTCACAATGCCACACCAATTCAGAAATTACTTTACTATTTCCAGACATATAAAACTATTAAAAAAAACATTTTATAACGTGTCAATTTGTCCATTAATTTGCTTTATTTAAATATGAAACAATTTATTGACTAATTGATGAAGTTCAACTGCACTTTTATCAACAATTTAGTTAAGCAGTTAATGGTTTTAGCAATTAAAAAAAAAGACTAAAACCAGTTTCTTTACTTTGAGTTTTTACTGCTTTCATAACTGTTGAAAAGACAAAAAAGCAATGAGAAGATGTTACTTTGAGCTTTAGAAATTTGTGATGAATGTTTTCTGCTATTTTCCAGTGGATTAAACAATTGGTGGATTTAGGAAAAAAAAAACTCACAGTGCCTCCATTTGAGACAAATCTGCCTGTCAGGGATAAAAATAGCCTGTTCATATTGAACAGGGCAGTCAACACCTGCAGAATGTTATTAAAATGTTGTCTTTATTCATTATATACTGCAGACATAGCAACACAGTATGTGATGTTGATAGTGTGTACATATGTATGTATATTTTTCTTATGTTGCAGAAGTACACTAAAACAAAACCAGTAAGAATTCCAGTGTGACTGTTACAGTATTTTATTTGATATTTATAGTGTAAATACACTATACAGTGTGTTGTATTATAAAAATACACAAGTTTGAAGTTTTTTTTAAGGATTGTTACTATTTTGAATTGAATTACATAGAAAATTGAATGAAATTTATTTAATTTCCTTCACAGCTTTATAAAAAAATGACACAATTTATCAGTAGAAATAATACAGGCGGTCCATACAGTGAACAAGAAATAAACACTGTAGAGTGCTACATTATAAAGACTGCAGTGACAGTGTACAGTGCTTCACAACTGAAACCAAAGTGTCCAAACACGATGAAAGACAGTTTGATCCATTTATTCAGGCACAGCTTTTCTTCTCTTCCTGAACAGCTGGCTTAGCCGTCGTCGGGTCGAGTTTTTCGCAGGTGACTGCATCTGTTGGCTGTAAAGATAAAAAATTCATCAGACAGAGCTGAAAAAAGACGTTGTGTGAACTGGAGGCAGAGCAGTGTGAGATATGTTTCATGAAAAATGAACAAAATGTTCAAGCCGAACAGAATCAAGGACTGAAAATGAACTCCCACCAAAGCCTCTGCATCTACTGTGCATTAGATCTGGACCAGTGCATCAGTGTGGCTGGCTGCCATGTTGGAACAGCACACACATTCCTTCAGAGCATCATGCAACATATTAGATAGATAAAACAGCACTTTAGAGGTTATATGCAATATGTCACCTCTTTGTAGACTCTCTTCGTAAAGATCCAAATTTTAACTTCCAGTTCTTTTTAGGTTTATTTGTCTCCTCCATTACAGATTCCTGAAAAGAAGACAATAAAATAAAAATTACACATTACTTATAAAACAGTGGATAAGACAATATAAATGGCATAGTGCATATTTTCTTCAGCTGGTATTGTGATAGTTTTTATTGCCTACATGTAAATTATTTGTTTTATTTGGATGTATTTTACCTGCTCTTCATGGTCATTCTCTCCATTCGTCTCCAGCAGGTCATACGTACTCAGATGCTGCCCTCTGCAGGTTGAATTTAGTTTTCCTTCACCAAACACACAATAATAATGAGATAAATAATAAGAGTGGTGATCTATTTCAGAGAATATTTAAATATGCCTAATGTGTTACTAAGCTGAAAACAGGTAGAAGATAACTCACTGAGATGCAGTGTTGTAATAGTTGTGTCTGAAGCCGATCTTGGCCGAAAATATCTGTAGGGGTCTCTTTGCTGTTGGGGTTCAGTGGAACTGTGCTCTCCATTTCCTGTATTTTCAAGCCTTTGACAGGAAGACAGATTCTCCTCGACAGTTTTAGAAACACTTTGACAGTTCTGGGGAGCCTGAAAGAGAGCCAAGTTACGGTTTAATTCATATGAACCCTGGCATGACAACACCACATAATTTTTACAAATCCAGTGCAGTGTGAAAATTGTGACAGCTTCTAAATTGCTTTTGCATGATAGATAAATGTCTTTACCTGGCTCAACTCCATCTCTTGGTGTTCCTGGAGGGCGTCTCTCTCCATCTGTAATGCTCGATAATGCATCTGTTTTCTGGCTGTTTCCTCTAACATTTGGCACACCTGCTCCAGGTAGATGAACCCAGGACTCAGCTCTTTCCTCTTCTCCTCACAAAGGTCCTGCACATATCATGAAGCACAAAAATTTACTTGCAGAATGCAAAGAAGATTACAATGTTTATAAGATTGGCCCACTAGCACGTTTTTAAGTATTTGGATAATACTGCAAAATACTTTAGTAAATTAGAGTTGAGACTCTGCTGTTGTAATTTTTGTTATATTTCAGGTGGTAGTAGATGAATTGCTGAGAAATTTAAAAAAAATAAAACACACATGGTTCCCCGAGGGTGGCTACTAATGACTTTTCGTGATCCCTTGACCTTTGCTCCTTTAGTGCCACCATAAGTTTGACATTTGTAGTTTTGACTGAAATGTTTCAACTACTAGCTATAATTTGATCATGTTTGTTATGTGTAATAATTTGTGGTTCCCTTAATGGGTCATATGGGATCATCACTACATCGAATTTTCATTTTGTCCAGTAATTTGTTTTATGACCGAGTTCTCAGAAAATTAATGACATTTCCATCAGCTTCAGATTTACTTTATGTTTACAATGAATTAGTGCAATATCTGCTACTATAATGACTGTAGCCTCTCATCCTTATTGATGAATAGAAGAGGGCCTAATCATTATCTTCATCAAAATGAATAAGTTTATTGTTTTTTATTGACTGCACAATGCAATTATCTTTGCTCCTGAATTTATTATCGAACTTTTTGTCAGATTTGTAATATCAAAGGTTGGGTTATTTTATATCATGTTACTTATAGCTACAATGTGCAGCTTAAGTCTTAATCAATCCACTCTGCCACACTCAGTCCTTCCTCTTCCTGCTCCAGGATGCTCTTCTATCATGTGCTATGCTCGGCCATGCTCTGCACAGCCCTTAAGTTATTAGTCATTATAACTATAAACGAAAAATGTTGCAAAACGTACTAATCCATGAAAAATCGTTGGATTTCCCTGATTGCTTAGAAGGATGAGTCTTGCTCAGAAACTGGTGAATACAGTGAATATCGCTGCACTGTTGGCAGCTCTGTTCAGTGAGTCTGACTTCCCGGAGAGGCTTCAACAGCGCCTCTCCATAAGTTAACATATTTCTACATAATGTAGCTTTAAGTTATTCTTTCTTAAAATTAACTTTGAAACTAACAATGAAAACCTCTGTTTAGTCGCAATTCCCAGATTTGTCTGACTGACACATCCTTTCTCACTTTCCTATTAAAGCTTGCATATATAATAAAATACATTGACAAAGGGCATATGATTGCATACTTGGACTTATAGGAATTCTCAGTGTTGCCTTTCATACAAGATAATAAACAACGTGCATACACACCCATGGACTAAAAAAACACTAATAGAAATACAAATGGTACATAATCCCACCGTTTCACCACCTTCTGTGCTGTCAGCATGAACTAATTTTCACACTGAGCACACCCACTTGTGGTGAATGTGAAGAAGAATGTTTATTCTTTGACATTATGGACTGAAGTCTAAATTCAAATCTAGACATTTTTGTCTGCCGCCTGGTTATCAACATATTTATCAAAAAAGAAACACACTGTTCAACTTCCACCACCCATCAACATCCATTCCTCTCGTGCCTGTGGTTACAAAGTCAACTGGGCAGACTGGTTTATGATCCCTCACACTGCAGACAGACTTTGAACAGGTCACACACATGAAAGAGATCCTGAATGAATAATGACATGCCTGTCTTACTTTAAATTAGAGAGAAACTTGGCAAAGGTAGGTTGTAACCTTCCCTTTAACTACAGGGAAATAGAGGCCTTGTTACACATGTGGGACTTTTCTTTGAGGTTTTCTCTTAGCATTTGACTAACTGAATGTTGAGGTTTAGGGTTAGGAGAGAGAACAAAGTAATAAGAATAAGACACAGTGTGGCAAAGTTTGCATCTCTTCTGCTTTTAAAAACATGAAAATAAAATATTTAAACATTTGAACACTTTTTGGTTTGTAACATGAACAGTATCTCACCTCTGATCTCTGCTTGTCACAACTGATAGACGACTGTCGTCTCCACGTTTCTGACATCTGCACAATGGGCACTGACGGGTTGACTGTCCTCCTTGGACCAAAACTCTGTGACCTATGATCTCTCACTAACTCAGATTTGTGCCGTTTGGGCAGCAAAGACGAGCAAGGTCGTCTCCTGAGCACTTCCTCCAATGTTATGGGCTCAGGTTTGTCCTTCAGACATTTGGAGTCAGTCCTTTTCAGTGCTTGCTCCACTTTCTGGTACAAAACGGAGTCCTCTTGAGCTCTGCTGGTACAGAGGCGAGGGGATGAAGACGAGGATGAGGAAGGTGCAGGAGAGGAGAGGAAGGGAGACTGTGATGTTGACGCTGGGGTAAGTTCATCACTGTCTCTTTCTGGTATACATGGATCTATTTCTGCATGATCTGTTGAGACAAAGCAGGATCTAGCAGGAATCGATGTGTCAGAGCTGGCTGTCTCCACTCCAGAGTCCAGTGATGCTGAGCACAGGTTTGTCCTTGGGTCAGAGGAAGGTACAGGAGAGTCTTCATCAATATACCCATACAATTCTGAGTCAGAATGCCGATTGTCTTCAGTCACCCAGGTCTCCATAAGATTTCCAAAGCTCCTGTAGAGATTCATCTCATCTGCTACGGAACAAAACACCAGCTTCAACAGTGCACACAGTCAGTCACTGAGGTGAACTGGTGATGTAGAATACAAAATATCTCCTGTGAGCTGCCTCTGTTCTGCACCACGCCTCTTCACAGTATCTATCCTGTCACAGCACGGAGCTGCATGTTAATACCCGCTCTTTCCTGTCACTAAATACTGGGAAAAGAGTGACTCATCTGCAACGTTATTTGAAATATTAGATTTGTCCTCCCACCTGTAGGAAATGTGAGACGAGAACAAGTCATGACATTGTCACATAGATTTTAACCTGGAGTACCTGTGAGTTTACAGACAATACTTGTCCAAAAACTTCAGTTACTGTGCTTTTCAGGAACAGAGGAGATGTTAAAACAAAGGAATGCAGATAGAAATCAAAGATAAAACAAACCTGATAAATGCCATTTAAATGTTTCCAATAGGTTTACAGAAAGAAAACTCACATGAATTAACATAATCCAAGAGTGTAAATATATATGAGAGACGTAATGTAATATGTTAAAATTTCTGAGAGGATATAAAGTTTTATGCGTGAAAAGGGGAACTGTAAGAAGTAGCTGAAATGTTGAACATGTGTTCGTCATTTCAACAGACCATGATTTCTCTGACACTGTAGGAATGTGTAGAATGGCTGCTCTGGTCTGCTGATACGATCTACATTCCCCAGGTGAGCAGAGACAGTGCAGGTCATCTGATCAAAAACACACAGGCTCATTCACAATTCGGTAAACACAAAACCAAAGCATGTAGCATGGATCTTGACCTAGTGCACAGTCTCTCTATTTATATGTAAATACAAAGTGGAAAATACAGGATTCTCCAAACACACATATACGTACCTAATCATCTATGCATGCACACATACACACAAACCAGGTCATCGTCTTTATCATTATATGTCATTCAACTTATTCACTAACCTATTACACACATAAAGTTGTGTGAGAGTGCTGTTACATGTACAGTATACAGTCATTCAGCTCCTCTATATTATACTATGTTACAAGGTGTTCATTTTATTTTTTTCATGGAAATGAAGAGTTAAAGAAACACAGTATAGTGTAGTGCAATAAATTACAATATTAATACAATAGTAAAGTGTTTTGGAGAATATACACACAAAGTTTGTATTCAGTGTTATCAAATATTATAATACCACAAACTTAGCATGGTCTCAGGAACTACCATCTCCCGTCTAAAGCATTATTTCAGAACTTGCTATCTGCTGCTGATGCTTGATTTTGTGTTTTTGAGTATTTAGGCAGTGATACAGGGAGATAAAATTTATAGAAAAAATGAGCATAGCAAAACATGTTTGTTTGTTTTTGTTTACACAAGTATATTTTCAGTTATGAATAATGTTCTTTTTAATATTTAATATTTTATCTGCATGTATTTATAGTTTTTGTACTTGCACTTGACCCGTTTCTTTAAGATACCATATACACAGGAAGTCACTAGGGGTCGTAGTTGAGCATTTGTCACCAATCTATCTATCTATCTATCTATCTATCTATCTATCTATCTAAAAAATTACACCACTCTGCCGTTTTTATATTATTATATTATAATAATATAAAAACTTCTTGACGCATGATAGACAGAAAGTAAAGTGTAAAAGTTTGTATGTCCAGTTATTTATAAGTTCTTTATAAGCTATAAATTAATTAGACCACATTAGACTATAAATTTCTACTGTGTTATTTTTATAGAAAACAATAGTATGTTTCTCCTTACAGAAAAAAACAAACTTAAGGGCTTAATGAAAGCAGCTCCGTCACTGTGTTTGTGTTTGTTTGTAGCAACCAGCAAAACATCGCGGGACGTAGACGTGTTTCAGCCTTCAACAGGATCAACATGGAGAAATACGCCCCTAAGTTTAGCAAAGTTTTGATGACACCTGATCCACATTATATACCGGGGTAAGTACAGAGCCTCATAACCTAATATACATTTAATCATAAGGCTCCTATCACTGTAATATATTTACTATTCATTGGGTTAAATACACAAGGGGCGTGTGATATATGTGTTGATATATGTATATAGTCATTCTGCTCCACTGCACTATATTATGTTATGAGGTTCTTGTTGTTTTGTGCACGGAATTAAAGGGTTAAAGAAACACAGTTTAGTGTAGTGGAATAAATGACAGTACTAATACAACAGTAAACTCCTGTTGGAGAATACAATTACGCTCTGTGAACACACTGTGCTGCTGATGCTTGACTTTCCTTTTGACAGGTATGCAGGGTATTGCCCACAGCTGAAGTTTAGCGTAGGGAGGTCTTATGGCAAGCTAACAGCTGAGTTGCTGACCAGTCCTGATGTGAGACACTCCAGTCGTCTGGTCCTCCACACAGGTCACGTCTCGTCCACAGAGTGTGACACTGGTCTGACACCGAGAACCAAGCCTGACAGTAACTTGATAAAGATGATACCTGGATACACAGGTAGATATCACACACTAACACATGGGGTCAAAAACTGGTTACACAGTTTGGTAGTATTTTAATTTACACATAGTTACCTAGTCAAATGTTAACTAACTAAATGCCATAGTTGTATGTGTCAAGACTGGTAATAAGCAATAATCCCTTAAATAAGTGAATCTTCACGGCAACATGAGACCAAATAATTTGTGTGGAACTGATGAATTATTAAATTTAAACTGAAGACAAACTGAACAGTGTTCAGACTACAGACTACAAAGACTAACGGCTGCAGAGAACAACTCAGGCTGAAGCTAACAGAGACATGATAAATGTAACATACATTCAGTTCAATAGGGGGCTGATTAAACCTGGTTATTGATAAGAAATATAGTATAGAGTAGAATAGAGTAGAAAACTATCTTCACAGCTATAAACTGCTTGAACTTGGAAACAGCCCTTTAATTCTGCTTGTTGCTGTTTTAGGCTTTATTCCAAAAAGTCAGAACTACTTTGCCTGCAGCTACTCTGAAACATGTCTCAAAGCACTGACTGAGTTTTACCAGGATGGGCGTGTGAAGATCCAACAGCAGTCAACAGACGTGCCAGTTGTTGTCAACTACACCAAGCAACAGTTAGATGTAAACCCCCCCTCCCTCTCTCTCTTCTCACACACAATATAGCCTCACTGCCACAACTACACACACGCAGACACACTTGTTGATACACCTACTCAGAGGTGAATAGGTTCACTTTTGGTTAATTATTCATGGTCAATTTCTAATCTGAGTTCACCGTAATGTAACCCACCTAAAATGACTGAAAAGTAGAGCAGCTGGAGACTCTCTAGAGTGCCCAAAACAGATTCACATAATTATTAAAAAGAAATATTATCAGCATAACCAGTTTTATGGCACAATTTTCTATTTATTTGTTGCTGGTGTTACTATTTCTAGACTAGCTTTACTTGAAATCTGTGTTTTTACTATGTACAGTACATATTGTTATGTCTGTTTTATAAATAATATGTTTGTTCAAACTATCATATAATCATTTTGCAGAGATCATAGAGATCACGTGATCGCTGCATTTTAATCGTTCTGTTATGTTTGGCTTAGAGACCCCCTCTGACAAAGATATCAAACACTGTGATTTCCTACAAGCCCTTGAAGTCCTTCAGTCCCACTGAAAATCCATATTTGATGGAAGATGATAACCCACACAAGTACTTTATCTCAGGTATAAGACCTATGCAGCAGGCTTACTGCATGCCACAATTATACACTTGAAGCCTCAAGTATGTAAGAATTGAAACAGCCTGTAAACACAATATTTCATATATTATCACCTTTTGGAATTGTTATGTTACCTTTTTATCAGACAGATTCTTTCTTACATCCAGCTGAGAATAAAATACTCCAGCAGCTCACTGATGTCTTTTTACAGGATTTACAGGACATGTGCCAAAATCTCGTTTCCTAATTGCTAAAGGTTACCCCGTCACCACCAACCAGGCACTGATCCAGTTTAGGAAGCAGCAGCGGAATGACCCCATGTCCCAAAACACCCCAGGGAGGAAGGGCAGTACAACACCCTCCATGCCCACTATCTATCCATCAAACAGGGGTGTAGTACCATCATTCACAGGACACGTCCCAGGTCTGTCAGTGCCCTAACAACACATTACAGACCACACAGTATTGAGATCTTTTGAATTATAAAACATAATTGAAATCAATCACTCCAGCAGAGGTAAACATGTCATATTCTACACCATCCAACAGGATACAAGTTCATGTACGGACATACCTTTGGTCAACTTTCCCAGAATGCACTGGAAAAGAGTGGTATCAAGAGGATCCTTCAGGAAAAGTCATAAAACCATCATACACTATAATTAAAATGCCTGATTGAAATTCCTCATAGGATGAGTCAAATCTGATTACTTATCAGGATGTCCTCATATTTCCATGAAAACCATTTGTGCTGACTTGAAAAAAACATCTGGCTCATAAATACAAACATGAATAAACATATGGACACAGAAACAGAAGACAGCAACACTTTTAAGTCTTTATTCAGACAGATTGATTGTCACTGGGCACTAGAGGAAGCATTCAGAGGTTAAGGAAAAGATGATGGGTGGAATAATTTCACAGACTTCATATTATTGCAATACATAAAAAAAGACTCTAGTCGGTGAACGCAGAGGACACACGGTCTATTCTTCTCTTTTTATCAAACTACAACTCAATCAAAACATACCTGACACATTTAAATACCTGAAACAGACACAAGATGGCTTAAAATTTGTGCAACTCCACTGGATGACATACGTCTGTATACCAAACACTGTAATAACAACCTGATGTTTTGACAGATTCAATTTTTTGTTTGTCTGACTTTATTGTCAGTTTTTCTGGAACAAAATGTTTCAGAAGAATTATATTATCATCTATTCTTCTACATTTCTTTTTCTTTACTGTAACTGTCTTATGTAGGAAATGTTTTTTTTAAACAATTTTTTATTTTTAGCTGTGTCAGGACTACAGATGCATTGGCACAGATTTACACTGTTGTTGCCATCGTCAGTGTTGATTAAAGTGAACTGCTCCATATAAATCAACTAAATAAATGATATTCACAAACACTTTCGATGCCAAAAAGTTTCCAAACCCAACCTCTAAAACTATTAAAAAACATTAACAGGAAGAAACAAGATCTAGCGAAGACTAGAGCACCAACAGTACTGTGTTTGTTAACTCATGCACTTAGTTAATCCATGCTGGGAGTTTGCTCAAAAACAAATTACTTGAAATAAAAACACTGCAATGCACTACAACAGGCTGGCATGTGACATATCTGGCACCAAGACTGTATTGCTTGACTTGTTTTCACCTATAACTGAGATGAAAAGTAGAGCTATGGAGAGACTGAAATTGAGGTATGACAAATGGATCATTTTGCACCACACGAATGTTCAACCATGTACAGTAGATCAATATTAAGATTTTATGAATGTTATTCACCTACAAGAAATGCACAGAGGAGTAACATGTAAGAGAAGCACCAACTAAAGGTTGTTTCAAAGTTTAACTGCAGACTGGGGCATTGCCCTCATTGATTAAGATATTAAAGATCAGCATCAATTGTGGAAATAGTCCAGCTTCTGATCGCATTCATGAAGCTGACAAAACTGAAAGTCTAGCACTTAGATTGAATGTACAGAATGACCTCTGAGACTGTGATTCTTGGCAATTACGCTACAGCTTGTGATGCTACGGTGACTTTGTTTACACAGTTGAGGGTTTTTGTTTAGACAGTGCTACAGATAAGTTTTTACTAGTTATGATATTTCTTAAGTTTTTAAGAATGCAACCTGGACACTCAACTCAGTAATGGATTTTTGAATAGTTGGTGCAACACAAAGCTTGATGAGTATGGGCTATTGCCAAATCTGCTAATGCTGTGTTTTTGTAATTCCTGACCAGTTCAGCATTGTGATTGTGCACTGTGTACGTGCTTTCATTCAGCTAAAACTTTTTGTTATTACAGTAATTAGTCTTCACTCTGTTCTTTATCCATATACAGCGAGGTGTAGTTCTTAGTAATCCTTGTTTTTGTCAGTCTGAGCTCCTACTAGCTTCATTGTCCTGATGGATTGAGCCAACAGTCCCAGCTGTGATCTGTCCAAATGAAACCACTGTGATGGACGCCTGAAACCAATGGTAAGGAGATCATGAATTACAGTGTGCGTGTCTAAGAAAAAAACTATTAAAATAATAAACACACACCTCTGGATTAATGCGTAATGTGTAAATCAAACAATAAAATTTTTATTTCATTGCTCACAGTTGGTTCTCACCTTCTGGTTTGTGCTCCAGTGTGACTTTGAGAAACAGTCTTTGCTCTGGTGGAAGAATCAGTTGCTCCAAACAGTTTGGCCCAGCGCAGCCCAACATGACAATGGCTTACTGCCTGGACACACGTTGATGCATTTGGGGTCCCACTGTCTTTCTCTCCACTCTTTTCTTCTTGCCTGCTGTCCATACTTATTTGAGACCAGGTATCTGCATAATTTTGACTATAGTTATGTTCAATTGCATCATCCATAACGTTATAGTCATTTGGCCACCACTCTGGAATAGGAGCTAACAGTGGACTTCTGTTGGCCTGCATCCCTCCACACTGACGTTTGATGCAACTTGAATTCAGAGGACTGAGTGACTCCTGGTTGTGCAGATCCGTCTGGTGTAAATTCTTGGTTTGCTGACCACTCTGGCTGCTGTCTATCTTTCTGTGGGCTTGCAGTAGTGGCCAGCTGGTCGCTAGGAGGGCTGAGCATGGTGGCAGTGGAGAGACGCCCTGTTCTTCAGGACATAGCTGCCTGTTACGTAACAGTCGAGGCTCCAGGAGCAAGTTGAGTTCAAAGGGCAACACAGAGAGCGGCTGCAGTAAAAGTAGCAGCTCCTGAAACAAGGGTTGACACCGACCCAATGACATGGACAGGAAACCCCAGGAATGGTAGTATGTTGTAACCACATCTGAAAACATGAAAGATCCAAACACATACAATCATTTGTTGGTAAGGTTTTAAAGGATAAGGCAAGTGGCTTTCTCTCTATGAATTGTGTCTACTCACCATTATGTAATCTGGTTAAAGATTATTTATCTGCGCCGTAGACGTCCACTGTTGTTCAAAAACTATTACAAACACATCAGTGAGCCACACCGTTATATTGGGCATCGTGTTTCTTTATTCTAAAAATGGAGACATCCATCTTTTGTCAGAGAAGCTAGCAAAAGTGACAACAGCTTCTGCTCTCAGTCTCTCCCTCAGCATGTCTCTATTGATATTCCTCTTGTGAATATTCTGCCTCATATAGGTGTGGTTCTATAAATTAATCACATCTGACAATCTCTTCTTGACATTTTAAGTTGTTAAAAATGTGATCCAACGCTGAGAAGCATGAGAATACGCAGTTTGCTCTCTCCTACTTCGGAGGCTGTAAAAAGTGATTGCAGACCCAGACAGACAGACCCTGCACTTTTCATAATGAAAAGGCATGTCACCCAGCGTAATGGTGTGGCTCACTAATGTTAAACTACAGTGGAGCTCTGTGGCACAGACAGATTAACAAAATAATAACAGAAAATATAGAAACACCCCAGCCATGTCCTATTTAACAACTATGTATACACATACACGGTAGCTGCCCTGTTAAAGCTGCAATTAAGCTAAATACGGTAGTAGCATAAAATAACTACAGTGACAGGCTGATTATAAATGTTAATTCTTGGAAGTAGTCAAACAAAAAAAAACAACTTTCGACTAAATCTTTCAGATTTAGATCCTGACAGATGCTTGTTCACTGCAATAAATGACAAGTGAGACTTATTTTGTCAAAGTGAACGTGCTGATGTTAAGGCTGTTGTGCAATAAGTTATTTCACAAATTCATGGCAATTCATTTAGTTAAGATACTTGCAGTGGGTGGACCTGCTGATCAAGCAACATCCATAGAGACATACTACTGTGGCGAAGAAAGAAAAAAAAAAAAGTGCCTCAAATTTACCCTTACCTTTCTGACTCTGAAGGTGGCTGAGCCAGAATTCCAAAGCTCTCAAGCTGAAAGGTAAATAAAGAAATAATGTTAAATAAAAGCATTTTTAGCATCATTTGCATAATTAAAGGTAGTTTTTGCATTTACTTAAGCAGCCCCATGATGAAGGCTCTCACTCTCATGCAGTGGGTGGTGAGCTGGGCGCACTGTCTGATTTTGGAGACCAGACTGTGGAGGACCCTGGTGGATGGACCTGTAGCAGTTTTGGACATATAAAAAAAGTGTCAAGCTAAAGTAAAGTCTTCTAGTACTTGGCAAACTGATCCAGATGGACATTCATGCTATGGTTTTGTATACCAATCCTCGTAGAGACTTCCACCACACTCCAGGAATGGTTACGGCGTTGACCAATGATAAGATCCAGTTTGTGATCCCTAAGCCCGTCCTCTAAAATATTCTGGATTGTTGGACACAAATGTTCCAGGACCAGACCAGCGATTGTGGGACTGCAAGAGCTGTTACCCAGACGCATCTGTGCCAAGAGGAAATCAATATAATACAGCACATTTCCTGCAGGCAGTTATTTGACTCCTAGACTGTAAGTAATATAAGTTTGGCGTTTTGCCATTGTGTCACATAGTTTGAGGTGCAATTCATACCTTCTCGTCAGGATCTCTACTGCTGCCAAAATGAGCCATGATTAAATCCACCGCCCTGCTCACAGACCTGAGCAAACCTAGAGACAATAGACAACAAAAAATGTGAACACGCTGTGGTTGTAATTAATGCTTCGTGTATTCATTTCCGTTCCATGTTAATTTATTTCTGTTGTATTACTGACAGCTAAAAATCTTATTTTACAGGAAGTATGGCTGGATAAATCAAACCTGTTTCCAATGTAAATCAAGAATCGTCATAATTTTCTTCGTCATGTTCTTGCTACTAGTGCAGCACTATTATTTCTAAAAGGTTCTTCAAACAAGGTTGGTTTGTTTTAGAAAAAAGACTGAAATGATTTTACAGTGCCGGAGTCCATAATAAATAAAAATTACTTAGTAAGATTTTTACCTAACTGGGTCAACACAGGGAAATATGAGTGCTTGCTTTGAAACTTCCTTATCATATTGCTGGAATGTAAATGAGAACCGAAGATGAAAGTTAGTTTTCCATTTCAGCAGCCATCCTATCCTCAGTGTCTTGCTGTTCTTCCTGCCTGTCTTTCTTCACCTCGTACTGGCTAGCCTCTGCAAATGTCATGGTAGATTCTTCATGTATGTTGGTGCTGCCTACAGCGCTGCACCACATTGACTCTTCGTTATAGCTGCAAATGCCTCCATAGTTGATTAGCCATCACCAAAGGTTCACATTTATATAATTAAATTTGCACCAAGTGGCCCATATGGTAACATTAAAATGAAATAATTAAGTGGATTATAAATCATTAGCACTGTTTCTACTGCATCATCCTCCCTCTCATCGTCTCTTGGAGCTCGCAGTCGCACACACATAGGCTACAGAGCAGAAGTCTCAGCCAATCCTGTGTGGGGAGAGTTAAAAATAGGTCATGTTTGAGAGGAAGCCCCTTCAGGGTATTGAAGGCACTGCTGCAGCACAGTGAGTTGTTTTATTGCTGCTCTCAACAGCTCATTGTTGGACAGACAACCCAGAGAAAGAAGAATCCTGTCATTCCTGCTTGCTGAGTAACTTTTTGCTCTATTCAGATTGCAGTGTGTGTCACATACTGTATTTCACATTTCAAACAAACGTATATGTGTATCAGTCATTCATAAACCCTCACCTCTCCTCTGAAGATGGCTGATAGACATGGACTCATAAGATGTATCGGGTGAGAGACAGAAGTCTGTGGGCGGCCTGTCGCTCTGGATCAGACATTCACTTTGTTGACTCTGACTCTCCTTCCCACTGAGCCCAGCAGAGTCCAGGATTTGCTGTGGATGCAGCCCAGAAGCTGCCAAAGAGAGCAGAGAACTCAAAGAGGAGAGATGAGGTACTGAGGAGAGGGCAGCTGTAAAACTACCGTGAAAAAAGCCAGAGTCAGTAGCAGGTGCAGCTTGGTACTGCGGGAACTTCTTTTCTGGTTGTGAGGATGTGGGAGAAGAAAAGCAAACCTGCATGTTTGGGCAATGGGTGTCAGTGGTTACAGGTAAAGTAGGTGGTGTTTGAGAGAATGCTGAATGGTAATAAGTGTATGTCTCGGATTGATGGGGACTTCTGGGCTTATTTTTGACATGGCTCTGTTCAGGGGTGAGGTTAATAAGGTCCTGGAAGGTGGGAATTTTGACAAGATTGGACTTATTTGTGGCTGAGGTCGGATGTAGAAAACCTTTAATCTGAGTTTTGCCTGAGTATGGGCTTGTTTTATCTTGCAACGGAACCAGTCCAAGCTTTGAACTAATGTGAGATGGATCCAGGATGCTTTTTGATGTACACGGGCTTGGGTATCCTTCGCTTCTGCTGCATTGTCTCCATGTCATAAAGCACTCTGGACTTGGTGTGCAGGTAGAACAGGTATCAGAGCTCAAAGGAGCCTCCAGTAAGATAGGGCAGTGGCTGTTCCTTGGTGATGCCTGAATATTGGAAAAACATTGACTGCTTTTGTCCTTGGACTTCAAGCATGGCTGGGAGCTATCACACTTGCAGCTCTTTTGATTCATGTACTGCTCCAGCAGACAGCCCAGGTTCTGGGACTGGGGTTTATCAGCAGGAATCAGAACAAAGGGCTGAATGGGCAGAGAGGTTGGCCTCTGGGCCTTACTGTAGCGTATCACTTCATTTTCGGATGAACATGCACCTATAAAAAGTTAAATGACAAGAAGAAGAGACAGATGTTAGATTTACTTTACACATAACAAAATTTTTTCTTTTTTTAAGGATTGTATGCATATTTACTATATTTACTCTCCCGCTTAGCAATAAACCAAATCTCGCTTCTCCATTGCCTTACCCTTTTCAGTAGCATCGCTATCACAGTGCTCCTGGTTCAGAGTCACAGATGGCTGTGTGGATGCAGCTCTTGTGTCTTGGCACTTACTGCTATGTGGGCTACACTGGCTGGGGCACAGCAAACAGGATGTGTGGGAGAGGTTCTGGATGCTTTCTTTTGGGTTCTTCCTGCAGAGGCTTTTGTCAGAGGAAGTAGTGCCAACCTGGTAATGATAGGTCAGAAAGTGGGAGCAGTTAAACTCAATGCTGTGCTGTGCTGAGGGGAACCTCATTTCTATTTGTTGCTCCTCTTTATCCTGGTAGTGATACAGAAAGACAGACGTGTATCAAACACATGTGCAGTATCTTTACACAAGCCACTGGTACCACTTTTTAACATGGGATCCTTTCTAAAGAGTTTATACTGCAAGTTCTAGCTGAACACTGATACTGCAAGTATAAGTTATAAGCCATGTTGTAAACCTTTAATAAATACTTGTGACTATAAAACACCTTCACATGAGTAATCAAGTTGGCACTAGTAACTGGTAATAAGACATTAACAATGACATCACAATAATTTGTCTCTAGAACATGGTAATGTGTTTCTAAAAACTGATTTTTGTGACGGTGTTCTGCAACGGTTTTCCAGATACGAAGTGGTCATGTGGTCCATTTAAAATTCGTATTTGATTAACTTTATTCACTATTATTAATACTTAAAATATTAGGAAATGGTACCAAGACTGCCAAAACTTGCAAGAATGGTGTTCATTCTTAACCATCCTATGAAAAAATATGAAAAACAGGCCTATTTTTTCATATTATCTAATTATATATATAATATAATTATATATTAAAAAATCAAATCACCAAATTTGGTTTTCATTTGACAGAGAAAAAATGCTAACTTTATTTTTTAGATACATTTATATTATGTTGTCAAAGTTGAAGTTTTACGAGAAAGGCTGTTTTATTCCAACATTACCTGCTTAACCTCCTTGTTTTGTCCTTGTATCTTACGATAGACACAGAGGTGCTCAGAGGGAGCAAAGGGACTGCTTCTGCTCTGACCCTCGGGGCAGCTGGTGAGACTGCTCCAGGCTGGGCTGGGTGACTGGGAGGAGAGGTCACAAGTCACAAGTTTATAGTACTTCTGGTTGGTGCCCATAGTGAGTGTGGCCTGGCTTTGGAGACAGGCAGTCAGGTCTGACACCTCCAGAGAGGACAGACCTGGGGACAGAGGCTCCAGGGAGTAAAGATTACAGTTAGAGTCGAGACCCTGAGGAGACCAGCAGGAAGCACAAGGATTCATGTCAATCTCCTCTTCAGGAGGAGTGTGAACTGTCATGTCATCTAGTTGGCGGTTCTTGGTCGAAGTCTGTTGAACAGGTTGAAGATTGAGGAATACAGATCCCTCAGGCGACTGAGAGGGGTGAGTTTCTGGACTGCTGAGATCATGAGGCGTGGCAGGGTTGTTGCTTCTGTTATAAATAGTGCAGAAATTAACCAATACACCATCAGAGCTGTTACAGGAAGAGTCACTGACATACTCTGCGTGATTGTTGGACAACAGGTCTGGGAAACATTTGCGTTGGCTGTGGATGCAGCAGGATATGGAATCCTTCAGTCTATCTGAGTCCTGCTCTCCACAAGACATCATCATGATGCCAGATCTGGTCACAGGAAAGCACTGGCAGTCAGTGTGCAGTGACTCCAGCTGGCTGGGCTGGTTAATAAGCCACTGCCGCTCACTCTCACAACCCAACATGGTCCCTTCATTGCCCCACTCACTGTCCATGTCCCCATGGGACATTGTATAATTACTGGTTGCATTACTTAGTGGCCAATTTGAATTTCCATGCAATAAAAAAGATGAATCCTCATGATATCTGTGCAGATTATCTCCATCACTATATTCATCTTCCTCATCCTCATCTAGCTCTGGATTGGGAAGGAATGAATTGTGTAATCGCAGACGACCTCTCGCTGCAGACTTCTCTCTTTCCTCTGGCTTCAGAAGGGAACTTGTCTCCTCTGGCGATGATGTCGAGTCGTATCTCCCGCTACTGTCACTGGCCCCCTCCTCCTCCGCTCGGTCCTCATTGAGACTACTGTAGCTGCTCGAAAAATGTCTTTGACCACCTTTGAAGGCATGCTCTCGGTGGAGTGAGTCTTGCTCTGGAAGGGACATAGCTCGAGTCAGGCCTACTGAGCACAGACGGCCAGGTCTTTTGGCCGAACTGCACAAGGCTTGTGCAGGAAGTTTCCACGTGGGAAGCTGAACAATAGGGAAGTGGCACGCTATGAGGGTGTTCCCTGAGAGGCTTGATGTTCCAATCATACTGCTAGATGAGCGTGGACCATGGAAACTGCCTCCATGTTTTGAAAATGAAATCCTGAAATAGGAGAATAGAATAGAATCACTGTGATGAACCTGCTTTTATATGATATCAGTCGAACACACACGCAAATGGACGCATTCAAGAGTAGGTGTAGTAATTATAAGTGCTGAAAAAAAACCCCAGAACATTCAGTTACTACCTCTACTGTGTCAAGAGAGATGGAAAACAGACTGAACTTGTTCACACATGTCATGACTGTGTCATGAAAAGAAAAGTAAAGAAAAGTATTCTGTACTCTCATGTCCCTCTAATTAGCTAAATTACTGTGAAAACATATTGAATTAAATACACAGAGGCATATTTTACTGTTGCCTGTTGTTATCTGTTTATCATATATTTGTCATGTTAATATCGATCTCCCTGGTGGCCTGCTCCTTTTATTTTTCCAGCCTCAGCTGTCTCTGTAATTCAGGTTTCATCACAGAAACAGATTAAGGAAAAAACATTGCATGTGTATGTGTGATAATTCTCCAGTATCTGTAGATGTGAAATAGAAAAAGATAAGAAAGCAAAAAGAGCAACTTCAGGCTAATAGTCTGCTCCCTTACTTTACCCCACTTGTGCTCCTGTCACAGTCCTACTGTGTTGTCTGCTTCTGGCCCTCAGCACCCTCCATAATTCAGCCAACTCCTCCTCTCGCTATCTGGGCCAACCGCAGCCTCTCACACTTACTCAGATGCTCTGTAACTAGGGCAGCTGCACTGCAGAGATGCTCTGTTGGCACTGCTAAGAGTAAATACATTTTCACATCACTTTAGTTAATCCTAAGTGTTTGACCTTATTCTAACAGACTCCTTCTTGATATGTAAACACACACAAGTACAAAAACCTATACACATGCAGCTAGTGAGATCCAGCCATAAGATTCAACTACGAAGACTATTACTAAGTTGAAAAAATATCTACAAAGCATCTGCAAACTCTGCAGCATTAGACACCGTCGAGAAGACACCAAAATAAAAAATGATCAATTTATCTCTAATAATAAATAATGCTAGAATATAACTACACACTATTTACTGATAGTAGTATTCTAGTCTTTGTGCTGTCTGGACTGAAAATCAAGTTCATAAAAAGCACCATCTTCTGTTATAAGACAGTGTTTGTGTCGTACATCACACAACCATCAGTTTATGGCCTTCAGACTGGTGTGATCAGTCTGAGCATAACGTGTAAACTATCAAAACAAATCTGTAGCAGATGATCATGAAAACGTAATCCTCTTCATCGTCACATCACTAGAGTAAATAACATCATTGCTATGGCAACAAACAGTAAGCACATCAATAACATGCTTGCAGACAGTAACACCCTCTACAGCGGTTAAGACGGGTTTTTTTTACAACAAAACATATACACATACATGCATTTTAGCAGAATTATAATCCTGTTCCCAGCCCAGGGTTTTATTTTTGCAACGTCCACTTATTGCATTTATTTCATACGCTGTCTATTTTCGTGTCTAGTATCTCTGTTTGTGATCTAACCACACATCATTTTAGGTCTGTTATTTCTGAAAATAAAAAACACTACTTGATATATAAGTTCAAACATCTTGGCTGTAACTTGGGAATACAGATGTAATGTAATGTTGAGTACCACAAGAAAATAAGCCAGTGTAACTGACAAATTGTCTGCAGAGGACTAACAATTTCACTGCAAAGCGGATACAACTCTTCCACAAGTCCACATAACTTAAAGCACAAAACTCTAGGCTAAACAGTTCTGTCCTGTGTGTACTGGAGCACACTGATTAACTGAACTATTTCACTAGAAATGTCTTGTCAGGTCAAGTTAGCCAGTGGTTGTGGTTCTGTGCAAGAAGAGTCTGAGGCTCAGTGCTTGTTGTTATGAAGCTGCTCCTTGTTAGTGATGTCTCTCTGCAAGGAGACGACATCATTATAGCTCATGTTGATTTAAATTTATCTGACAAGTTAGACCTAAATCCAGAGTCAAAGTCATACAGGGGCAAAGAGGTGAGGAAGGTCATCATGTAGTGTTTTCATTTCACATTGAAATGCTCACAGAGGCTGAACAACATGCTAATCAAGAGATTCTGTGTAGGCTGCACATGCAGGAGCAATCCATGATATAAATAGCATCCGCCATAGGCTACACACACAAATAGTCTTTTTATCTGGTTTTTAAGTATATTTGCCAAAATAAAGTAAGAGTAAAGGTTAGAATGTAAAAAAAATCAACATACAACTGAACAACTGACTTCAAAGTAGCTGAAGCACATAGCACAACAATCATCCAGGCGTTTGCGGCATCACCACCGCATCTCCTGTTACTCTTTATTGCACATACCTACTTGCAAACAGCCGTCAGTTCACGGTGATACACATCCTTTCCTTCTAGGTGACTTTGATTTGCAGGTGCGGTTGGATCCAAAGTCACGAAACCAAACATTTAAAAAGAAGAAAAGCATGCGAGTGCTCGACGCACCATTTACGCCAAAGGTGCATTAAAAAGCTCATGTTTTCGGCTGTGTTACCTGATATCTGCCATTAAAATCATTCCATTTTAACTCTAATATAAGGTAATATGAAACCGGTCCGACATTGGGTTTCAGACAGACGCCGTGGTCCCCACGCCGCCGCTTCAGCACAGCTGAGGATGGCAGAGATATTACGTCACAACGGCTTTAGCCAATGAGGAGAGAGACATAAAGTATCCACGACACCTGGTTGGAAACAGTTAAAGAGCCTATAAATACACTCAGTACACAGATAAAACAAATATAACAGAATATGTGAAATTATGTCTGTATCATTTATAACTCACGAACAGAACAAAATAAAAAAAGACTAAAAAGACTGAGTTATAATTAGTAATTAAATTATTAGAAAATACAGCTACTAAGGCAAAAACAAAAACACTTAAGTATACACTATAAAATTATGATCAGTTTGTTGTTCTTGACCTGATATTGATGTTATGTCATTTTAAATTCGAATTTGTTATTATATAAAATAAACATAATTTAATATTCACAATTGGAAAAATAAATAAATAGATTTTTTTTTTTTATGTAAGGCGGAATGTTGCTGAGCCCCCACATCAGTAACAAATACTTGTCAATGCTGTTGAACTAAACAGAAGAGAAATGAGCCATAAAGTCATAACACTGTAACTCGAAACACTGTCTGACCTCTAAACGGTTGTTGCTACCGTCAGTGCACAGCACAGTGTTGCAAACATCCATCCATTATCTCTGAAGGTTTGCGGGAGTAGTGGACCCTGTCCTAGCTGTCATCGGGAGAGAGGCGGGGTACACCTTGGACAGTGGACAAGTCACCAATCTATCACAGGACCGATATACAGAGACAGACAAACATTTACACTTACATTCGCACCTATGGGCAATTTAGAGTCACCAGTTAATCTAATATCCATATTTGGACGGTGGAAGGAAACTGGAGTACCTGGAGAGAACCCATCACTGGAGAACATGCAAACTTTACACATATATATAAAGCTGTGTCAGCTTGCCCTCTAGTGGCAAAATCGAGCAGTGTTAATTAAGACGGTTGTGCAACATGTATCATTTCCTCACCTTCATTATAGGTAACTTTCACTTCTAAGTCAAAATCCATGTGGTGGAAACGCCGTTCTCTGATGTGGGTATCAAAAGGGCATCCTCACTAACCTAAATACAGAGTTTGTTTAGCCTACTTGTTCTTAGCAGATGGGTGCATGGGTGTCTTTCTGGTGGATACCTCATGTAAATGTTAACCTGAAACATATGAGCACTTGTGTCCTCTGGTCCACTTTGCATTATAGCAGTTGTGGAGCCTCAACTGTGGAGCAGTTGATCTGTGGGTTGTGAACAAGGAGCTCTGTGAGTAGCCCAGACCGAACTATTGCTCAGTAGTGTAATTCAGAGCATCACACTCAGTGAATGTGATCATACGGTATGTCCCAGCATCATGAGAAAGTAAACATCACAGAGTCCACTGTGTTAACCTGTTTAAGTGTTGGACTGAGCCACACACAGTGTTGCACTGGTCCGATTTCAGAGGTCGATCACCTTTTTTTTTACCACTCAGCTCTCCTGATCAACATGAGATACATCTGGTGCCTCCAAAACACACATATTGACATAGTTAAAAATACCCTCACAATTCACAACCCTACTGATATTTTTAGATTTAAAGTGACTTTTAACACCACAACTATGGCCAAGCACATATGTAATACTTATGCTTACTTGTTTAATTTTTTTTCATGTTTATTGAGCACTTTTGTTGTAAAAACAGCAGTACAAAAATAATATTTCAAAACATGTAAAAGCTGTGAGACAAAGATTGCTTAAAGGTAGTCAAGAACTTAGTTATCACATTTGATAAATAAACAGAAATATTATATATTATTTTTGTCAACCAAAGACATTTGTTTCAGTTGCACTGAAGGAGTGGATGGAACTGTGAGGAATATTTTAATTTGTTTTCGAATTAGTTTCACATCGAAAGACAAACAAATTTTGGGCAACACAACCTCTTAAAAATGAAAAATATATTTGAATATTTACATTGCTGACAGTATGTACAAATAAATATATAATGAACTGACATACTTTATTGATCTCCTCGGGGAAAATATTGTTGGACAGCTGCCAGACAGTACATGTCAGCAGTACTAGGGTTTCAGTGTCTTGTCCAAGGACACCTCGACATGTAGCCTGGTAGAACTGGAGAATTGAACCGCTCACCTAGGGGTCCACAGACAACTGCTCTACCCACTGAGCTACTTGCCGCCCCAAAATAACACAATAACCTGAACCAATAAACTCAGAGCACCTCACAAACTTTGCACGAATATTTGTATTTTCTTATTAAAAACATGTTCAGCTTTATACAACCTGTCAGATTTTTTGCCTGATTAAATTGTAAAAATCAATGTAGCTGTAGATGGGGCAATTCAGTAGTCATGCAAACTCAGCATTTATAGCTTTGTTTTTTTTGCAGTTCAGTGCCAAATCAGATTATGTTAACTGAGTCTGATAAACATCCAACATGTCTCCAATTCAAGACTATCAGAGCAGTAATTTTGAGACAGGTCACTTTGGTCCAAATGGCAGATGCTTGTTGTGTAGCTTAATGGAACCATGTTTGTGAATTTCTTCTTTAGGTCGAAATCCAGAAGGAACAAATATTTTTCCTGTAAAGATAAGGAGCAATTTTATTGCAGGGCAATTATTTGCTGACTTTGTCCACGTCAGGCAAAGTGCATGTGGACACAGCTTCACATTCTACTCAAATAAAGTACAGAGTATTGCATAAAGTGTGCAAATACTACAAAAAGCAACACTATGTCTATTCAATGTCACAGAATGTTATTTGGAGTAAATAATTTTTCTTATGATTTCATATGAATGACAAAATATCCACCAAAAAATAACTATAAATCATCAGAAATAAAATGTATTAAATGTTGTATGTGAATGTAAGCTGGAAATGCTGCCTACATACTATTCAGGCTTCATTGTAGATCAAGATAGTAGTCTTGTATGTACCTTTATTGCTTTCAAATACATCTATCTATCTATTCAACACTTCTGGCGAGCTCTGCTGTACCTGCAGTATTTTGTGCCGCACTCTAAGTGATCTCTGCAGCTGGCACCAACAGGCTTCATGCTGTTCCAACGCCACAACAGTGATCGTTTGGTCCGCTGAATCAGTCCATTCCAGCCTTTAGACAGAGGGAGTGTGGTGACCTGTAAAGGCAAAAATAATATCATTCAAGAGATCATGATGATTTTTATGACTTATTATAGTGATAAAATCCATAATTATAATCCCATCAAAAAAACAAAAACAAAATGGTTATTAACTTACCTGAGTGTCACATATCAGAAACAGAAAAACAGAAAAAATAATAAGTTTTTCCTTAAGAGTCTTCATGTTGTTTGCAGATCAAGTTCAAGACAGACGCTGTTCTGCAGGTGTCCTGTCCTGTGCCCCTTGTATTAAACGCTTTAATTGGGTTGGGGAGGAGTTAACTCCTGACAGACATCAAACATTAATTTGTCAATTTGTTATTTTCATAACCGAGTCTGAGGTTTGGCTAAGGAGCTGACCTCAAGTCAAAGCCAGCGATGCAAATCTCGATGCAAAGGGTCCTTATCAGTTTTATAATGACGACCACGGTCAAGGTTTATCTGCAAAGAGCCAAACTACACTTTAACCTGGTAATTGAGGACAATTCCACGTCGGAGGCTAACTTAAAACTTATCATGTCATGAACTGTAGAAATGTATCCATCCATCCACTTGAAATCATCTGACTGTGAGACAAGACTGAAACAAATTAACAGCAACACATGGAGATCATGTGCGCGCCACATGGAATGAACAAGGTCCAAGTATTGACCACCAGCTAGTTTGAATTTTGAGAGTGGTTAGAGAAACCTGACATATGAAAGTGAAAATGGTTTGCCAGTATTGGAGAAAAGAGGTGCAAAATGGACCATTACTTTGCCTTTGGGACATATTTTAACTCCTTTTCCAAAATTAATTAACTGTTTTTCACTGCTCAAAAAACATGTACAGCCTAGAGAATAGTTCAGCATTTTGGGAAAAATGCTTACTCACATTCTTCTGCCAATGTCTGGAAAGGGGATGTGTAACACAGTTGTGTCTGTCCAGTAAATATATGGCTACAGCCAACAGGCAATTAGCTTAGATTAATATGTATTAAAATTAAGTTCTCACTCGTGGGTTTATGAGTTAGGTGCCACTTGTCATGAACTTTCCAAGACATTATGATGATTCATCTGTTGAAATCACTAAGGGAGTGTGTATGTAGTGCAGCTATAATTAGACAACTTTCAACACGTCTACAAATAATAAATTCGTCAGACCAACATCTGAAGTCTGTTGTAAGGCACCGACGACTCATGCTTTATGGTCACCTTTATACAAAAATTAAAATGTGAGTTAAGTGTTAAGCACAATCAAATCATTTTGCAATGTGTGATGGTGAAATTATGGCATGCCTTTAGAGGTTGTGCAGACAACAAAGTTTATTCACGTTGCAGCAAATGACAAGACAATGTGCACATTTCAGATGTGACCTATCAGAAGTATGTAAACAGCGATCACAAGTGGTAGTAGTGTAAGCAATATTATCTTCTACACATAAAACACTCCACAAAATTAATGCAAGACAGCTTGTCAGCGATGGTATAACTGCAAAAATGGCATATCTTAGTGACGTGGTGTAGTGCTGGACAGAAAATAATTTTTATGGGAATGAATGATCCAAACAGCTGTAGCTCAATAAAAATGATTCTGTTTTTCTCATCACAATAAGGTGACAAAAATCTGGCAAAATAATGTTTAGAGATTCAGAATTAAACATAAAATCAGACACCATTTCCAGGTGCTGAAAGGTAAAACCAAAACTATTTTATTTTTGACAGTAGTGTCACTAGCACAAAGCAGTTATACAGTAACTTTAGCATAATATCAGTAGAAATCACACATTCATGGCAAAGTATTGGAATTACAAGAAAAATATTGCATGACATCCACACCTGGCAAAAAAAAAAAAAAAAAAGTTGTCATTACTCAGCTTCCTGTTAATCACCTGGCTGACTGTACTTCACTAACATATCTTTATACTGCTACTGTGTGAGTAATACTATGTGTCCGTTATTCCACATTATACTATTTACATGTACTGTAGATAAATGTGCTTACATTGAAAGCAACAACAGATCACATGGTTTTAAAAAGAAGGTGAACTGGTTCAGAGCTCAAACACCTCCAGATACTATAAGTCAATATCAAATGAAATATTGCCTGGAAATCCAACTAATCTGATATCAAAATGACTGAACAAATTGTAGGATAAAAAAATATGTTAAAAATAAAACATTCTGCCAGCTAGTATTGTGCACAACTACACAGTACAGAAATGGTGAAATGTTGATGTTATGAAATTATTACAGATTAACTTAAGTATTCATGTTATGGAAAATAATGGCACACTACGTTTTTGCTTAAACGTTTAGATTAGTTCTGAGCAAACCTCCCAGAATTTAATTTAATAATCCAAATTAGATTTGGTAGGAGACTTACATTAGTCCATTTGGGTTGTTTAAATCCCAAATTCCACACTTAAAATAATATTATAAAAATAACTAAAAGAAAGACACAGTCTGCTCTGTAACAAACAACTCAAGGACACAGTCCTCTCCACCTTGTTACACAACACCATTAGATTAAAAAGGTGCAATATGGCTAATCAGTGGAAACTGTTACTTGGGAATTAGTGGTAAAAACTACAGTTCCCAATGAACCCATCAAATGATGAAATATACTGCAAACCACGCAAAGGTCTTCTTCTCACACTTAATTTGGTCTATGATGAGAACAGGGGCTCTTGATCAGCAGCAGTGCTCTGAAAAATAAACCAGACACAAAAACGTCACCTAAAGACTTAGATGTAAAACATACACAATATTAATACAAAAGTGTTTGTTAATATTAACATTATTTCAGAATATATGTGAATTGACAGAAAATCAAAACTCACTCAAATTAAACAAAGTTTCTAAAAGATCGTTTATTTAAATTATTAATCAATTAGCCAATCAACAGAAAATTAATGAACAACAATTCAGATAACTGATCGATCATTAAAATAGTTTCATTAACTCACAAACCCATTTAACTCCATGTCAAACACTCACCTCAGGTACTTTCTTTTGACAAATCAGGAACATGAAGATTACTCCCAGAAGGATGCTTACGCCAATCAGCATGAACGGAATGTTCACCATAACATCCTGTTCGACAACAACCATTCTCAGCTTTTCGGCTGATGCGTCGTCAATGAGAACACTCTGAGAAGGTGGTAAGAGAAAGGACATAAAACACTGAACAAAGGAAACACTGCTAGTTAGAGCAAACAGTACACTTTGTTATTCTTTCATTTTATGTTTGTTGCCCATTGGAGCTAAGTTTATTACAACAGACCATAAAACCATAAGAAACTGAAAACCTAATCATGAAATTTAACCCCCACTGAACAGTGGAAATGGTAACATTGCAACTAAAATTAAATACTGAGTACTGAAATATTTACTGATATCTGATAAGTGATCAAAAACTCCAGATATTTAATGTTTCTGTCTGAATATGTAAACTTGAAAATAAATTGTTTGGGTTATTTGGGGTAAACATTTGAAATGACCTTCTGGAAATTTCAGAGAGCAAGTTAAACCACACCCCTTCATATAGATGGTGACATCTTTCAATGAATTTAGTGGAACTAAAATTTCAGTTTTTCAATTGCTAATGGATGTTTGTGATCTTTATGGCAACCTGGTTTCATGACATACCTGACACAATCCTGACAAATGTGTGTGTGTATGTGTTTGTACCTCATTTAGATAAACCACAGGAAGGACCACCGTTCTCACATTTCCTGTTTGACTGAAAAAATAAGTAAATAAATTGCAATGTTTTACCTCCTATCATTATTATTTTCTTGCCATTGGTAATTTGAACATTCACCCACGGATTCATAAGTAATTAGCAAATAAACTATACAAAAAGATGAATTCTGTTTATACCTATGGGGCATTTTTAGTTGCATATAGTTTGGCAACACATACTCAACATCTGTTAAGTCGAAACTAAATAATATCTTGATGTTTGTCCATTCAAATGCCAAGTAGATGTACAGTGTAACAAGTGAGCCACGACTGTCCAAAAGTCCATTCATAATGATGATGGTGGCCAAATTGCTTTGCAGTTATCTAACTGGTAAGCCTACCCAGACAATTACAGATTCATTTAAAATCAATGTGGTGACGGGGCTTATGAAAAAAAGAAGCAACAGCCAAACACTGATGAAGACAATGAGCTCATTACCTGAAGGTGGGAATTTTTTCTACATAGATGTTGACCTGCATCCGCTTTGCTGCTTGCAAAAGGATGCCTGTTAGCTGCAAAACAAAATAAACTTTGTCAGGAAGACATGGTTTAAGAGAAACTGAACAGTGCTGAGCACAGAACTACACTCACACTATTCCCTCTTGGTATGAATATTTATGTCTTAGTAGTAATTGAAATCATCCAATCTTAAATATTTGTCGCAAAAGTATGTGAACCTCTAGGATGATCAATTACATTGAAGAGAAAATCAATCAATGGGATGATAATCAGACGTGAGTCTGGGAGGCACTGCATTTAAAGAAGAGAAATCTGGGCCTTTACTAACAAAGTCTGATCCGCAAGGATATTTCTGAAGCCCTTACAAGAATGCCTACCAGGCTAAAAAGGCTTACAAAATAATTTGTAATAGTTTGGACCCCACCAAACTGACTGTCAGGCAGACCATGTACAATACTGTTACCTTCACCAGGAGTGAAGACAATAATTTTTAATAGCACGGCATGTAATAGCCCAGGAGGTCACAAGGAACCCCAGAGAAACATCTAGGAACCTAAAGACCTCTCCCACAATAGCTAATATCAATGTTTATGATTCCACCATCAGGAAAACAACAATGGTGTTCAGGGCAGAGTTGCAAGGAGGAAGCCATAAATTCCCCAAAAGAACTCTGCTGCTCATCTACATTTTGCTCAAGGCCACGTGGAATCCAGCAGGCTACTGGAAGAATGTTCTGTGGACAGATGTAGAACTTTTTGGCTTCAATGTTTGGTTCCAGCAAAAACAATTGTATTCTATCGGTGAACCATGGTGGACCATGTGAACAGCTTGCTATCATTGATGGGGCTTAGTTGTACAAGCAAATTCTACAGGAAAATGTTAAGGTATACACGAAGCTGAACACAAAGGTAATCGTGCAGCAATTGTTCTACCAACGAACAGTTAAAGCAGAAGAAATGTTTTGGAATGGCCAAGTCAAAGTCCTTAACCTTAATTCTGTGGAAAGACCTGAACCAGGCCATGTAAGGAAGCCAACCAACAGCACTGAGCTGAATCTGTTCTGTAAGGAGTGGGATAAAATGCTTTATCTGCATTTATCAGGATACATCTTTACTGTGTGTAGACGTGTTAAATACACAGCTCTGAAGCTGGTTTGGTCTACCATGAAGTTGTACATGGAATCACAACCCAATAACAACCCATTAATAACAATATTTCTGACAGAAGTAAAAAGGACTTTGATCAGTTTCAATAATCTCATGCAGTGGCCCAGCGAAGATTACAGGCAATTAGACAGATAATTATGGTACCGAAAAGAGAATAAAGAGACAAAACAGTAGCTTGTTTACTGCATATGAAGAGTCTTGATGCCAAGATTTTAAATAGATGTTCTGTGAAGTAAGTGAATTGTTTAAATGTAAGTGTATGTGCCACAGAAGAAATGTAATGTTGTAATGTAACGATGCAAAACACAATGAATGAAAAACATCTGTACTCTTCCACTTATCACTTTGCCGGACTAAGCAAAACATGTTGCAACTTATTAGATAATATATTCCAAATTGTGTCAATCCATATATCTTTACAAATATACCATTACAACAAAAAAGGAGTTAAATAAAATCTTCATACAAAGCAACTACCGCATGGCTGTTAAAGAATTATAACAATCTAATAAAAACAAACATAAAAACATAAGTCTTATAAATAGACCTCAACTTATTTATTATTACACGAATAATTACGTCTTTATAGTCAGTAGTGTCATATCCAGGACCAGAGAAAAATGTTTCCACATTTTGTAATAAGGTTAGTGCATTATGAAGAATTTATTAGTTTTTATTGTTACAACTATCAGGAACCATCCTTTAATAGCTTAACTCGTACAGAACAACTTACAGTACACTTCTCTTGTTTTCCTTTTGTGATTCATCTCTCAAATATTGTTGTTCACAATATTTTATATGGATTTTAATTTTCTTTCAGTGTTGACATGTGGTGCAAAATACCACCACTGACCCAAAACACAGCAAAATAAAACTGAATATCAGAGATGCTGCACTAAGGTATTTGATGCATCACAGGATATAGCACCAAACAGCACCTGTACATTTATATAGGTAGTGAACACTGTGCTCCAGGAAGTGTTGTTTCACAGGCTCAACTACATTATTATTATTACACATGATAAGAGCTGTCAGAGCTTATCTTTGGTGACAGCTCCGTACCAAGTAACCCGCTTTAATTTTTAACCACTGTTTAAAGAAGTTCTTTTCCACTGGCTTTCACTTACAGCTGAGATAGTTTGCCATCTAGTGGTAAAAATGAAAGCCATATTTTAATGTGTTCAAATCAACTTACAACACTGCAGCTTTATTTTTCTACATAAAAATAATAAAAAAAATTATAATTTTATACAAAATAAAACATATTAACAATGTCAGTATAAAAAGAGAAGAAAGGTCCATAAGGTGTAGACAGTTGATATCTATTAAATAATAAAGTTGTAATTCCTACCGGAGTGATATCAATGGTAGTCTCGTGCTGCTCCTTATTAGGTTTCATACCCAACACATCCTGAACAAACTTCTCATCTGCCTGGTAGAAGTGCGGGGAAGACATGATGATGGGAGCTCCTAAACACACCAAAGATTCAGTCAGAATAATATTACAGATGTTAGTAAGTAGCAGATTCATATAAACAGCAGTTCTGTTGCAGAGCTAAGACTACATTCACTCACAATGAATCAGCTATCTGAAAAACATTCACCGAACAATGAAATACTGTGTTTTTTCCCACCCATAAAAAAACAGCAGCATAATGTACTTCCCACCATTTTTACAAACGCTGACATTCAGCACGCCAGAGCCCATACAATTTCCAGCAGGGACACAGAAGCCTGCATTGGCTGGGTTCACAGTCAGATTGGCAAACACCATGCTTGGAGGACTGAAGCGATAACCGGGAATCCCCTTCACTGTCACATCCTCCTCATACAGAGCGTACAGTGACCTTGGGAACAGAGTCAGACGCTGGTTAATATTTGAAGGCACAAATCGATTCTGTGAAAGTGATTGTGCAACAAAAGAGGGCGAGTCTCCATTCATTTTGTACATGAGCCATGTGGCAAGCAGATTTACTAAAAACTGCAGGGACCAAAAATGTTTTAAAAGAAGCGTTTAAATGTTGTCTTTAACATTTTAGTGGCTCATAAATGTCGCAGTTACTGGACCTGTTTATGCTACACCGTCTTTTTTTTTTTTTTACATATGAACAGTCTAACATTAGCTGCAACATTACAATAGGAAAACACTGACCAGCCATGCTAAGACAGGCTAAACTAAGGTCCTTAATCCAGGCTTGATAACACATTCTTTGGATCATAGAGGAGAAGCGGCAATCTAGAACCAGGCCATATACTGTATAGTAATACCACAAAAATAATGGACAGCATAAGAGGAAGCAAAAAACCACACTTTACTGACATCACTTTCATATTAACCACAGTAAAACTGTTGAGTACAGCATTTAATGCTTACTTATATTTAGACAAATAATAATAATACCAATATTTACCATACTATCCAAACAAAAATAATAAATAACGTACTGATGATTAGTATTTCATTATTTGGTGCTTGCGAAGAAACTTTATTACTTAGTTTTTCAGAATCCTCTGTGAAACAGTCTACATACCTGCATAGGTCAGAGGAGAACATGTAAAGTGTCTCATCCTTAGAGATGACTGGATGGAAAGATGCTCCGTTGGTTCCATTTATCATATTGCACTCGTCAGATGTCCACCAGTTCAGCAATCTGCATGCATACACACAATAACATAATTCTTATTTAATAATTATTATTATATGATAATTAATTATTATTAATGTATTTGTTTATTCAAGGTGATCACTTGACCACTTCACTCATCTTCTATGGGTGAAGGGGCTGCTAACTACTCTGTTATGCAAGAAGTATCTGTTTTAAATAAATAGTGGTGGCTTGCCAGAACTAGCCCAGCGAAAGTTAAAGTTGCTGCTGCTTATGCTGAAAAGTCAGTAAGTAAATTAATCAATTTCACCAAATGGTGAATTATTTATTTAAGAAAGTTATGATAATATTTCATGAGGCTATAAAAAAATTGTAGTGTTGAGCTGCTCCCCTGAGCAAATAATAACAGTATACTGACAACGTATAGTCCCTAATGAATTAAGTCTTGTACATTTTCCTGTCTGATACCAATACAATGACTTGCCATCTATCCATTTAAATTACACATAATAATTCTCACTGACTGGACTAACTGAGCATTTTCTAATGGAGGTGAATTAAATTATTTCAACCTTTCACCCTTCCATGTATCCACTCTTGCAAAGTCCTGGTAATTTTGCTGGCCAGTGAAGAAAACATATTCACCATCATTGGATGCATTGCTCTGTCAGAAAAAAGAAATAGTTTCAACAAACAGCTCTCACATAAAAAAGCTAATACATACAGAAGAGAATAGCTGATCCCATGGGAGACTGTACAGCCTTTTTTCACATTTTATAAATATGAACACTCCAGTCTGAATTACACTAAATATAGAGTTAAGTATTTAGACCTTATAGAAGAGCCCAAAAACATCATCAAGGTCAGGTTTGAAAATTTTCAGGGTTTTGAGCAGGCCATCTTCATATCCCCACAGCAGCTCTCCCACTGTGCAAGTGGTGAACAGGCCTTGACCAGTGCCCCTCATGTAAGCAGAAATCACATTGGCCAGGACAGAGTGGTCCTTGAATCTCTCCATCACCGCCTATCAAGAGAGAGGAAAGAAAGGGGTCTAGCTGTTCAAGAACATAATAACTACTGTAAGCCAATCAAACAGCACTAGCAATTCATAAATGTACAAGATTTGGCTCACTATAGCAGGAATGTTGACTGTCCTGATGAGGTCACTCTCTGGACCCCGGGACATGTTACGCTGGAATATGTAGGTTTTATTGTTGACAGCTGCTACTGTAGTGCCATTATCTTGGAAGTCCACTTGTAACATAGGCCGGTACTCTCTGTGCAAAAAAACCCCCCACAACAACTGGGTTGAAATGGAATGAAATTGATCAAAATCTGAGACCAAAATATTATATGAGAAACAATGCTACCTTAAATAAGTTTGTTCATCAGTCTCCTCAGGTCTCACACGCCATATCAAAAATGTTACATCAGAACCAAACAACACATGAAATTAGGATGCCACTTTCTTTCCGTGGCCAAGAGTCTCACATTTGCTATACAGGCAATATCTGCACCCCAGATTACAAAAAAAGACTATAAATAAATATTAAGTTATGTATTCAAAAGCATGTATTTCACTTTTAAACAGCTGTTTCTTTAAAGTGTGACTGCCTAAAACTCACATGGTTGTACAAGGGTGATTATCAACTTCTCAAACTGCTCCAGTTTAGCTGATTCACAATAGAACATTTTTAACTGTTTGACTCAGCTTCCAGTATAAATGCAAACTAAAAACCATCAGCTGTGTGGTCTAATATCTACATTGTACCAAAGATGGGTTTACAGCATCACATGAAATTCAACAAGTATGCAATATGTGACTAACTGGGTGACAGGCTTTTCATAAGGCACAATGACGCTGAACTAACGCAACGAAAAGCTGTTTTGGCAGAAAATAAGGAAGGAATAATATAAATATCCTGTGATCAGATTTGCATTTTTCAGAGAAATGACCTGGCAGCCGTACAAAGCTACTGTGTCTGTCTGTGCTGGGAGAGGAGAGACAAACAAACTGCCTCAAGCTGGCCAGTGACAGGGCCACAACTAATATCCTTTTGCATCAGTCTCTGCGAACTGTCACTGTCACAATAGGAACACATAGGTTTAAAATATATTAATAAGCAGTAGTATAATTTGTCTCAGTAAAAATGTAAAAAATGCTTTAAGCATGGTAAGCCTGGACAAACGCCTTTTCAAAACAAAAGCACAATCATACATAAAAAATGGACTTCTCCCCAGGCTGTGTGTGGTAGTTGTGCTGCCTTAAACACTTTAATCAGATTACGCAGTGCGGTCACACATTACACTTTTACGTTTACGTAAGCCACAAAATACCACAGCTGTTGTTGTGATTCTCTTAGAGAATTTTATTTTAGGTCCATAACATTGTACAGAACCTAGAAATCTGATTTGAGTATTGCTGAATGCTTCACAGGCTTAGTCTTTGCTTGACTTAAAGTACAGTCTGTATCTTTGTATCACTGAGTATTTTAGTGGATAATTTATTGATTGGGTTCTGCTTTCATGTACACAACTGGCCTGTGTATGTCTGAGTCCTTTCTTTTCTCTTTGAGTTTCAGCTTTTCAATCTAACCATCAGATTTTGTTTCCTTGGTATGAGCTGTATATGTTCAACTGGAACAGGTTTGACTATGACACAGCTAAAAGCTTGGTACTCCCAACAAAAACATTTGCAGAAGTGGCTTTTTTTAATTTCAAATGATTCACTAACTCGATTATGTGGCATCTTCTGTTAATTTTGTTCAGGTATGATATTAACGGTTTAGAAAGGCAAGTGAGAAATAAAAGTTAAGCCTTTGTCCGGTTCTCTCTCGCCTGTATGTATATGGTCCAATCTCCACCACAGCGGGTCTCTCTCCATCGAGGACCTCTAGGGGATTTGTCAGATTGAAGAAGTAAAACTGCATGTAGATAGGTACTGGTGGATTCTCCCAGGCCTCAAACGCCTCTGTGCCATTTTTCAAAACCACTTCCTGTGGGGAAGTAGAAAAGAAGCATGACTTAAGAAAGATGATCCTCTGCTGACTAAGCTGTGGTCACATGATGTGACAAATGATCCATCCATCCATTTTCTTAACCGCTTGTCTTCGAAAGGGTGCTGGAGCCTATCCCAGCTGTCATCGGGCGAGAGGCAGAGTCCATCGCAGGGCCGACACACACAGACAAACAACCATGCACACTCACAGTCACACCTACGGACAATCTTAGAGTCACCAATTAACCTAACATGCATGTCT
>JAUMHL010000015.1:13136744-13171508 GCA_032362345.1 Sandelia bainsii
GTCCAGTTGCCATTAAAAACCGTTTTTTTTTTTTGAGATAACCATGACCTGGATGACTGAGAATCTTCACAGATATTGATTGACATATTAATAATTATTACTTACATAAGATTCAGCCCATTATGCAAATTTTGGAACAAATGTAATAAACACATATTCCACTAGATGTCACTGTCTTCTTATTTACTGAGACTTCATATCACTGCTTAGATTCTTTGTTACTATAAACCGGAGTTGAAACACTTAATGAGCACTTGATTTTCTTTTCTTTCTTCCTTTTTAGATATACACAGAAATTCCCACATTGCATAATTTCACAGATGTGCTCATGTGTTTGGATTATATTATATTCTCACTTTCTACCTTGTGATTGCTGTTTATTGTTAAACCTTTCAGACAAGTGTTAATTCACCTAAAGGCTTGTAACTTCTTTTGGGGGAAAAGAGATAATGGTGGAGTAGTACTTTTCTGCCCTTGACTTAAGAAAGTGATTAGAATGGATAAATTTGTTTTACAATAATTAAAACATCTGGATACTACAGTGGCATCAGTTGACCACTTTTGGTTTGAATTGGCGCTCAGGCTACACAGACATTTGCTTCGTTAAAAGTTACAACCAGCATTGAGAGGTCTGTGGTGGTGATTTAATATGAATTAATGTCAGATTTTGTGGGAAATACCCCTTTACTGAGAACATGAATGGGGGCATAATGGAGAACAGAAGAGGGCTCGCTCGCCCGCCGCGGTCACGAGAGCACTGGGGGAGTGACGTCACTTTCCTAAGCCGGGCAACGGCCGTTGAGTTCCGACCGAGAGAGAGAGAGAGAGAGAGAGACGGCAGGAGTCCGAGACCAGCTCAACTTTTACCGTATGCGGGCCGAGTCGGACCACTGTGGAGCCACAGACACACCGTTTTCTTCTCCTTTATGCGTCCTCCTGCTTGATTTAGCGTAACGACGGCTCGCTGTTTGCGCTCCGGTTCTCCAGCGCCTGTGGGGGGTTTTTGGCACAAAAAGCGATTTTGTGTCAGTCTATGTGTTCAACCGTCCTGCGATTCCAACAGGGTAAGTTTAGTGTCTCCTGTGATTTCTCACCGTGTAAGACATTAGTCTGTTGGTCGTTTCAAACAAAAAGCCCCATAACTAACTGTTTGTGAGTTAAACAAGCAGCTCCTGTGTTTAGTCTGACATTAAAGTGTTTTGTGTACAACGATACAGTCCCCGCGCCTCTCATACTTTTAGTGCTGCAGCTTCTCTCAGGTTTGTTCTCAGGTAGATCCATGCATAACTTCAATTGTCTGAGAAAGTGTATGAAAACAGATAACTACTTCATAAGGTGTAGCCTGAACACATTGATGGTTTCAGTGTGTGATAACCAGACTTAATTCATGTTTAAAACTAGTTTGACAGTGCAGTAGTGTCCTAGAGTGACATAGGAGTGCGATATATGCATACACGACGTAGAGTTTCATATTTACACAGATCTTATCTTTTCACGTCCACTTCTCATGGTTCAGATATTAGGTAGGCTACAAAGTTCTTCCAGTGAGAGACTGCTGATACTGTACAGTAAATATCACCATGGATTCTCATAAAGTTAATATTTTCTTCATATATGAGACAAACAGAGGTCTACACCTCATCTACATCATTGTGCACATGCAAAGCTAAACAAAGTCTAATTAATGCTGTGCAGTTGCAAAGATGCTCACATTGTTTACATGGTGCCCTTGGTGGAAAAGCAAGCAGAAACAGAAGACCCTGCTGAGAATGCTCGCCAGGATATTTTGAATAACGATGAATACGTTTAAGGGTAAAATCACTGACAAGCCATGAAGAAGTGAAACTGCTTCAGGCAGTGCATCCCCAAGGGGTTTGTGGTGATTTAAAACATCCTTACAGGAAACAATACAAACCCGGATACCATTTTCAGCAACAGGTTTAAATTAGATTTGCATGTGTTAAGCTGAGTCCATTTGCAAAACTGCCCATTACGTGGAGATAAATATTTAACTGTAAAAGTTTATGTGTAATAAACAGCACATTTCAGTTTTTCTAAGGAAAGTGTTGATTTACCAAAGCTGCAGACGACTGCGACCATAAAACCCTGCTGCTGCTGCGCTTCACATCTATACCTCATATCAATTGTAACTTGGGTAGATGTGGCATCACTTATTACTTAATAAGTCTGGTAGCCTTTTCAGAAACATTAAGTCACACGAGGCTGAGTTCAAACATCTGTGTGTTTTTTTTATTTTTGTTCCCCAGCCTTGACTGAGTGTTTTAGCAAGTGACTGCATGGACCAGACTGAACATGAAGAGCCTTAAAGCCAAGTTTAGGAAAACTGATGTAAGTACTGTAACACATGTTCATGGCTGTGTCAAGTGTGTGCACATGTGTATGTCTGCACAGCTGAGTCAGTGTCTGTGTATGTACGTATGAGTTGAACAGCTGCGGATGATTTATGGCAGATTCTCTCAACGTTGGGGTCATCGGCAGCCCGTGGCTTGTTGATATTTAGTTGTTTGTCTTAGAAGAAATAAACTGGTTTGGAAAATAAAATAAATAGACCTTAATGACAAGGACTGTGTAATCCTTCAGAGCTTCCTCCAGGCTCTGGTAAAAAGAAAAAGTTTGCCGTGCTCGATTTCACATGACAACTTGTCGGCTCTAATTGTGGGTGTCATGAGAATATTAGGACGTAAAAACCGGGTCGTGACGTTGCGAGACCATGATTTGTGGTGTACACTGTTCATAATCAGGACCACAAATATTTGATCCTTCTGACTGTGAATCAGCCTTTAGGGAGGAATTTCTCCATACTAGTTCAGTCATTCATTTGCTCACAGTCTAAGATATTCTACACTCACAGGAAGTGAGGCGTCTCCACAGCGCCTGACTCATATGTTGTCCCAGTGACTCGAATGACACAGACAGGAAGAGTCTGGAGGGTTGCTGGATGAATGGGAGACGTTTTAGGAGATAGAGAGAGGGTCAGAAAATGAGAAGTTAGTGACTGGAATGAACAATGGTAACACAATGAGAAACTTGGTTCATGTAGACAATTTCCCACGATATTACGAATGTGCGGTTAAACAGCATGATCTTTTGAGAGAGAGAGAGAGAGACTGAGCCACATAAGACTAATTAGGTTTAAAAAAATATGGATCATGTAGAGAGCACAGCTTCTGTCATTGAAGAGAGACCCACCTACAGAACATCTGGAGAAATACAAGTTCAACAAGTTTATACACAGTATGGAGGCATACCAGAAAGATAGCTATATTTACCAGTGTTTGGTTTCATATTTAACAGTATGCAATTTTGCATGACCTTTAGCCTAATATTAATGAATAAATGAAGTGAATAAATGGAAATTCACTCAGCTATGTGGGAGTACAATAGTGTCCATTGTTCTAACAAATGTTGAGTCCAGGATTGGGCTGCAAGGTCACAAGAGTGAATAAATGGATGATGTCTGCCTCACCTTTACTCTGTGTTTTCCAATCTTACTGTATTGTTACAGTACGATTGGTAAACTGTATAAGACTGAGGCTTTTGGAGTGAAATGCTCATCCTCACTAAAATAGCCAGTCGTAGGCGGCATGAGAGAAGAAAGGCAAGAGCAGTGGATGTGAATGTTGCTTAGAAACACGACTAAGCAATTTCCAGTCATGCATGCCTTTGCAGACCTCACACCCACATACAGTGTCACACTTTGATCACTTGGATGTCTGATGGAGTCTCTTGGTTTGTCTTTCAATTGTAATAAATCACTGTTTTCATTCTTCCTGTTCATTTTTTGTCTGTGTTTGGAAAAGGAGACTACTGATGTGTTGTGCTGACGTAGTCATAGTTGACAACAGTTTTGATTGATGTATTAATTTTTGCATTCAGTCAGATGTGTATAACAAAATTACAATAATTAGTATTTTAATACCTGATCAGACTGTCAAAAGCATGTTTTATGCTCATCTGGCCCATCATCCAATCATCCATCAATATCACACCCTCAATGTTTGTATGTCATGTTGTGTATTTTGATTATGTAGAGTCAGAAAATGCTGTATTTCTGTCTGCTAGATTCTGGAAACATGTGTCTTAAGTATATTTTAAGAATACAGAGCAATTGAAATATTATGTATGTGAAATATAAAACCATTATGCTTTCTTTTAATTACACATAGATGCCCCAGGATGAACTGTGCCAATATTTTACTGCAAACATGGTGATTAAAATTAATGGTCACAGTTAAGGTGTGCAAAAAAAAAAAAGTTTCACAGGCCAGCATGTTTATCCTCTGAGCCCATAGTCATTACTTTGCTTTTTATAGAAACAGTGAACAACCTTTTTTAATAGAAAGAAAATATCTCTTTGGTTCTGTTTTAGGCTTTGTGTGTTAGTGACAGATTACTCAGGAATGTTCCCCCCAAAACCAGCCCGTCAGTTTTTAACAAAATAACAGAAATGTAATGCTTTTATAAATAGCTAAAAAGGTAAATAGTGAAGTCAAGACATTCCCAGATAATGTGTAATGGAATGTGTGTTTTAGTGTAAAATCTTTACTAAATGCTTCACTTTGAGGATCCTCCTCCAGCCCATTGAACTGAAAGTGTCCGATAGCCACGACTTAATACAACCTCTCCAACATGAGGCCTAAATAAGATAGAAATGTTAAAAACTGAGGAGAGTATAGGATGTGTTTTTACTGTAGTATGATACAGGCAGCACATGGCTAACTGTACAGAAATGGTCTGATGATAAAACAGTATTTTTCAAATGTATGGACTGCTCATGATTTAAATGTACAAAAGCTAGAAAGACCACAACATAAACATTTTAAACACGCAGTACTAGTCAAAAGCTTGAACACACCTTCTCATTCAGTGTTTTTCTGTTATTTTCCACATTGTAGATCAGACATTGAAACTATGAAATAACACATATGGAATTATAAGCACAAGGCTTTTGCTTTGAGCTTGCTGATGACTTACATATTAACAGCCTTAAAAACTTAACTAACTAGATCATCTTTGGTTAGTTAAACCAGTTTCATGAGGTAGTCACCTGAAGCGGTCCAACTCTTCTCATGTCAGCTGGGTTAAGGTCAGGGGATTGTGGAGGCCAGGTCCCCTGATGAAGCACTCTGTCACTCTCCTTCTTGGTCAGATAGCCCTTACACAGACTGGAGTTGTGTTTTGAGTCACTGTATTGTTGAAAAACAGATAATGGTCACAGAAATGCAAACCAGATGGGATAGCATGTTGCTGCAGGATGCTGGCTAAGTGTGTCTTGAATTCTGAATAAATCACAACAGTGTCAGCAGCAAAGTACTCCCACACATTCACACCTCCTCCATTCTTCACGGTGGGAACCACACATGCAGATGCCATCCGTTCACTTTTCCTGCATCTCACAAAGATACAGCTTTTGCACTGATGTGGGATTTAATATGAGGTGCTGTTGGTGATTTCTAAGAATGTTAACACTAATGAATTTATCCTCTGCACTGAAGGAAAGTCTTGGTCTTCCTTTCCTGGGGCAACTGACATTCATGTCTCAAAGTAATGATGGACTTAGGTTTCTCTTTGTCTTTTGTGGCTCTTGCCATAGTCGAATAGGATTATTTATTGTTTATCAACACAATAGGCAGAGCCGATGACATATTAAGAAGCTAAGAAATTCACACACACAAATAAATCATTCACATATCATTCCACAAATTTTTGATGTTGGTTAGTTAACTGTTAATCAAAAACCTTTCCAGGGGTTTATCTCATCAAGAAGTTTAACATATTGTTAACATTTTGCAAAACTGTCATCAAGGAAAACGGTGGCTACACTGAGGAATCTAAAATATTTTGCTTTGTTTAAATTTTTTTTTTTTTGCTCACTGCATAAGCCCATGTGTGTTATTTCAGTGTTTGATGTCATGAGCTTTCACATGAATCTACAATGTAGACAATAACAGAAGCAAGAAAAAACTACTTTTGACTGGTATAGTATAGTATAGCCAGCAACAAACTCTTTATTCTTCATCAAGAAGGCCTACCATGTCATAATAGACATATTGACTCATTTTAGGACAAGCACAGGTAACACATTAATGATTGCTGCGAAGTATTTAAATGTTCCTGTAGGCCATACAAATGGATCATCAGTTTGTGGAAGCCCTGGAATTGACAGAACTAGATAGATTACAGCTAGAATACAGTGTTTTTACTGCTCTCACAATTATAAATGTCTGTTATTAACAACACCATTATTAATGCAGCCTAAAATCTCTGCAAACACGTAAACACTTTCATTTATTTCACCTGTTTAAATACACCTGGCCCCCACAGGGGTCAAATGAATGAAAACTATAAATTTTAAGTTCTATTCCACATCATGAATTTTCCAAAACTGATAAATATTTAATGCTGAGCTGCAGGAATTGCATAACAGATTATGGACAAGATGTCGAGAACTTTCTATAAATTGCAGTGGTGTAACAGATGATAGTTGCTCAGGTTTGAGATAAATAATATATACACACCTAATTACCCTTTATATCATTAGCTATTACATGACTCAACCTCTGATATAGGTTGCCTGATTCATTTCTAAAAATTCAGATAGTAGCAGTTTTTCTTATTTTAATTATTTTAGTACCCTGTATACATTGATTTTTAGGCTACTGTTTTTATATTTCTAATTTTACTAAATATGTACGTATTTTTAAATTTTGTGCGTTTAATGCCTGACTCTAAATCAACTTCCACATACACTATACCATTTCACAGTCTAAAAGAAGATGCTTAAGGAAGGATTACCGTTTGAGCCTAATTAATTTCACTGCTCTTCTTTACAAGTTACACAGAAATCTATGTTTTGCTGTATCAAAGGTGATTATTACTGATAGGAGAGATATGAAGGTCAGGTTATGTTTGTTATCAGTGTGGTCCTGTGAGACTCCACAGTGCATACTGTTAAGTATGACAAAAACATTCTTCCCACATTATGTTTGAAGAATAATAATTTAATTAATTATTTACCAGTTATTCATACATTCAAGCTGACTCAGCAGAATGTGTCACCAGGTCAAGTAGATCAGCGTCCTCAACTGCTGCACTGTGAATGCCCTGCAAGGCTAGGTACTGTGAAAATGCCACCTACGCTGAAGGTGCTCGCGCATTTCAAACCTGAATATTAAACAACAGCAACATTAGTGCTGCACAGAAGATTAACTGTGAGCTCAAGTGAATATGTGATTTTCTCATAGATTATGCAGCAGTAATGATAACAGTTTTTTTTTCTATGTTGGAAACATTATGGCTGCATTGCGATCAGACTGTTTCCCCATTTAATTTGCCCACCAAAATTCTGTGCTTGCAAGTGCCTAAGAGGGAGTAACACCAGTGCTGCATTATCAGACTCTGAGAGTAGGTGTGTATTATGCAAGGTCAAAGTGAATCAGAGGAATTCCTGTGAAAGTGTGTGTAATGTGTGTGTTTTAAAATGTTTGCATGTCTGAGAAATGCAAGACTCTGTCTGCACTTAAGTGTTGTTTCTGTTTGTCTGTGCCTGCCTGAATATGTCTTTGGAATCCATCACTGACATTTTGGGATTCGTTTGTGGATCATTGCTGATAAGCCTATTTTTCCAAAGAGTCTGTATAATGAGGGTGTGTGTGTGTGTGTGTGTGTGTGGACTGTTTAAGACAAGCAGACAGTGTAATCTGGCTTCTGGGAAGGGGTTTGGCAAACAGCCACACAGAGAATTGCAGACATTCTGCAGTCTGAACAATCAGAAATGGTTTTGCTGCACTGCTTACGTCAATAAGCACTGGTTGGCTGTTTGTTGTTCAGATGAGACCTTGTTGGTTTAATTGAAATTCAGCTTCCAGAGGAGCAGAGATGGAGGCAAAATCTTTGTAAAATTTGTTGATGAATAACTAGTTTTGCCCTTGTAGTTATACTTAGACTTTAGATTAGTTTGAGACTAAATTTTTCAAATATGTGGGCCAAACAGCAAGCCTTTATCGATGAGGAAATCTTTATTAGATTCAGTTGGAATAAGGTTCTGGGTTCACCTTTTTGTGTGGAATTTGCATAGTCTTCCTGTTCCAGTGGGTTTTCTCCCACAGTCCTAAAACATGCAGGTTAGGTTAATTGGGGCGAAGGTGTGAATGTGAGTGTAAAGGGTTTTCTTTCTCTGTGTGAGCCCGGTGTTACACTGGTGACCTGTACCCTTCCTCTCACCCAGTGACAGCTGGGTCTGGCTCCAACCCCCCTGCAACCCTCAACAGGATAAGCACTGTAGATAATGGGTGGATATATTTTGCAGATAGAATATTTGAGTGTCATTACTGACACCAAATTGAGACATTTCTTGCTACCGTTATTTGATGAAAGACGTGTTTTTACAAACCCTTGTTTACAGTTAGCAAAAGAAGATGAGCATCTTAAATTATACACAAGCACAAAACAGTTGTTGAGTTTTGAGAAACAGCCCTAAATGGTAATGTAATTCTATACACACAAAAAAAGTATTCAATCATCATTATACAAAAGGTTTTTTTGAGGGTTTCTTGAAACAGTTGTGTATACTTAGTCTGAGAAATCTTAATTAAATCTTGTAGTGTACATTGACCCTTGAGACCACATTAACAACCCTGCTGTTGTAGCAGAGCTGCTCAAAATGGGTTAATTTGCTTGGCCTGTTATCCCGCTCTCAGCCCTTTCTACCATCCCCCAAGCATATTACTTAGTGGTCGTGCTGTTATGCACACACATACTTATGCAAACTCAGTCTGTCTTTGTTATTATCTGTTTATTCTATTGTAGACAGTGAATGTAGTATTAAACCCTCACCCAGCGATTCATACTGTAACACTTCTTAAACCTACTCTCCCAGCTGCTAGACTAAGCAGGATTACTCAAAGCTTTCTCACACACATACACATACATACACACACACACACACACCGCTTTCACATTTATGTGCATAAACCAGTGTCCAGCATATGTGCAGACAAACACACATACACCCCCTCTCCTTATCATCCAGTCTGTGCGTTTCTAATTGAAGTGTGGATTATGCTGTCTCCTCTCTCTCTGCACAGTTGTTTCATGACTGCTTCTTCATCCAAGCTACATGACACTGTAGACTAAACTGTAAGTTTATTGTTGGCTGTATTTTCGAATGTATATAACTTCAATTTAGGTGTCTAAACATTACAGGCATGGTAATGTTTATACAGAATGATCCTACTTAGTAGGACTTCTGGATGTCTGCTGTGTTAAGCAGAGCAGCACTGCAAAGAAAATCACATGCTGATCATCTGAAAACATTTCTAAAAAATGTGTTGTGCACTTTGTGGTTGAGAACATTAAACTATAATATTTCCTTGGCTTCTTAGCACATCAAGGAAAATACAACCATTAGAGAAAAATGTTACATAAAAGCAGAAACATGGCTCATTCACAAAATAAAAGATTAATAACAATGCAGTAATGTAGCAGTCTTTCAATTATTATTATTTTTCTTTTTAATGAAACCCAGGATAAAATATCGCCACTTGGCACTGTTTGATTTGGTCCAGTCTGACTCGGTTTGGCATGGAATGGTTTGTTCTGGCTTGGTGTAGTGAAAGGATATCAGTACTGGGAGTGACAGTAAAGCCTAAGGAAAGCCCAGCATTCATCCGAGAGAGAGGAGATGGAGGAACGGTGTGTGTCTGTCTGTGTGTTGTCAATTGTCAGCAGTAGTAAGTGGAACAGTGGAAGGGATAACTGTGAGCCTGTTCAATGTCCATGTATCAATGGTTTGGGATGAATACATGTACATAAAGCCAATGCAGACAAAGAATAATAAAGGTTATTTGGGTTCATTTATTAGTTAACATTTATTAGTTTTATTTAATCATGACGTCAGGAGGGTATAAGCGTCATTCCAGACAATAATATAAAGGTCGATGCTTAGGTTTCGTACAACATAGTGAACCATCTGCATTTTCACTATTTTCTGAAAATTTCTGAAGACATGCTCTCTTAGGTGCTTTCAGCACTGCCTTGTAATCATCTCGGTACTGAGATAATGAGATTACAGAACTGCTGGTTGAAAATAAATTTAGAATTTTAAATATGAGTTTTCTAAACTGCTTAATGTGGCACATTCAAAGGGAGCACTCCTTGTCACGAGTACAGTTTCCTTCACAAAACTGGCTAGTGTTATGATGAAGAGTTATATCTCTGTTTGTATTATTGTACTTGGTTACATGCAGTGTGTTGATGGTTAGTTAGCAGTCAATAGCAATAGCCACTTTGCTTATAATCTTAAAGTTTCACTGTTGATTTTGTCCAAAGGGCCTTCTATACAATCTATCAATCTATCTATCTAATCTATACAGTCTTGCATTAGTTTAATTTAATTCAAGGAAAGGCAGAGAAAAGGGGATTAAGTCCTGTTGAAACATGGATCCCATTAAAGCAGGAACTGCCCATGGGACGTCTTTATTCTGGATTGCCTATGTACATGAAATACAGAAAACAGCCAGGAAACTTGTTCATCAGCAAATACATTAAGCATTGAGCATGGTAAACTGAGGCGGGTGTGATCCTGGTGTCTGTGCATGTGTTTGCATGCTCATTAATGTGTGGCTGTGTGTTTGCTCATGGGCGTGTTCGTTGTCTGCTGACATCAGTGATCATACTGCTTTGTGTGTGTGTGTGTGCACAGTATTTGTGGTAATGAGAATTAGTTTGTGGAGGTGTGAATTTAAAGTCCTGATGTGGTTCGCAGCTACACGTAGATGAAGCAATAGTGGAAAATACAGCTAATCACTGGTAATGATGGCAGCACCAGAAAGACTGACAAAAGCAGATAAGGTGAGTGAGGAAAGTTCAGTGGAAAAGGGGTGGGGGTTGTTAAGAATAATGAGGGATGAAGACAGACAGAAATGAAAAGAAAAAAATGTGCATGTAAAGGAGGAGAGATTGGAGATTACAGGAAAGAAAGTGTGCAAAAGAGAAATGTTTTTTGAGTGAGAAGGGCAGTCAGGCTCCAGCCCCCAGTTTGGTTCAGACGGCTTGTTTAGTTTGGCCTGCACTGAACAACTGGAACAATATTCATGCTAGGAGATGGATGGAGGGAGAGTTAGACTCTGTTCACCTGAAAAGCTATGAGAACTTTCCTTCATGTGAGACCTCTGGCATTGCACTGCTTCATTTACTGCTTTCTTCCGAGAACTGTTTTCACTTACAAATGTTTATGAGATGTGTTTTTAGTTCTGTCTTATGATTTAAGTGACAGACAGTTTTATGGATACAACGTTGAAGCAAAATAGTGTGAATAATAGTCTTTCTTGTTTTAGGTTTGTTGAACAAGGTTTTGTTTGGAGCTCAACACAGTGTTTGTTGAGGCTGTGTAACTAATGTTTTACTCTACTTTGTGTGTATGTGTGAGTGTGTTTGAACAGCCTGACAGGAGTGAACAATACAGTATATTTTTGCCTAACTCAATTGAGCATAATGAGGTTGGTTGCTTTCCAGGTTCAGCAGCATTTATTTATAGGGCAAGAAAGGCTATTTATGTCAGGAGGAAGTGCTGCGTGTGGGCTATTTTTTACTGGAGGTCTTCTTGCTCCCATAAATGTGTCATGTTGGACTTCTGCATCAGCTCTAAAAGAGACAATAACAAAGCACATGCTACTATGGGTTTTACTTTTCAAGAGTCAGGGTGGCCTCATATTGTTCCTGTAACTATACAGGGATTTTCTGAGAGGAGCACAAGAAAAGCACTAAAATACAGGTAATTGGAGAGGTCACAGGGAAATGTTTTGAGTAGAGGTCGACAAATGTGAGTCTTTCAAGAGCCAATACTGAAGTAAACTGAAGAGAGGAGAGGCAAGGATGGCAAGATGACAGTTTTATTTGCTTTCCCTCTCTGTTTCTTAGCAACGGTGCCCTGTCAACAATGTTTTAAAACAACAACAATATCACATCATATATTTAATTTATCAGGTAAATAAATTGTATTCACTAGTGCTATTCAGTTTGGTTCTCATTGATGTCTGTAAAGGGGAACTCCACCAGTATTACACATCAAAGTCTGTTTACAGGTTTTGTGGAGTATATGGCTCATGTTAAAAAAAAAAGTTGTGCACAGAGTCTTGTGTGTAGAGATTGGTAGCTCCAGAGAGAGTGACGTAAAGTCTGACAAACTGTTCTCAGTAATGTCTCTTGTATCAGTGTCAGTTGGGTCTTAAGACTACAAGTTGGAACATAAAAAAATCTGGTAACGTGGTGTTAGAACTAAGTAATCCTACCAGATCTCAGTAGCTCCACTCCTCATTTCTGCCTGAGACGAGCAGCTCAAGGTTAGCTGCTACTAACATAATGAACTTGAATTGCGGTATTCTTCTGACTGTTGGCTGGTATTCATATATGGACAATGTACTGACCAGACCAGTGTTTGCTTCTTTTATAATGAAAAATGTTTAGTGAGTAGAGGGGGATGCCAGCAAAATTGCAGTGAATGTAAAATAAAGTTGCTAAATGAGTCATGATGTAAATTTATTTCATTATCTAAACACTGGGTCCAGATTGGGCAGTGAAATATAGGAGTATTTTTCATTATGAAAGCAACCATCTGGTCTTTGTTTAATAGTTCCGTCTCCTAACTCTTTTATTCTGGTTTTAGTTTCAGAGTCTAGTAAACTATTCTGGTGTGTGTGTGTGTGTGTGTTTGTGCTCCAGAGGGCAGTAAGCGGTTTCAGCTGTGGTCCGAGAGAAAGGATGTATTGTTGGAAGACATTTGAGCATCTGCTTTGTTGTAGATAAGGGGTTTGAAGTTAAGAGCCACTGCTGATCAAAGGCAAATACATTGTAGATATGTCAGTCTCTGTCTTTCCTTTGTGGTTTTTCATTTTTGTTGTCTACATTGTTCACTCTTCCATCATCTCCTATACTTCCTGATTGTACTGCCCTTTTGTGTCTCTAAACCACTCTCTCAAACAGACAATATTTTTGTAACCTTTAGGGAGGTTATTCCCCTTTGGAGGTAAATCCATGTTGTTATCTCTCATTTGACCTACTTTTCTTTTGGTATATTTAGCTTTATCTCTCATCTCTACATGCATTCCCATAAACAACGTATTTCTCATTTACACAAAAGACAGCTCTGGTTTAGTGTGTGAATTGGAATTGAGGATGGTGTTATGTGTACAGTCAGTTCATCTCTCTTAAAAAAGTGTTTTTAACTAACAGCAGCACCCAGTTGTTATGTCTGTCTGTCCAACGTTTCAGTTGATAGGAAGATTTCCTGACAATTACTGGTCCAGTCCCCGTAACATTAGAGATTTTTAGGATTACCAGCAGCAGGTAAAATTTCAGGTCTAACACTTTAATCCATGACAAGGCATCTGGAAAAGTAATTGTTGGATTTCCATTAAATTTGTCATGGATATGCATTGTAATTTTTCTAATCTTTGGACTTCCTGGGAAAGGATTAGCTTAACATGTGTTTTCTTTTTCAGTTTCACCTGATCTCACAAAATAATCTGACAAACAATAGAACCATGAAGGTCTTCTGGTCTCTAGTTTTATGAGCTTTTAACACTTAAATGTGAAACTAAGGCAAGAACACTGAAACCTACAGCACTGTCTCTTTGATCTGTGATTTTGTAGTGATTCAGAATGTAGTGAAGCCAAAGAGGAAAACCCAGAAATAAAAAGAACTAACACCTTTTTATCTTCAGATCAACAAAAACACAATTTTATCTTTTTGGAGGGAAATATTAAATGTTTTCTAGAGTAAATGTTTTTTCTGTTAAAGCTAAACTGTACAAACATACAGAATGTAATGTAGAAATTAAGGTCTCCCCATTATAGTTTGTTGTTCCCTCAGAGAACTCATGAATTCCTTCCTCTTTTCCTTCTATCTTATTTCGCACTAGGGGTTCTCGCTCTCTTGGCCTTGTGCTTGCAGCTAGCGTCAGGCCTGCACAAACAGGAAACACTTAGTGTTATCACCAAACTCTCTGTGTGTCTTAATGAGTGTCCAGCTAAGGACAGAGAGGCAAGAAACAGCACCCTCCACACCCTGATCCCACTGTAAACACACTTATCACAGCACAAGAAACAAAGAAGGAGAGCCTGAAGGAGAGGCGAGGGGACAGGCAGTCAAGGAAACAGAACTGGAAGCAAGATAGGAAGTGAAATGGACTGAACATCTTGTACATCATGAGGAGAAGGGCTGCAGTGGTTTTTTTATTAACAATGAATTTGCTAATTATTGTTTTACTTGATTAATCACTTACGTCTGTAAGTATAAAATGGATAAAAAAACAAAACAAAATAAAAAATACCCACTACACTTTCAAAGCTCAAAGTGACTTTTTCAAATTATTTGTCTGCATTTCTTCACAAATTATGTTTTGGCCCACTGATTCGTTTTAAATAGGGGCCAAGACATTAGAAACACCCTTTCACTCTAGGACTGCTCCACCACCCGCTATGACCTCAATAATAAATTCATATTTTGTTGAGCCTGGGCCTGCACTGACTTTGCAAAATCTCTTCCAGCACATGATTATTTTATCAGCCTCCCTGTGATGACACTAGTCATGTATGCAGCCAGAACTGGAGCAGTGCATTCCGCTCCACTTAAACCTGTCTATTACAGTGTAGTCTAATGCTATCTATGACATGCTGCTTTATTGTGATGGCCCTTCATTTTTTTTGTTCAGCCTATTAAAATCATGCTACACAGTACATCAGTCTTTCCTCTGTAATTCTTTCTATTAGTGCTGGACTTTGTTTTGGTATAGATTTAAAGTCCAGTCCAGTTTTTGTCCCATATGCAGTTCTTGCTGATAAGATCATGAGAGGAGCATTCATTGCAGACATCAACTGCATACTTGCCAGTTTCTGGATAATGATGTTTCCTTCATGTTAGTATAATGTTTAAGAGCAAAAACATTCACCTGTCAAAAATAAACATGTATGTTTGCATCTGTTCCAAACAAACCATACTGTTACCTTTTAAACTAGATATTTTCTGCTATAGCTTCTTGCTGCTTTAGAGTCGTGCTCAGTATGAGATGGATAAAATTAATCATGAACACTGGAGGAGGTGTGCTTCTGAGACACAGATGTGTGAAAAGTACACCAGGCTGTGCAGAGGTTGCATACTAGTTTATCTGTTATACAAGCCCATTTGTGTAATAATAGATGATATGTTAATAAACAGAAACAGAGCATATTTCTTTTTGATAAAGAAGGGGAGTGGTGACTCTGCACTCTAGACATAGTGGAAGTTCAGATGAGGTTGCGTTTTGGGTAAAAGCTTTTGCAGAGTTGTGTACTTTGAGTTAAACTTTTGCCAGCAAAGCAGTTGTTATAACACACAGGGTAGTTGGGCTTCCTATGCTTTTATTTGCCCTAAATATTCAATGGTTTCTTGAGTCAAAGCAAATCTTTACTGAAGCAAGTGTCACGGAAACTGCCTGTCTGGTGTTGCTATTTGTAATGACAGTAGTATTTGTAATAACAGTGAAAAAACTCTGAACCAAGTAAATATGCTCATATACCTGGACCTGAATATATAAATGCTGCTATACCTTTTGTAGTTTCCCTTCAAAACTGCAGTCTAATTTTATACATTCCAAGTTACTGCTCACATTGTCCTCTCAGATGAGACATGTCTCTGTAAGTTGACCGTCTTTCATGGCATCTCTGCTCTTGGGTGGGTATATTTTAAAGTTAAACTTTGGTAGCAGTTTGATTGTATGCTAAACTGTATGGCCTTTTAGCCTTGGAACATGTTATCAACACAGTTCTGCTGCAGGATTACGCGCAGTTTTACCAGTATTTTTGCCTTTTCAGCATCAGTCTGTGTCATTTGTGACACTCCCTGCTGATTGAGCTAATCTAAATATCATTTTATACCCAGAGATAAATATTTGATGCCTTAGTGAAACTCAGGAACTGGGATGGCCAATGTCATGGGTAAGATCTCTGTATGTCTCTGTATGTAATGTTAGAAGCTGTATGAGGAAAACAGACATTTGCACTTGCAACAGACATTAGAAAATAAATAAATAAACATGGACTAGGCAAGAATGCAGGTTTACATATCCTGGTAATATCTGGTTTGATCAGAGCAGCCTCAAGTAAGCTGGGCTGGTGCCTATTCAAGCAAGTACTGAACAAAAATAAACTGACAAAATGACAAGTGACTCGTCAGTCACTGGGCTAACATAGAGTTTTCTTTCAGGGTTAGATAGTAGAAATGAGAGGATTTAGATCCATCTATTATTCTAAACATTAATGCAAACAACATCAGGAGTGTCCATTCCCAGTAAATAATTGGATTTGACATCAACAAAGAGTTTTTTTTTAGATCTTATAAGTTACTGATCTATTTTGGTACACACTACACAAGTAAAGCTTAAATGTAACTGTTGTAGCCAGATGAAGTCACATTAAGAGGAATTTCATCATCTGTAAGATCTGACTGCTCCTGTTATTCAGTCTGTCATTTATAGTAGTTTTGTTTGGCTTTGGTTTCCGGATCACAAAAGCAAGTAAGTTCCACCCTTTCTGATGTCCACATAACAAGATAAGGAGACGCTAAACAAGCTCTGGCTCTGTTTCAATTACGTGTATTGCATAACGTAAACAAACTGATTTTATGTTTTCTTTGATGATTTTGGTAAAAGTCATGTATCTACAATATTCTTTACAAATTTCTCCACTTATTCCTTATGTCTATTAATCTATTTGTTCTCAGTTCTTTTATCTCATAAGGGTACCTATTTTAGTGTTTGATTGCCTCAGTGCCCTTCACGGTTTTCTCAGTGAAAACAAAGTCTGCTAACCACTGCACCATATGGGATATATTCTTTACAGCATCAGCTATCGCCTACTTTTTCACCGCTCACTAATCATTATGACAGATTCACATACTCTGACTTCTCTTTTTCACTTTCACTGACATCCCCCAACCCTGCAGTGCATTTGTTTTGCTCCAGACGGGTTTCCCTTTGGAGACTGTTTTATAGAGGTGATAAGCTACCCTGGTAGGGCAGTCAGTAGTCGTCTACAAACCCCAGGGTTGGTGGTTCATTTCCTGGTTCCCCCCGATTCCTGGCCCCATGTCGAAGTTTCCCTGGACAAGAAACTAACCCCGAACCATTGGTGCCTCAAGGGGGCTGCCTGTCCACAAGAATTTTCCCAAGGGGATTAATAAAGTATTTATTATTATTATTGTTATTATTATACATGGAATAAAATTGTAATACACTAGGGAACTGAGAGACACATTCACAAATTTGTCAGCATACACATAAACATTCAGAGCCACTGTAAATACACATACAAATAAAGACATTGAGAGTTTCTGGAATATGCTAATGAACATGCTAGTAATCTGTAAATGTGTTATAATATGTTAGTTATATAGTCAGTATGGCCAATAATAATGGAATTGTGCTATCCTCTCTGTGCTCTTCTGTTTTTATTTCCACTTGATTAGGTGTCTTGATTTTTTACTACTGTACATGTGTTATAAAGGAAGCTTTTCTCTGATGCTATATTTATTTTCATGCTAACTCTAAACTAGGCTTGGACATTTTTGGATATATGCTGATGTATGCCCATGTCTGTTCATCAGAGAACCAGGACATCTGGTTGATTAATGTATCTTTTTCTGTCAGTGCTCAGCTGTGTTTCTTTATATCCAGTCTGTTATTTCCAGTCTGACAGAGAACTTTCTTGTCTTACACCACCTCCTAAATAGCATCTTTTACTTTAGTGCTTTGAAGTCTGGATCACTGACTTATACAGTATATATCTTAAGACTGGTCATTTGCTTACAACTTTCAGAGTTCCTTGTAAAATAAGCAAGAATATTTCTCCACCCTCAGTAATCTATTAAGTATTTTTCATTTCCTTATTGGTGCACATGAATGGCTCTGTGGCTTAAGCTGCAGAGCTCAGTGGTCATTCTAGCTGTTACAGTGACAGGAGGGATTTTATAGCACTGCATGTTTCCAGCAGCTGTGCAAAATGTATTGCAGTGATTGCATCTGGGAGTTGGCCACAGAGGCTATTTATACAGTGTATTGCTGTGTTGGTATATTGCTGTACTAAAATAGGGTACACTTTGCCACCACAAGTGTGAGCCAGAGAGTTCAGCGCCTTATCATGTGTAGGTCAGTAGGCTATGGGGTCAAATTTAATACAGTACTGCATCCTAATATGCAAAGGGGGTTGCAGAAAGTGCAGACTGCTAAACTCGAGCTGCAAACATGGTTTGGGTCAATGGGTTAATTCCCCCCCCTTACTCACTCAGGTTAAGGAAAGTGATTAATTCACAGCCTGCTCCTTTAAGATCAATTTCCTTTAAATACATTATCTAGTCTTTCTTTGAAATGTTTCATTCTTCACATGATTAGATATTATATGTTTATAGTCACAGTGCCTCTTTCCAAGTTTGATATTACTGATTTTGGTTTGTCCACATATATATAGTTTTCATGTGTTTTCATAATGTAATTTAGGGCACTGTGGAAGACAGCTCTTAAATCTTGCTCTGTTGTATGTGTGTCTGTGTGTCATCAGATTGCTGTATTGCAAGGTACTCTCTGTATGAGATCATGCTTGAAGCTTTCCAATAGCTGACTTCTCTCTATCTGAATAGCCTGGCAGCAACACAAATGTGGGGCCATTTGGTTTGTGTATGTGTGTCAGTGCACGTCCACATTGGAATTTGCTTATGAGTGTGTGTGTGTGTATGTGTATTCACATATGGAAACAAATGTTTTGTGTAGGCCATAGAAGAGCCAAGAAAACATTCTCTTCCTCTGAGAAACATCACTCAGATTTAGGACATCTCAGCCATTTTGGCTGCAGAGTAAGGTTTGCTCATGTCTGAAAACAGCATATTATTGTTAGGAATGTACACGTTATTTCTAGGAAGAAGTTAAATGGTTGATCCTCACTTTCATCAATCATCATAGTGATGATCTAATGTTTGTCTATAGAATTGTCTTTACATACTAAAGTTACTCTATCTGAAAGGTATCCGCTTCAACCTCCTGGTTCTCCTTTCCCAATGATTACATTTGATAGCAGCTTTTTGTATTACGTCATCTCTCTTATTTTCTGTTTTCTCATTTTTTTCTATCTCTCTTTTTCTGTCTCTCCTATTTTTGCAAATCATCTGCTACAGGTTAATGAGTGGAACAAAAACGATGAGCGCCTGCTTGCTGCGGTGGAGCACGGTGAGGCAGAGAAGGTGGCGTCGCTTCTCGCCAAGAAAGGTGCCAGCGCTGTAAAGCTGGACAGCGAGGGCAAATCGCCGTAAGCAGGCTTACACTTATCTACAAAAAAATAAATGTAAAATTGCTTTAGTACGGATTTACATAACAATCATTGAATTTTACATGTTAGCACATTATCGACACTCATATGTTCAGTGTTGTTTACACCAATTTGTGCCATGGGGACAGTAAAGTACTGTATGTCGTGCTAGTACAACTACAGCTGTTTCAACACTATCTGCAACTTATCCTGCACATTAACTTCAAAGATCTGATAAGAAATTGTTAGTATGAGTGTTGTTGTAAGTGTATTAAATTTCAGGGAAACATTATCCAGCCTTGGTGGTTTTTGTTTTTTCCTTTGAATTTAAGGACGTAACCATCTACATGAAATAGGTCTTGGGCATTTGAAACTACTTTCACGCTCCGTAGCATAATGCTAAAAATGATTGGCCACTCTAAAAATACAGCCTTTCTAAGAGTTTTTGAAAGGTTAACATTTTGCAACCATTCCTTCAGCCTCCCTGACGTGCAGAGGTGGAGGAGCTTGTTGCCTCACCGGTTGAAATAGTTGATAACACAGAGGCTCAGTGTTAATATTTGACCCCTTTCTCTTTCTGAAACACAACACCCGCTGACCTCAATGTGTTGAGCAGCTCACACAGGGCCAGGAACATCAAAACACAGGAACTGATGTGGAGGGAAACGAATGTGCAGATTTTTACGTGGTGACACACAAACACACAGGCTTTTTATTCCATACAAGTTCACATCCTTGACTTTTTCTCTTTGTGTGACAAAATAACAGAAACACACATACAGATGTATACTCACAGCCTTTGTAAATCATGATGAATGTGGTGGTTTGGGATTGTAATGCTCCAGTCTTTTCAGAACATACAAAGGAGGAGTCTACAGTATCTCTATGGTGATAAAACCTGATTGAAAGGCATGTGGGCATAGTTGCGTGAGTGTGCAAGTGTATGTGTGTATTCTACCCACACACCAGGGGGAGGCTGGGCATGTGTAGTGTTTTTTTTTTCATTCAGCTCACTGAACTGGAAAGGGGTTGTATTGATTGCCTACTGCACACATACGCACAGACAGACACGCACAAGGCGGCAGTTTTTTGCATATAGTGTCATTTTTACTAAGGGCAATCTTGCCCACAAGGCAATGTTTCACTTCTTATGCTCTGGGCAATACAAGTAACACTGATCTGTGGTCAAGTTTGAATTCTAAAAACTGTCTGTACAGGATGCTTTTAATATTTGTTCATGAGAGCTGATCAACACTAAAAATTCTTATATATCCTCTTCTTGTATATCCTCATAAAATATGTTCATTGCTTCCTTAAAAAGGCATTTACCTTTTGAAAAAATAAGCAGATTATCAATCCTGCTGAGAGTTTGTTAGGATGATTGCCATTGGTATCTGTATGTATTTCTGTACATTAAATAAGAAGCTACAGCTTTTGTGATTATTTATAACTACCGACTAAAGTACTACATTACTGATTTGTTCTCATATTGTTCTTTGCTTTGGTCTTGTGAACAGTCTTCACGTAGCAGCCTCACGTGGTCAGACAGACTGCCTTTCTGTCATCCTAGCTCATGGAGCTGACCTGTCAATCACAGATGCTGCAGGTATGTACAGCACTGTAGGTAAATACAGTTGTGGTAAATAGAATGTGAATACTTTAGAATCATTTGTGTCTCTGCATTAATAGATTTTTTTCTCAATATATAAAAAAAACAAAAATGTCTTGGGTTAGTACGGTTATTATCTTATTGCATCATTGTTATTTGGGGTTGGACTTAATGAATTTGTTGATTTATAATTTCTAATACCAGTGCTTTATCCTAAAAATGATTTTTGTTGTTTTTTTATTTTTTATTTTGTCCAATTTGTATTTTTCTGTATTTGGTTTAATAAAAATACTGTTTTTCTTGATTTATTTTCAGGTTTTAATCCTTTACATCTGGCTGCCAAAAACAATCATACCGAGTGCTGCAAAAAGCTCATTCAGGTGAGGTGGATAAAGTAACGAAATGTAATTTGTCTCTTTTAGAATCATTTTTAAAATTTAAACATAATGGACTGAAATGGCAAATACTACAATGTTTTGCTGCAATCTCATGTATTTATAATGTGTTGGCAGTAACAGACAATATGGTCCCACTTTATTGTTATGGTGCGAAAATACCACACAGCAGTTTATTTAATATAAATGTTTGACATTATTATTGGTTTAGTGAAATATTTAAATGTGTTATACAACAAAAAGTGCAAGAACAAGAATTTTTTGATCGTCTTGGATGCATTACTAGGTGCAGCAAGGTTTGAAAGCAGGAACATGAAATGCACCTCAAGTCTAAATGGACTTAACTATTCTGTTAAGATGTCTACAACCAGCCAAGTTCACTGCTCCATTTCGTCTATCTGCTGATTGTGTGTGTGTGTGTGTGTGTGTGTGTGTGTGTGTGTGCAAATCAGCAAATCACACACACACACAAAGACACTGCTCTGATTTGCTGACCTGACTGTCCCAAGACAGTTTGCAGCATCTCAGCACCACACACCTGCCTGGTCAAACATCCATTCATTCAGTTCTGCTGGTAAACAGAAATATTTTTGGAAACCTCTAAACAGCTTTTTGTCTAAAACTGCAATGTTACGTTCTTGTTTACCAGTGGTCAACAGATCAGTCAGTGTCAGTTAGTTTCTCAGAAAAGAAACATTCTGAGCTTTGATAGTTATTTGGACACGTTTTGTGACATTATCGAGTACGTACTTGGGAAGTTTTGAAAATCATTCAGGAAAATAGAATTCACTAAATTGGTGGACACAGTACAGCAGCTAGATGAAGCTGTTAATCACAAAACAAGCACATAAATGTACTGCATGTCATTCATAACTCATGTGAAACATTCATTTGCACATGTAAATCTTTCTGTTTCCCCTCCAGTGTAAATGTCCCATCGATGCTGTAGACAGTTCAGGAAAGACTGCTCTGCATCATGCTGGTAAGTGTGTCAGTATCCTGAGAGATAATTAGCCCGTTTATTGAAGATGAGTCTGCTTATAGAATGATGAAAGAAAATATTTTGTGAGGTTAAATTTATTTTATTTGGATTAAATAATCTACCATATTTGGAATTAAATGTGATTTAAGCCCACTTAGTGTGAATCAAAGGTTCCCATATTGATCTTGCACTCAAACCAAAAACTATAATATCTCTGAGTGATGAGACAGACATCACCATTGGTTATTTTTTCATGAGTCTGGCACTTCTACCTCTAAAAATTATGTTTTAAAACAATGTCTGCCTACACTGAATATGACAGATCTGAGCTTCTGCTCAGATCTTACAGTGCTGATATTAGTTGACAGAGCTGTTCAGGTACATTTTTATCAATGTTGCACTTTTAAAGTAGAGGCAAAGCTCTGTAATGTCATTGCTACAGCTATCACTACCCTCCTTATGTTTTAGTAGATAGTAAACAGTATTGTTCCACTCATTTTTAATCAGTTTGGTCTTTTGGAAATGAGTTCTTGCTAAGTTCAGACCTGGACCAAACTGGATCGAGATGTTATCTGTGTGCTTCTCTTTACTGTCTGACTGTTGCCTTATTTTATTCTCAGCTGCCAGTGGGAACATCCCGACCGTCCAACTGCTGTGTGAACTGAAGAGTCCCATCAGCCTGAAAGATGCAGTATGTACTTTCATTATTACTTCCACACTTTCCTGCTCAGACATATTTTTCTTGGCAAGACTTTAACAGGCTGAGAAACAAAATAAAGGCCACAGAAAGGCTCCTTTCATCACTTTCTCACTTGTTAAGTGTTCTTGGGAGGCAAATCGACGTTTTTATGATTTGGATTTTCTTTAGAATTCATCTTTCTATATTTATTTGCTTGTTTCTTAAATTTCATGATTTAAACCAATTAAGTAAGTAGAAGTAAAGCATTATTATTATATAAGTTGTCTCTCAGTTTTTAATCTACAATATATACGCTCCTCATTAACTTATTTTGTCCTCTGTTTTATGATTAATGTTATTCTGTGTGTGAGGTAGAGGGTCATTGTGCTGTGGGAACTCTGCTCTGAAGCTGTAGACATGTGGGCTCCATTGCAGTGACGCTCCATGGCTCTGGTTTTTACCCAGCTAGGGTGTGTTAGCAGGGTAGTGTGTGTAAAAAAAAAAGAGCAAGTCAGAGAAAACATATGGAGAGGAGAATGCGTTGCACATTCATTGCCCTTTTTATTATCACACCACAGCTAATGTGTTGGAGATAAATACTCGCTCATTCAATCACTCACAGTGATCTTTTAGCCTATATGTGAAGACGTCATGCCATTTGTAATTAAAATTCGTTGCAACCTCATGCTTGTTTAAGCTAGTGACAAGTTGGGTGCTGTGGCTTTTGAAATGAGCTCATGCTACCCTTTTGTACCAGTGGCTGCAAGGAATTTAAAACAAAGTACAGCTTTCTGAAATCCTGCTACTGAAGTTCTTACTAGAACTAGACTAGGTAGTATTTTTTCTTTACATGTATCTTTCAAATGTTTCTTCATAATCATTAAAAAATTGAATTGTTAAGCAAAAATTATGTATTGTTTTTGCTTTTATGCATTGTGGTCACAATTTTGATGTGTTCTTCAGACTTTTATATGTGAGACATTTGATACAGCTTCCACTGAACAGCATTTACTTTTCCAGCCACAGTCATCTGCAAATGTGTGTGAGAGATTTGAGCAGCTCTGTCTGCTGTTAGTGGACATATAGGCTGAGAACCACAAAGTTGTCTGGAACTTATTGCTGTTAATGTGCTGAGGAGCAATAGCAACACGCCAACATGTTAGCCTCAAGCATACAACATGGCTATAAGACATATATAAACCTGATCTGTATCTGACCTTGCTAAACATACACATACAGCAAGATATTGAAGGAAAGAAAGAAACATCTGCCAGGTCTTACATGTGTGGGACAAAGAATGTTTACGGAAAATCAAGGAAATGTAAACTTAGCTCCGAGACAGTGGTGCTATGTAATAAAAGCCTCCTTATGTTTGCTATTGGGGAAAAAATCTCAATTACATAAAAGAAGTTCTGCCTTGATATAATTCACAGACGAGCTCTGGTAATTCTTTAGCAACCAAGTGTTTGGATTGAGTGAGTCACAAACTCTTGGAGGTTTGAGGAAGAGGAATTGCCCAGCAGGATGTAAAACCTCAACCGGCTTCAACAGTAAAATGCTGTGTACGCATTAAGGCATCAGTAATAATGTAATGCTAACAGGGGCAGTTTTGCTATTTTAAGTACTATTTTAATGACAACATGTGCATACACTTAGTTGAGTAAAGTTTTCAATGCATGAGGTTTTACTTATAGAGTATTAATACTAGACTACTAATAGAGTATTCTTAGATTGTGGTATTGATATTCTGCTTAAGTAAATGATCTTAATACATAGCCAAGCTTTACAAAATGGACAGTTTGGTATAAGCATGATTGATCCTACTTTCCTTATCCTGCAGAGTCATAAGCTAAAGGCCCTGACTAGCAATAAAACAGAAATGAAAGCACAACTATCTAAATAGCTGAAAATATCATTAGATATTACAAGCTTGATGAAGATGAAGATGAAGACATATGTTGAAAGTTGAAAAGCCATGAGTCCATTCTGTAGTAGGGTGGTTTAATGCACACACCAGTGTAGCTTGATGACAACTTTAGTCTCTGCATCAACATGTTATTAATTATTTTCACCAGTACCATACTATAACAAGTTCAGTGGGAGGTTTCTAGAAATACTTCTCAACCTGAAGGCCTTCTATGGGCTTTCCAAGAGAAATCTGTGTGACATGGTTCCTCCAGTTTTCCAGCCAGCAGCTAAAATGATGATTTAATGTTCATTTATTTAGTCAGTTAACCTTTTGTTTCAACAGTTGACAACTCATTGACATAAACATGATGAAGTGTCGCTGGTAGATGTGCACTGGTTTATAGTATCCCTCACCCACTCTATAACTGCAGCACACACTGTACAGTGATGAAGTGTTAGCGCACTTGTTTGGGCACAATGGCCACTTCAGGCATTGCTGATGTGAATGGTGGAATAAAAATGTTCTTTCTAAAAAATATCAGTCACATGTTGTGTAGTTAGGGTAAGTTAGGGTTTGGGGCACAATACTGTATGTGAAGTTTATCATTATTGTTCCCTAAAGTGTGTATTAACCTTTAAACAGATGCATTGTTTGTTTTGCCTAACAGGCCTCTCAGACTATTACCTGTGAGTGTTGCTGTTTACTTGCCCCACTTCGTTCCAGGCTTTACACTTTTTACCAAATTTGTTTAATCTGTCTTGATAGGATGGCATCAAGAAACAAACAAGTAAAAATACACCTGTGCACCCACATATTTATACGTTTCGTAAGAAGAAACAGTTGAGCAGAAACACACACTGAGCACAGCAGACACAGGACTGTTAAGGTCTTTAGCAGAGCGTAGAGGAACCCACAACATAGTTTTGTTCTGTGTGTGGAGGCAGCAGCCTTGTAATATAAAACATAAAGCTGTGTTGACACACTTTTCTGTCTCTTGACAATCTTTTGCTTTTTTTTAACAGAACTTTAACTGTCATGCAGTTTAAAACTAACTTCCTTATATTGTTTTTGTTTGTATTGTGTGGATTTGCTGTGTTTAGAAACTGTGCATTCATAACTCATGCCTAAGTCACAATTTACTGAGACACATATTATTAATGTTGGTTAAGTCAGCATTCTTCCCCTGAACTGAGTCTTCCAGGCATCACCTCCGCCCAGGCTGCACACCACCCTTAGTGGTCCCAGCCAATCAACTGTTTGGGTTCCACTTAGGTAATAGAAGGTTAAGGTTAAGTTAAGAATCATAATTGGGGTTAGGAACTGTCAGTCCTGGTGAAAAGTGTGGGATGTCTACATTACATGAAATACTGGTCCAGTTGCCCGACTGAGGGCAATAAACTCTTCTGAGGCCATTCATTTAGAATTGTAAATCTGTAATTTTTTCCCTTCCATCTAGTCCTCTCATCCTAAAATATACACTACTCTAGAAGTAGGACAACTTTGCCTTTTTTGTTTATCTGCTAGGAATTCATTTACAATAATAGACATTCACTCCTTTTTCACATGGATCTGAGACTTCTGTCACCACACAGACACTTACCATACTGTATACCTACTTCCTGATGTCACACAAGTCAAGTTATAAAGGTGTTCAGATAAATATGTTTTATGTGGCTGTGTTGTCCCTTGACAAGATTATCTAAATCATCATCAAATCAATATTTATCATGTCTGTCTGTTTATCCCAAAGGACGGACTAACCCCCTTGTTGTTGTCAGCCAAACATGGTCATGTTGAAGTATGCAGCACTTTGCTGGACTGTGGTGCTGAAATCAACGCTTCTGACAACAGTGGCAGGTTTGAACACAGCCAAGACAAACAGAAAATCAAGACAGTGATGACTGAGGAAAAACATTTGTGTTCTTACATGTTGGGTAGATGTCGTATTGGAGATGATTATTTGCACCTTTACGTTGTAGGACAGCCTTGATGCTGGCAGCTGAGTCCAACGCAGTGTCTGTTGTTGACATTTTGGTTCAGCGAGGAGCAGATCAGTCAGCTGTAGATTCACAAGGCCATGATGTCTTACACTACGCCAAGCTGTCCAGCAACGCAGAGGTCAAAACTGCCCTCACAGCTGCCCTGAGCAAACATCAGGTTTTAGGTGAGTGGAAAGACAGCCAACACCACAACACTCGTAAATCCTAACTTAAACCAAAACATCTTAAATTTAACATTTTTTTCATTTGTAAAAACTAGCTTTTCTTGCTTCCAGATAGAAGTTAAATACTCAATGTGACTATCTGAACAGATCTTTGCCTGCACACCAAACCAATATGTTAATGTATATGTGGTAGAGATTTGTGCTGCACTGGTTTCAACAGTCAACACTGCCACCTCGTGGAGTTGTCCCATCATTACACTACTTATACTCATAACTACTGTGTACTGAGTGACAATGAATGTGTCATTTTCAGGGATTGAGATGTTGTCTGTAGTAGAAAAACATCAGTGTTTAAAGAGGAGAATGGTTTTTTTGCATGCTGTTCATCTTTGGTGTCTACCTTTCTGTTTTGACAGATACATGTATAAAGTCTCCTAGAAGTCCTCAGGTAAGACACTTTCAATACTTTTCTTCTGACATCCTCACAAACAGGCGATCAAAGTCACTAAACCATCTGAGCTTATTAATAACTGAGTCTAAATGTGTTTTAGTGCTACAATGTGCCATGTAGTAAAGAAAAGTCTAAAATGATGAACAAAAGTCACATTTCTGCTGTGTAGTTTGACTTCATGCACAGTAGCATCAGTTTTCTAATGTATCAATATAAAATTTTGTCAAATTAAAAAAATCTTTGTTACCAATTTTGAAAAACTCAACTTCAATCTCACAGTAGCACTCAATGATGGACTCTCCTTTTCACTAACCAGCACTGAATCCCACCTTTCCTTTTCTCTCTCTACGTTGCCTCTCTCCTCTCTTGCTGGCACTTCAGCATGATCAAGTAGCTAAACTAAGTGATGAACGGATCACAACACCAAAAAAACGAAAAGCACCTCCACCTCCTATTAGCCCACTGCAGGTAAATGCATGTCTCTGTGTACATGTCTGCTTGTATCATTATGAAACACTTTATATTAATGCATGTCTGCAGTATATTTATAAAATGAGTCTAACTTGTGTCTGTTTACATATTATCTGTAGTATTATTGTTCTCAGTTAAGTCTTCCTTCACCAGAAATCAGTTTATGGTTTCATTCAGGTGATATACACTGCTCAAAAAATAAGGGAATACTTAATCATCACAGTATAACACCAAGAAAGTTAAACATCAGGGATTTAAATCTGTCCAATTACGAAGCACAAGTGATTGTGAATTAGTTTTACCTGCTTTGGTGCAATGGTGAGCTCTCTCCTCATCCTTCCTGACTGATTCTTCCCAGGTTTGATGTTTTGCTGGTGTACCTGTCACTACTTGTAGCATGAAGCAGCATCTGCAGCCCAATCAGGTTGCACAGGTAGTCCAGTTACTCCATGACTGCCCATTAATATGTGCCCAGATGCTGTTGGGAGTGTAAACAGGCACGCAGGGAGTTTTGAGTCACATTGTGAGTTGCCGTGATGAAATTCACACAACTTAGATGAACCTGTGATTTTAAAATGTTACTTTGATTTTCAGTGTGTTTACAGCCCTTCATAGGTTGATGATTTGGGTTTCCATTGGCTGTTATTATGTAATTTTGTTCTGAACAAATGATTGGTTCTCAACTTGAATAATTCATTCACGAAGATCCAATTTGTGATTTAAGTGTTACTTTTTGAGCAATGTATTTATATTATGTACTCATTGTTTTATTAGAATGTGCTTAATACAAACATCTAGTTGGTTATGGCCCATTTTGTTACTTTACTGTTGTAGCCAGGGTATGGAAATCTAATTTCTGAAATTTAATCAGACTAAAACTAATCAACTTCTTCATCCTTCAGAGCTCTGGACCCTCCTCTCCTTCAGTTGTTACCTTCTCAGGGACCCAGGCATCAAGCACAAGTGACACTCCCAAGACATTCATCTACAAGGTAATGTTAAAAACATCATAAAATTGTAATAAATAAATTGCATATTCAATTGTAATAACTTGAATAAGAAGTGATTTTTAACACATAACATAGCCATAATCTTCTCAAACCTGTATCAGTAGTAATATAGTAGGAAGAAAGAATAATGAGAATATGCAGATACATATTATGATACCTTTATATTTATATACAGTTAACTTTTTACACAGGAGCTCTTGTACCAAACAGCTAAATTCTTGATTTCAGCCTTCATACCTTTTCCCCCTCAGCTGCCTATTTTTCCTTTCTTTTCCTCTAACTTTCTCTCTCTCTCTTCCTTGTTGTTGTCCATCTTTTGCCTGTCTCCTCCCCTTCCTCTTTCCCGCCAACCCTCCCTCTTCCCCCTTCTCATTTTAAAGGAAGATGAGGTTAGAGGAACAGTGCTGAGAGAGGAGGTTGAGAAGCTCCATGAGGAGAGAAACATGTTGCTGGAGACGATTGAAGACCTGAAGCAGACGGTGGAGCAGACAGTGTCTGGTCCTGAGATGGATACAAAGGTGAGCAGTTAAGTCATGCATAATGATGTGTTTACGTTACATATGAGTGGATATGGTAAACAAATGATGATGTCAGACTTAGTTTGAAAAGTAGGGCATTAAAAGTCAGTGTAGTGTAAAGCACACACTGTACATACACATACATACTGAATGTATTTAGTGGTGTATAAACATTTTGTAAAAGGATCATCTACCCAATCGGACAAAAGTTTTTCCTAATTAGATGAAAAATATTCAAAAACCTTTGGACTAGAAGTTGTTAAACAGTTTACAATTTCAATGTTTGATTCATTTTAATGTTTTTTTCTAAGTATCAAAAGTTTAAAAAAGTTTTTTTGTTTGAACCCTGCTTTTCTAACTTTAACAATATACTTTGACGTACATCTGTGTACTGCTGATCTCTTTCACTTTGGCATTCTTGCAGCAGGTCTAACCTAAGCTTTAGGCATGTTATGACTTGTTTTGTTTTTCACTAGATAGCTAGTGGTCCTTAACGTTGCTTTATGCCTTTTGTGTGTCTCTGTATGTGAATGTGTTGACAGGTTGAACACAGTTTTACAGCATCTGCAGCTCTGGTATCTGCTCTGCAAGCCAAGATCACTTCTCTCACTTTGGAGAACCAGCAACTTGCAAGCAAACTTAAGGTTTTCATTCCATTAATCTATGTTGTATTTAAACCATTAAGAAATCAATTAACATATTCAACGTAGGGGAAAAACATTGTATATAAGCTAAACTACTGCTGTACTTGATTCATGTGAGAAGCTGAGAACTTGGGTGCAAGATAATGATTTTTAATTTGCTAAAAATTCATAGTAGCAATCAATGTACATTAAGGTGTCATATGTGCTCCAAGTCACACAATTTCACAAAGCTCACAAACTAACCCTAACCCATTAGAAATAATGACAATCTAATCATCTGATTTCTCAGATCACCTTTTATTTGTATAACCCCAATTCCAAAAAACTATGCAATATCTAACATAAAAACAGAATGCGGTTGTAGAAACGCCACATAATGTTATAATTTAAATTTGAATAATAATAAGAAAACTCAGCTTATCTGAATATTTTCACAGGCCTTTGAAATAATGACAGACTTTTACTTCTACAAGTAGTGGGAGCTTTGTTATTTATTTTTTTAATCCTTTAACCTCATTCTTCTTATTCTTCTTACAGAAACAGCAGTCACTCCAAGGAAACGAAGACATGAAGGACACAAGCCGTCCAAATAGCGTGGCCTCAAACTCCTCCTTCCACTCCACTCAGGATGAGTTTGAATCACTGCCCCCAATTCTATCCACCGCACAGGGGGAAGGTGAACACGTTTCAGGAGGTGTTTCTGTCAAACGGGATGAACAAGAGAGTGAGGGCTACAAAGAGGAGATCAGACTTCTGAGACAGGCGCTGGAAAACGTTCAGATGAAACTTCTTGAAACCAGGAAGGAAAACCGTTCACTTCAGGCTCAGCTGAAACCTGAGAAAGAAAGAGATAAGAATGTATGTGTCAGGGAAAAAGGAAGAGAGGAAGAGTTGATGGAAAGTCTAGCAGATCTGCAAGCGAAGCTAACAGACACTCAGGAGAGATACCACCAAGCTGTGGAGGAGGTGGAGGAGCTGAGAGCACAAATGAGAAGAGAAGTAAATGAGCGGATGGAGAAAGAGGACGTCCAGAGACATGTGTCATCCACACTTGAACATGAAGTAAAACAGCTGACAGCCCAGCTCATCCAATCAGGATCTGAGCAAGAGAAAGCATCTCAACAAATCAGAGAGCTAGAGGAGGCACTGAGAAGGACAGAGGAGGAAAGACAGAGAATCAAGGAGAAAGAACAGGAGATTAGGCACATAGAGGAGCTGTATAAGGAGGCACAAGAGGAGATTAGGATGCTCCAGGTAGATATGGGCCTTGTCCTCTTTGTCTTCAATTTCAGTGTGACTGAGTGTACAGAAAATCACAGATAAAATACAGTAAGGTCCATATATATTTAGACTATGACCCTCTTTTCATCATTTTGGCTTTGTATTTCACCGCAATGGATTTGAAGTAAAGAATCCAAAGGTGCTTAAAGTGTAGACTGTCAGCTTTAATATTATGTTTTGGTTGGAAGTATTGGCTGAAGCATTTAGGACTTAAAAACATTTTACTGATAGGCTCCCTGTTCTAGTGGCTTGAACATATTTGGACAAACTAACAGTCATAAATTAAATTGTTTTAATATTTGGTTGCAAATCCTCCGTTGTCTGTGACTAGCTGAAGTCTAGAACCTACAGAGATCACCAGATGCTGGGTGTCGTCTTCCCTGGTGATGCTCTGCTATTTTTGGGGAATTTTGTTTTCAGGAAGTGATGCATGGTTAGTTGGATACAGGACAGGTGACTGATTTGACATTGCAGAAGAAGAATATTCCACTTCTCTAAAACCTCTTCGTGAGCTTTCACAGGGGGGGCTTCTTGATCTGAAGAGCCTATGATTGGCTCTGTCCAAATATAAATGGGCCTGGCTGTACCTAATATTGTTTTTGTTCCTATATACATTAGATATTTTGTCACATCCTTCACTTTTTTCAGTCTAATTATGTCACATCTTTAAGTAACGTTAGCTTGAATTAAAATTTCTGCTTCCTTACCTCTTGTTATTTAGGAGGCTCTGAGGGGCACAGTGCCTGTTGAAGCTGCAGCCAAAGACTTTGAAGAAATGAAGGCTGAGCTGAATGAGGTGATTGCTGGGCTGCAGTGCCGGTTTCTAGAACTGTCGCACTCCTACAGTGAAACCAAGAGTCAGCTAAGTGAAGCTCAGAGACAGCTGGCTGAGGTCCTGGCTGAGAGCAGTCAATCATCTCCCTCCTCAGAACAACAGCAGCAAGTCCAGGTGCTAAACAGCAGGGTGGAGGAGCTGGAGTTTCTGCTAGCTGACACAGAGAAGAAGTACTCGGCTGCTCAGGAGGAGATTTCAGCGCTGAAACTGGAGGCAGAGGCTCAGGCACAGAATACGGTGTCCCTCGCAGACCACACACAGGTGATGTCATCTCTGGGAAATGCCATCAAAGAGTTGGAAAGCCAGTCGGAAGCCCTGAAAGAGCAGCTACACCAGAAGACCTTGCAGGCAGAGGCTCTTCAGAACAGGTGAGGAGAGAAAACTGAGAACGAAACCCTGACAGATGCATATTTTATTGCTATTATTGCTTTATTTTAAAGCTTTTACTAAAAGCTACAGTTGGATACTGGGGTGAAGGTTGTATGGAGGAGTGTAGTTAAATACATCTCACATATTGTATGCAGTATTTATACAGTAGTGTATTAGAATATGTCAATTTCACGCTACTTTCATCTAGGGAGATGTACTTTTATTTTATTTACTTTAATTGAGAGTTATTGTTAATAGCAGAATTATGGTTTTAGTTGCAAACAAGAGTAGCAGCAAAGACTGTAAAACCTTTCAGTGGGTTGGGGCCTTGACCCCAATTAATGGCCAATTTTTAAAGTGTCACTGGACAAGACACTAAACCCTGAACCTTAGCACTTTAAATGTGGCTCAATTAGTCTCATTAAGTTGACTGTGCATCAGAACTTTGTGGTCCTTTGAATATGAGTATAGAAAAAAAATGTACTCCAATAGTATCAATTGTTACGTGTCTATCATGATCATGATATCATATATCGTTCTTTTGTCTTTCACCAGACTTTCAGCAGAGAAAGATGTCACCCCAGATGATTCAGTCTCCCACCTGGAGCACGAGACTATGAGAGAGCAGCTGGAAGGTGAGGTGAACCACCTGACGCAGCTCCTCCAAGGAGCCCTCAGGAAGCAGGACGAAATGGCTCTGGAGGCTGCTGATGCGTGGCAGAAGGTGAGGAGAAAGAAGATCCCTGCTGTGAGAACAAAATATAAAGTTCACACAGGGAGGATACAACCGACTTCCTTCATGTCTTTTAAAACCATTTACTCCTTACAAATTACCTTAACACACTCGGTCCTCAGGCAACCACTGCCTTAACACCTTGATATCCATCTGTCAGGCACGGGAGAATCGTGCAGAGCGAGAAGCACTTCAGGAGCTGGTGATGTCAAAGGAGAAGGAGAACCAGACACTGACCTCCAGGCTGGCTGAGTCCCAGGATGCAGTGTGTCAGCTCAAACAACTGGTGGAAGAACATGTTGCCTCAGAAAGAGAAAAGAACAAGAGGGTCAGTTATAATCTGGTAGCCACTGCAGTGATACCATCACTATCGCAGTGCTTATCACTTTCATAGTATCTGACAGTGCACATACTGTATATTGTTCAGTTATTATATTTCATATAACAATAGTATTTAGTTATATTTATATCTTTCCGCACTTGTTAACCTAAATTAGCAACAGTCTTTAAATCTGTGTAACTAAAGCTTTGCTGTTGTCCCTGTTATAATATGTTCCTGTTTGACTTTGACTTTGACTTTGACTAATAAAAGAGGTTACATTTTCTAAGTATTAATTAATTGTTATAGTAACCATATGTTTTATATTTTGCTTTCTCAGATTGATGATCTGTCTCGAGAGGTGGGGAAGCTAAAGGATGCCTTAAACAGCCTATCTCAGCTCTCCTACAGCTCTGGTTCACCCTCCAAGAGACAGCAGCAAAACCAACAGCTGGAGGCGATGCAGCAACAAGTCAAACAACTGCAGTACCAGCTAGCTGTAAGATTTGTCCAGTACACAAAAACACATACGTAATACCCACGTTGAGAAGTGAATGTACTTTGTATACTTAAAGAAGTCATACGATACTTTTTCATATCTTTATTCCCCTGTTGTGATCATGGGTGTCCATATTAAACAACATCAACGTTCTAAAACATGAGCAGAATTTGTAGAAGAAATGACAGAAAAACAAAACCTTGTAGCTCTGTCTGCCCTGTCGACTCTGACACAAGACTTTCCAGAGATTCGTACAGACTTTCGCTGGAGTCTTTTGTCCTATGTACAAACAACATTAGTGCATGAATAGACCTCTATTTTGGATATACACTCCCACAATATATACACAAGTGAATACAGTCCCTTTGTTCAACCTACTGGTGGGTTTTCACAAGCTGGTCAATCAGAAAAGAGTGGGCTTAGAGTGAGGGGGGCAGGAAACAGGAGCTGGAACAAATCTTTTCAAATTTAATTTCAATTCAATTCAGTTTTATTTATATAGCGCCAAATCACAACAAAAGTCATCTCGAGGCACTTTACATTGTA